>JAREIS010000551.1:0-27500 GCA_030060385.1 Muscicapa striata striata | reverse complement strand
AAAAAATCGTAAAAAAAAGGTTAAAAAATCGTAAAAAAAAGGGAAAATAATCGTAAAAAAAGGTTTAAAAATCGTAAAAAAGGGGGTTTAAAAATCGTAAAAAAAGGTTAAAAATCGTAAAATAAAGGTTAAAAATCGTTTAAAAAAGGTAAAAAAATCGTAAAAAATGGTTAAAAAATCGTAAAAAAAGGTTAAAAATCGTTTAAAAAAAGGTTTAAAAATCGTAAAAAAATGGTTAAAAAACCGTAAAAAAAAAGGTTAAAAATAGTTTAAAAAAGGTTAAAAATCGTAAAAAAAAGGTTAAAAATCGTAAAAAAAAAGGTAAAAAAATCGTTTAAAAAAGGTTAAAAAATCGTAAAAAAAGGTTAAAAAATCGTAAAAAAAAGGTTTAAAAATCGTAAAAAAAAGGTAAAAAAATCGTTAAAAAAAGGTTTAAAAATCGTAAAAAAAAAGGTAAAAAAACCGTAAAAAAAGGTAAAAAATCGTAAAAAAAAGGTAAAAAAAATCGTAAAAAGAGTCGTAAAAAAAGAATCGTAAAAAAAAAAAAACGTGCAGGGAATCCCCGCTGGAAAAAGTGAATTATTGATGGAAAAAGGGATTTAATTAATGGCGGGTTAATGAGCCTGGGAAAAAGAGAAAAAAGAAATTTCCGAGTTCAAAAGGGAAAAAAAAAATAAATAAAGGGGGAAAATTGAATTTAAAAGTAAAAAAAGGTGAAGAGAAAATAAATGAGAAATGAAAAGAGGAGAAAATTAAAATTAAAATTAAAAATAAATGGAGGGAGAAGAGAAATAAAAAGAGGAAAAGGGAATTAAAAAGGAAAAATTCAAGGGTAACAAAAAGCGGGAAAAAATAAAATTAAAAGTAAAAAAAGGGAAAGGAAGGAGAAGAGAAATAAAAGCGAAATAAACGGGAAATAAAAAGAGGAAAAATAAATTTAAAAAAAAATTAAAGGGAAGGAGAAGGAAAAGAAAATTCAAGGAGTGAAAAATAGCGGGGAAAATACAATAAAATAAAATAAAATAAGATATAAAATAAAATAAAATAAAATAAAATAAAATAAAATAAAATAAAATAAAATAAAATAAAAAAAAAATAAAATAAAATAAGATAAAATAACATATAAAATAAAATAAAAATAAAATAAAAATAAAAATAATAAAAAAAATAAAATAAAATAAAATAAAAATAAAATAAAATAAGATAAAATAAAATAAAAATAAAATAAAATAAAATAAAATAAAATAAAATAAAATAAAATAAAATAAAATAGACGAAAATCAAAGAAAGAAAAAGAGCGGGAATAAGAAATGAATTTTAAAAATAAAAGAAAGGAGAATAAAAGTCAAAGGGCAAAAAAAGAGCGGGAAAAATAAATTTAAAAATAAAAATACATTAAAAATACATAAAAATACATTAAAAGGAAGGAAAGGAGAAGAAGAAAAGTCAAAGGATAAAAATAACGGGGAAAATAAAGAAATAAAAAATAAAATAAAAATACATAAAGTAAAGGAGGAGCAGAAAACGGATAAAAAATGGGGGGAAATTAAAGAAATAAAAATCAATGAACAAAAAAAACCAAAATAAAAAAAAAAATGAAATGAAATGAAATGAAATGAAATGAAATAAAATAAAATAAAATAAAATAAAATAAAATAAAATAAAATAAAAATAATAATAAAAGAAAAAGGAATAAAATAAAATAAAATAAAATAAAATAAAATAAAATTTTAAAAAAATAAAATAAAATAAAATAAAATAAAATAAAATAAAATAAAATAAAATAAAATTAAATTAAATTAAAATAATAATAAAAGAAAAAGGAATAAAAGAAAGGAAAGGAGAAGGAGAAGAAAACTCAAGGGATTAAAAAAAGCGGGAAAAAGAAAATTTCATTTAAGGAAAAAAAAAAAATCCAGGACGAGGAAGAAACGAAAGAACCAAAAATAAACAAAAAACCCCGAAATAACAAAAAAAAAAACCAGGGCAGGGCTGGGAAATGTGAATTAATTAGTGATGGAATTAATTAATTATTGATGGAATTATTGATGGGATTAATTAATTATTGATGGAATTATTGATGGAATTATCAATGGAATTATTGATGGAATTATTGGTGGAATTAATTAATTATTGATGGAATTATTGATTGAATTATCAATGGAATTATTGATGGAATTATTGGTGGAATTAATTAATTATTGATGGAATTATTGATTGAATTATCAATGGAATTATTGATGGAATTAATTAATTATTGATGGAATTATTGATTGAATTATCAATGGAATTATTGATGGAATTAATTAATTATTGATGGAATTATTGATTGAATTATCAATTAATTATTGATGGAATTATTGGTGGAATTATTTATTGATGGAATTATTTATTGATGAATTATTTATTGATGGAATTATTGATGGAATTATTGACGGAATCATTGATGAATTATTTATTGAATTATTGGTGGAATTATTTATTGATGGAATTATTTTTGGAATTATTGATTGAATTATTGATGGAATTATTGATTGAATTATTGATTGATGGGATTATTTCTGGAATTATTGATGGAATTATTTATTGATGGAATTATTGATTAAATTATTGATCGAATTCTTTATTTCTGGAATTATTTATGGAATTATTTATTGATGGGATTATTGATTAAATTATTGATTGAATTCTTTATTGATTAAAACTTTTCTCGCTCTGGGCTCCAGCCGCTTCCAAAGCCCCGGAACAAAAATTAAAAAAAAAAAAAACTAAAAAATTAAAATTTAAAAAAAAAAAAAATCCCCAAAATTTAAAAAAAAAAAATCCCCAAATGGAATTCCCGGGGGAAAATGGGATTTTGGGGGGAAAAAAGGGAATTTTGGGGGTAAAAATAAAAGTGATCTGGGGGGGAATAAATTGATTTTTATGGGAGGATAAAGTGATTTTTGGGGGGGATAAAGTGATTTTTAGTGGGGAAATAAAGTGATTTTTGGGGGGGAATAAAGTGATTTTTATGGGGGGATAAAGTGATTTTTTGGGGGAATAAAGTGATTTTTATTGGGGGAATAAAGTGATTTTTGGGGCAATAAAGTGATTTTTGGGGGGGATAAAGTGATTTTTGGGGGATAAAGTGATATTTAGTGGGGAATAAAGTGATTTTTGTGAGGGTGGTGGGGGGAATTAAAATTATTTTATTGGGGAAAAGAAAGTTATTTTTATTGGGGAAAATAAAGTTATTTTAGAGGGGAAATAAAGTTGTTTTAGAAGGGAAATAAAGTTATTTTAGAGGGGAAATAAAGTTGTTTTCAGTAGAGAGGGTGCGGGAAAATCGGCAAGGGGGGTGAAAATAAAGTGATTTTTAGTGGAGAATAAAGTGATTTTTAGTGGGGATTAAAGTGATTTTTAGTGGAGAAAATAAAGTGATTTTAGTGGGGATGGCGGGAAAAGAGGGGCAGAAAAGGAGAAATAAAGTGAATTTTGAACAGAAATAAAGTGAATTTTGAACGGAAATAAAGCGAATTTTGAGCAGAAATAAAGTGAATTTTGAACGGAAATAAAGTGAATTTTGAACGGAGATAAAGTGAATTTTGAACAGAAATAAAGTGAATTTTGAACGGAAATAAAGCGAATTTTGAACGGAAATAAAGCGAATTTTGAACAGAAATAAAGTGAATTTTGAACGGAAATAAAGCGAATTTTGAGCAGAAATAAAGCGAATTTTGAACGGAAATAAAGGGAATTTTGAACAGAGAACAGAGTGAGGATGAGGAGGATGATGAGGATGATGAGGATGAAGTAAATCAGGCACAGAGAGGTGAAATAAAGTGAATTTTTAACGCAGAGAATTGTGAGGATGGTGCAGGATAACGGTGAAAATAAAGTGAATTTTGAGCAGAAATAAAGCGAATTTCGAACGGAAATAAAGGGAATTTTGAACAGAGAACAGAGTGAGGATGAGGAGGATGATGAGGATGAAGTAAATCAGGCACAGAGAGGTGAAATAAAGTGAATTTTTAACGCAGAGAATTGTGAGGATGGTGCAGGATAACGGTGAAAATAAAGTGAATTTTGAGCAGAAATAAAGCGAATTTCGAACGGAAATAAAGGGAATTTTGAGCAGAGAATAAAATGATGATAATGATGATGATGGTGATGAAGTAAATCAGGTACAGAGAGATGAAATAAAGTGAATTTTATGATGATGGTGATGAAGTAAATGAGACACAGAGAGATGAAATAAAGTGAATTTTGGTGATGATAATGAGCGAAATCAGACACAGAAGAGACGAAATAAAGTGAATTTTGATGATGATGGTGATGAAGTAAATCAGGCACAGAAGAGACGAAATAAAGTGAATTTCAGTGATGATGGTGATGAAGTAAATCAGGCACAGAGAGGTGAAATAAAGTGAATTTTGATGATGATGGTGAAGAGGTAAATCAGACACAGAGAGATGAAATAAAGTGAATTTTGGTGATGATGGTGATGAAGTAAATCAGGCACAGAGAGGTGAAATAAAGTGAATTTTGGTGATGAAGTAAATGAGACACAGAGCAGATGAAATAAAGTGAATTTTGGTGATGATGGTGATGAAGTAAATCAGGTACAGAAGAGATGAAATAAAGTGAATTTTGGTGATGATGGTGATGAAGTAAATCAGGCACAGAGAGGTGAAATAAAGTGAATTTTGGTGATGAAGTAAATGAGACACAGAGCAGATGAAATAAAGTGAATTTTAGTGATGATGGTGAAGAGGTAAATCAGGCACAGAGAGATGAAATAAAGTTATTTTAGTGATGATGATGATGATGTAAATCAAGGGCAGAGCGGATGAAATAAAGTGAATTTTGGTGATGATGGTGATGAAGTAAATCAGGCACAGGAGGTGAAATAAAGTGAATTTTGGTGATGATAATGAGCGAAATCAGGCACAGAAGAGACGAAATAAAGTGAATTTCAGTGATGATGGTGATGAAGTAAATCAGGCACAGAGAGGTGAAATAAAGTGAATTTCGGTGATGATGGTGATGAAGTAAATGAGACACAGAGGAGACGAAATAAAGTGAATTTTGGTGATGGTGGTGATGAAGTAAATCAGGCACAGGGAGGTGAAATAAAGTGAATTTTGGTGATAATTTTGATGTAAATCCAGCACAGAGCAGACAAAATAAAGTGAATTTCAGTGATGATGGTGATGAAGTAAATCAGGCACGGAGAGATGAAATAAAGTGAATTTTGATGATGATGGTGATGAAGAAAATCAGGCACAGAAGAAACGAAATAAAGTGAATTTTATGATGATGGTGATGAAGTAAATCAGGCACAGAGCAGATGAAATAAAGCGAATTTTGGTGATGATGGTGATGAAGTAAATCAGGCACAGAAGAGACGAAATAAAGTGAATTTTGGTGATGAAGTAAATGAGACACAGAGCAGATGAAATAAAGCGAATTTTGGTGATGATGGTGAAGAGGTAAATCAGGCACAGAGAGGTGAAATAAAGTGAATTTTGGTGATGATGGTGATGAAGTAAATCAGGCACAGAGAGATGAAATAAAGTGAATTTTCCGCGCTGTTGCCGCAGGACCCCGACCCCAAACTCACCCCCCCCCTCCCCCACCACCCCAAAAACTTTTCCCCCCCCCCCAAAACAAACCCAACCCCCCCCCCCAACCCCCCAAAATTTCCTACCGGTGCTGACGTGGATTTTTTTCATCCAGGGATAAACCACGGGCGCTTTGGGCTCGCACGGGGCCGGACCCGGCTCGCAGAGCTGCGGCTTCTCGGGCAGCTGCTGCTGCTGCTGCTGCTGGTGCCTTCCTCCTCCTCCTCCTCCTCCTCCTCCTCCTCCTCCTCCTCCTCCTCCTCCTGCTGCTGCTGCTCCCCCCAACCCGCGCTCCCCGAACCCCGCCCGGGGCCCCCCGAACCCCTCGAAGGCGCCGCGCCCGAAGAAGTCGGGGCCGTGCTCGGGGATGTAATCGCTGTGCGAGTACTCCTCGCACGGAGGGAATTTCGGGTCGATGTAGTTCGAGTCCATCAAATAAGAGCTCATGATCATTAATTTCTGGAGTGGGAAATAATTTTTCTCGCTTTGTCGTTTTTCTGCTCCATAAAACCCTCCTCTCCCTCCTCCTCCTCCTCCTCCTCCTCCTCCTCCTCCTCGCGGCCGCCCCGTAAAGTTTCTTTCTCCATGTGACGAGCGCGGCCAATCGCGCACCCGCCGGGCGAGCCCCGGATTAGGAACCCAAAGAGATGAGAAATTCACCCAAAAAAAAAAAAAAATTAAATTAAAGGGGGAGGGGAAGGAGGGGGACACGTGGGAGGGGGAGGGGAAAGATGGGAGAGGGGTCGGGGAGAGGGGAAGGGGGAGGGAGAAAATGTGACTCGGGTGGTGGAGAGAGAATTGTGTGAAATTCACCCAAAATGGGATGGGGAAGGTGAGAGGAAAAATGTAACTTGGGGGGTGGAAAAAGGAGTGAAATTCAATGAAATTCACCCAAAATGGGATGGGGAAGGTGAGAGGGAAAAATGTAACTTGGGGGTGGAGAAAAGAGTGAAAATTCAATGAAATTCACCCAAAATGTGATGGGGAGGAAAATGTAACTCAGGGGGTGGAAAAGGGAGTGAAAATTTGGGATTCACCCAAATTGTGACTGGGGGAAGGTGAGAGGAAAAAATTTAACTCGAGGGGTGGAGAAAAGAGTGAAAATTTGGGATTCACCCAAAATGTGATGGGGAGGAGGGATTTGGAATTACCCAAATGTGGGGAGGAGGGAAGTATGGGAGGGGAAGGGGAATTTGGGGTTGGGATGGGGGTGGGGGATTTGGGGTTGGGTGGGATTTGGGTTTGGGGATTGGGTGAGGATTTGGTTTGGGGTTTGGGTGTGGAGTGGGTGGATTTGGGGTTTGGGGTTTGGGGGATTTGGGGTTTGGGGAGGGTTTGGGGTGTTTGGAGATTTGGGTGTTGGGGATTTGGGGTGAGTTTGGGTGGATTTGGGTGGTTTGGGTGTTGGAGTTGAGTTTGGGGTGTTGGGGAGTTTGGGTGGATTTGGGAGTTTGGGATGATTTGGGGTGATTGGGAGGATTTGGGATGGAGGTTTGGGTGGATTTGGGATGATTTGGGGTGGTTTGGGGGTTTGGGTGGATTGGGTGAGTTTGGGATGTTGGGGTGAGTTTGGGATGGTTTGGGGATTTGGGTTTGGGTGGATTTGGGTGATTTGGGATGGATTTGGGGAGGTTTGGATTTGGGAAGGTTTGGGATGGATTTGGGATGGATTTGGGGTGGTTTGGGATGGATTTGGGAGGATTTGGGAGGTTTGAGGTGGTTTGGGATGGATTGGGGAGGTTTGGAGGTGGATGATTGGGGGTTGGGATGGTTTGGGGGGTTTGGAGGTGGTTGGGGTGGTTTGGGGATGGTTTGGGATGGTTTGGGATGGATTTGGGTGGTTTGGGATGGTTTGGGAGAGAGTTTGGGTGGATTTGGGAAGGTTTGGTGGTTTGGGATGGGTTTGGGAAGGTTTGGGATGGATTTGGATGGATTTGGGGTGGATTTGGGGTGTTGGGGGTGAGTTTGGGGTGGTTTGGGGAGGTTTGGGATGGATTTGGGATGGATTTGGGATGGATTTGGGATGGATTTGGGATGGATTTGGGATGGATTTGGGATGGGTTTGGGGAGGTTTGGGATGGATTTGGGGGGTTTTGGGTGGATTTGGGAAGGTTTGGGATGAGCTTGGGAGGTTTGGGGTGGGTTTGGGTGATTTGGGGGGGCTTTGAGGTGGCTTTGGGGTCACTTTAGGGGTTCTTTAGTGTCACTTTGGGATGTTTGGGGGGAGATTTGGGATGATTTTTGGGCACTCTGGGATGATTTTGGGGCACTTTGGGATGATTTTGGGGAGGTTTGGGATGTTTTTGGGCACTTTGGGATGTTTTGGGGCACTTTGGGATGTTTTTGGGGCACTTTGGGATGATTTTGGGGCACTTTGGGATGTTTTGGGGCACTTTGGGAGGTTTTTGGGGCACTTTGGGATGTTTTTGGGGCACTTTTTGATGTTTTTGGGGCACTTTTTGATGTTTTTGGGGCACTTTTTGATGTTTTTTGGGCACTTTGGGCGGTTTTTGGGGCACTTTGGGATGTTTTTGGGGCACTTTGGATGTTTTTGGGGCACTTTTTGGGAGGTTTTTTGGGGAGATTTGGGATGGTTTTGGGACACTCTGGGATGTTTTTGGGGCACTTTGGGATGATTTTGGGGCACTTTGGGAGGTTTTTGGGTCACTTTGGGATGTTTTGGGGGCGCTTTGGGATGTTTTTGGGGTTCTTTAGTGTCACTTTGGGAGGTTTGGGATTTTTTGGGGGGGATTTTTTGGGGATTTCCCTTTTTTCCCATCCCCCCCTCCGAGCTCTGGGGTCTCCCCCGGCAGCTCGAGCTGAACAATTATCCTAAAAAAATATAAATTAAAATGATAATAATAATTATTTAAATACATAAATAAATAAATAAATAAACATATGTATATATATATCTATATAAAATAAAATAAAAATAATAAAATCACACAAAAATAAAATATAATAAAATAAAAACAATAAAACCAATAAAACCAATAAAACCAATAAAATAAAATAAAATAAAATAAAATAAAATAAAACAAAACTAAACCAAACTAAACTAAAATAAAATTAAATAAAAACAAAAAAAAAAAAACAATAAAATAAAATAAAATTAAACCAAACCAAAGGAAACCAAACCAAACTAAATTAAAATAAAATAAAATAAAAACAATAAAATAAAACAAAAATAAAATAAAACAAAATAAAACAAAAATAAAACAAAATAAAATAAAACAAAAATAAAACAAAACAAAACAAAACAAAATAAAATAAAATAAAATAAAATAAAATAAAATAAAATAAAATAAAATAAAATAAAATAAAATAACCCAAAAATAAAATAAAATAAAATAAAACAAAACAAAATAAGACAAAAATAAGACAAAATAAAATAAAATAAGACAAAATCTGAAAAAAAATCCAGAAAAAATAATCAGAAAAAATCCCCCAAAAATCAGAAAAAAAACTCCCAAAAATCAGGAAAAAAAATTTAAAATCAAGGAAAAATAAATCAGAAAAAAGCCTCAAAAATCAGGAAAAAAACCACAAAAATCAGGAAAAAAATTTAAAATCTAGGAAAAATAAATCAGAAAGAAACCTCAAAATCAGAAAAAAAACCCTCAAAATCAGGAAAAAAACCCCAAAAAAATCAGGAAAAAAATTAAAAATCAAGGAAAAATAAATCAGAAAAAAACTTTAAAAATCAGGAAAAAACCCACCAAAATCAGGAAAAAAAAATAAAAATCAAGGAGGAAAAAATAACAAAAATAAAAAGAAATCGGAAAAAACCTCAAAAATCAGGAAAAAAAACCCAAAAAATTCAGGAAAAAAAATTAAAAATCAGGGGATAAAAAAATCAGAAAAAACCCCAGAAATCGGGAAAAAAACCCACCAAAAATTCAGGAAAAAAAATTAATAACCGAGGAAAAATAAATCAGAAAAAAACCTCAAAAATCAGGAAAAAAAAAAAAAAACACACCAAAATCAGGAAAAAGAACCGCCAAAAAAGAATCAGGGAAAAACCTGAAAAATCAGGAAAAAAACCTCAAAAAATAAAATAAAAAAAGTTTTAAAAATTAAAAAAAAACCCAAAAAAACCCCAAATTTCCGCCCCAAACCCGAATTTCTTTGGCTGCGGGGGGAGGGGCAGCCCCGGGGGGATTTTTGGAGAACAAAAAGCGATTTTTTTGTTGTTGTTTTTGGGGTTTTTTTTGGTTTTTTGAGGGTTTTTTTTGGCTCCTTTGTCTGCGCCGCTTCATTTCCATCGTGACCTCTCCATAACCCGGGAAAAAAAAACCAAAAAACCCCCAAAAAACCAAAAAAAAACCCAAAAAAATTTGAATTTTCAAACCCCCCGGAGCTCGTTATTCCCGGGAATTGAAAAAAAAAAAATTTAAAACCCACAACTTTTCCTGGGATTTCCCGCCCAAAAAAATGCCCAAAAATCAGCAAAAAATTGAATTTTATTTATTTTTTTTTAACCCCTCGGGTTCATTCGTTCATTTATTTTCCCTGTTTTAGTTTTTTTTTCCCCTTTTTCAGTTTTTTGGTCCCTTTTCCCTTTTTTTTACTCCTTTTTTTACCTTATTTCCCCATTTTTGTCCTTTTTTCTCCTTTCCCCTCCCCCCTTTTTATCCTTTTTTTCCCTTTTCTTGTCCCTTTTTTTTCCTTTTCTTGTCCCTTTTTTTCACTTTTTTCTCCTTTTTTTTCCCCACTTTTTTCTCCTTTTTTCCCCACTTTTTTGTCCCTTTTTCTTTCACTTTTTTATCCTTTTTTTTCCCTTTTCTTGTCCTTTTTTTTCACTTTTTTCTCCTTTTCCTGTCCCTTTTTTCACTTTTTTCTCCTTTTTTTCACCTTTTTTCTCCCTTTTCTTGTCCCTTTTTTTTCACTTTTTTATCCTTTTTCTTTCACTTTTTTATCCTTTTTTTCCCTTTTCTTGTCCTTTTTTTTCACTTTTTATCCACTTTTTGTCCCTTTTTTCTCCTTTTTTTTTTTGTCCCTTTTTTTCACTTTTTTCCCCTTTTTTTGTCCCTTTTTTTGTCCCTTTTTTCACTTTTTTCTCCTTTTTTTTTCACTTTTTTTTCCCTTTTCTTGTCCCTTTTTTTCACTTTTTTCTCCTTTTTCCCCCCCCTTTTTTATCCTTTTTTCCCCTTTTTTTATCCTTTTTTCCCTTTTTTTATCCTTTTTTTTCCCTTTTTTCTCCCTTTTCTTGTCCCTTTTTTCTCCTTTTTTCCCCCACTTTTTTATCCTTTTTTCCCCTTTTTTGTCCCTTTTTTTTCACTTTTTATCCTTTTTTTTTTCATTTTTTTCTCCCTTTTCTTGTCCCTTTTTTTCACTTTTTTCTCCTTTTTTTCCCACTTTTTCCTCCTTTTTCTTTTTTTCTCCTTTTTTTTCACTTTTTTTCTCCTTTTTTTATCTCCTTTTCCCCCTTTTTTCCCCATTTTCCCTTTTCCCCCTTTTCCCTTTTTTTCCCATTTTCCCCCTTTTTTTCCTTTTCCCCACCCTGATACAAAAACCGAATTTAATTTATTTATTCCCAAAATTCAAATCTTTAATTGATTTTTTTCCCCTGATTTTAACCCAAACATCGCCTTTTCTTTTTCAAATAATTCTCAATATTCTCAATATTTTCCTTTTTTTCCCCAAATCTTCCTGGAAAAATAAACCTGAAAAAAAAAAAAATCACTAAAAATATTCCTTTAAAAGCCGCAAAAACCCAATAAAAATAACTAAAAAAAAAAATCACAAAAACCCAGAAAAAGCCAATAAAAACCACTGAAAATAACAACTAAAAATTCACTTTAAAATCACAAAAACCCAGAAAAAGCCAATAAAAACCACTGAAAATAACAACTAAAAATTCACTTTAAAATCACTGAAAAAAATCACTAAAAACACCCAAAAATCGCTTTAAAAAAACCACCAAAAAGTCCAATAAAAATCGTTTGAAAACCACTAAAAATCAAAAAAATTCCTTAAATACCCCTTTAAAAAACTCTTAAAAATTAGCGCTGAAAACACCTAAAAATCGCTAAAAAAACCTCAAACCCCCCTAAAAATAACTAAAAACCCCCAATAAAACCACACTAAAAAAAGCCCTAAAAATCGCTAAAAACCCACTAAAAAAACGATAAAAATCACTTTTAAACCGCGAAAATCAAAAAAAAATCCTAAAACCCGCTAAAAAACCTCTAAAACCACCTAAAAATCACTTTAAAACCCACCAAAAAAACTTATTAAAAATCGCTTTAAAACCACTAAAATCCCGCTAAAAACCGCCTAAAAATCACTAAAAACCGCTTAAAAATAACTGAAAAAAATCACTAAAAACCTCAATAAAAATCGGTTTAAAATCACGAAAAATCCCTAAAAACAACCACAAAAACCACGGAAAAATCACGAAAAAAACCACTTAAAAAACAATAAAAATCATTTTAAAATCACTAAAAATCCCTTAAAAATCCCCAAAATGACCCCTCACAATCCAATAAAAAAACCTTTCAAAACCCCTGAAAATCACTTTAAAACCCACTAAAAATCCCACTAAAACCCCACTAAAAATCGCTTTTAAACCACTAAAAATCCTCTTAAAAATCCCTAAAAATCCCTAAAAAATCCCTAAAAAATCCTTTAAAAATCCCCAAAAAATCCCCAAAAATCCCAAATAAATCCCCAAAAATCCCCAAAAAATCCCAAAAAATCCCCAAAAAACGGCCGCTCAAAATCCAATTAAAAAACCTCTAAAAACCCTGAAAATCACTAAAAAACCCACTAAAAATCACTTTTAAACCCCTAAAAATCCTTTTAAAAATCCCTAAAATAATCCCTAAAAAATCCCTTAAAAATCCTTTAAAAATCCCTAAAAAATCCCCAAAAAATCCCAAATAAATCCCAAAAAAAATCCCCAAAAATCCCCCAAACCGACGGCTCCAAATCCAATTAAAAAACCTCTAAAAACCCCTGAAAATCACTAAAAAACCCACTAAAAATCCCACGAAAAATCCCTTTTAAAATCCCTAAAAAATCCCTAAAAAATCCCTAAAAAATCCCTAAAAAATCCTTTAAAAATCCCCAAAATCCCAAATAAACCCAAAAATCCAAAAAAATCCCCAAAATCCCCCAAACCGACGGGCTCTAAATCCAATTAAAAACCTCTAAAACCCTTTTGAAAATCACTAAAAACCCAATTAAAATCCCACAAAATCCTAAAATCCTAAAATCCTTAAAATCCCTAAAATCCCTCAAAAATCCCCAAAAAATCCCAAAAATCCCAAATATCAAAATCCCTAATCCAAAATCCCCTAAAAAAAATCCCCAAAATCCCCAAAATCCCCAAAAATCCCCAAAAAAATCCCCAAAATCCCCAACCAAACCAACCTCCCAAATCCAATTAAAAACCTCTAAAACCCCTAAAATCACTAAAACCCACTAAAATCCCACAAAATAAAATTAAAATCCCAAAACCCTAAAAACCCCTAAAATCCAATTCAACCCCCCTTTCCTTCCTGACTTATTTTGAATTCCAAATTTTTCTCCGGGTTTGAAAAAATCCATTCAATTGCCTCGACTTCCTCTCTCCCTTCCCATCACTCAAAAATCTTACCTTCACTCCTTCACCCTGCCGTTATTCCTTTTTCTTTTATTTTTTTTTTCTTTTTTCCCTTATCTTATTTTTTTCCTTTTATCTCCTCCTCTTTTTCCTTTTGATTTTTCCTTTTTTTTTTTCCTTTTCCTCTTTATTTCCTTTTATTTTTTTTTTCTTTTTATTCCCTTATTCCTTTTCCTCTTTATTCCCTTTATTTCGCTTTTTCCTCTTTTTATTTCCCTTTTTATTTCGTTTTTTCCTCTTTTTATTTCCCTTTTTATTTCGTTTTCCTCTTTTTATTTTCCTTTTTATTTCGCTTTTTCCCTCTTTTTATTTCCCTTTTTATTTCTGTTATACTCTTTTATTTCCTTTTTATTTCGTTTGCATATCTTTTATTTCCTTTTTATTTCGTATTTTCCTCTTTTATTTCCCTTTTGTTTCGTTTTCCTCTTTTATTTCCTTTTGTTCGCTTTTTCCTCTTTTTATTTCCCTTTTTATTTCGTTTTTTCCTCTTTTTATTTCCCTTTTTATTTCGCTTTTTCCCTCTTTTTATTTCCCTTTTCCCCTCCCTCTTTATTTTCCTTTTTCCTCTTTTTTATTCCCATTTTTCCCCTCTTTATTTCCCTTCTCCTCCTTTTTATTTCTTTTTTTTCCTTTTATTTTCTCTCTTTTCTTTTTCTTTTTCTTTTTCTTTTTCTTTTTCTTTTTCTTTCTTTTCTTTTCTTTTCTTTTCTTTTCTTTTTTCTTTTCTTTTCTTTTTTTTTTTTTTTTTTCTTTTCTTTTCCTTTTCTTTTTTTTTTTTTCTTTTTTTTTTTCTTTTTTTTTTTCTTTTTTTTCTTTTTCTTTTTCTTTTTCTTTTATTTCTCTTTCATTTTTTTTCTTCTTTTATTTTTCCCTTATTTTTTCAATCTCCTTTCTTTTTTTTTTCTGGTTTTTTTTTTTTTTCTTCTTTCGGGTTTTTATTTCTTGGGGTTTTATGAACTGAGGTTTCATTAATTGGGCTCTTATTAATTGGGATTTCTCTAATTGGGATTTTATTTCTTGGCATTTTATTCATGGGGAATTTTTTTTAATTGAAATTTTATTTATCGGGATTTTATTTCTTGGCATTTTATTCATGGGAATTTTTTTAATTGAACTTTTATTTATCGGGATTTTATTTATCGGGATTTTATTGACTGAGATTTTATTTCTTGGGGTTTCATTAATTGGGATTTCATTGGGGTTTTTTTAATTGGGATTTTATTTATTAATCGGGATTTTATTCATTTATTGGGATTTTATTTATCGGGATTTTATTGACTGGGATTTTATTTCTTGGGGTTTCATTAATTGGGATTTCATTGGGGTTTTTATTAATCGGGATTTTATTCATTTATTGGGATTTTATTTATTGGGGTTTTCACGCCGCCTCTTCCTCCCTCTCCGGGCTGATTTTTCCCCAATAAATTCATTTTTTTTACCCTCAAACCCCATTTATTTCCTTTTTAAACCTCATTTATTTCCTTTTTAAACCCCATTTATTTTCTTTTTAAACCCCATTTATTTTCTTTTTAAACCTCATTTATTTCCTTTTTAAACCCCATTTTTAACCCCCAAACCCCATTTTTTATCTTCAAACTCCACTTTTTGTAAATTTTAATTTTTTTTTTTCCTTTGGGTTTTGTGAGGTTTTATTGTTTTAAATCCCGTTTTTTTTTTTTTTTCCCAAAATTGACTGACCCGGGGTTAAGGCGGAAAGAAAACTTTGGGTTTATTTGGGGTGAAAAGGGCGAATTTTGGGAAAACAGAAGAAAAAAACAAAAAAACCAAAAACAAAAAAAACCAACCCGACCCTTTGAAGGTTCCGGGAATGTTTTAACCCCTGAGAGGCTGAAAAAAAAACAAAAAACAAAAAACCAAAAAAATGAAATTTCAACCTCTGGGAGTGATTAATAATTCCAATTAATGATGCAGAACGCAAATTAATGATGAATAATTCAAATTAATAATTAATTAATTAATCCAGTGTCGGCTCCAAAATGGGGCAAAAAAATCCCAAATTCTGGAAGGTTTGGGTTGGGAAAAAAAGAAAATTTTCTTTGAAGGGTCAAGAGGTGAAAATTCCAGAGTTTTTTTTTGGGGCTAAAAGTGAATTTTTGGGGAATTTTGGGAAGGAATTTGAGATTTTTTAATTTTTTTGGTCTGGTACAAAATGGGAAAAAATGTTTCAAGAATTTCAGCCCCATCTCCGTTTCTTGCCGGTTTTAAGCACAAAAATCAAAATTCGGACCTGTTTTTTGCAACTCTTTTCCCCTCAAAATTCCTCCCGGGAAATTCCCACCCAAAAATCATGAAAAAACCTTCAAATATTGAAAATCTCCTTTAAAATCCTTTAAAAAACTTTTTAAAACTCTTTTAAATCCTTTTAAAACCATTTTAAAACCCTTTATAAAACCCCAAAAATCTTCTTTAAAACTTAAAACAAACTTAAACTAACCTAAATCTAAACCTTTAAACTTTAAAACCTAAATCAAATTAAATCCCTTAAATCCTTTAAAATCCTTTAAAATCCTTTAAAAATCCTTTAAAACCTAAAACCTAAAACCCTTTTAAAACCTCCTTTTAAAAACCCTCAAAAATCCCTTTAAAATCCTTTTTAAATCCTTTAAAAAACCCTTTAAAAACCCTTTTAAAAGCCCCAAAAAACCTCTTTTAAAACCCTAAAAAACCCTTTAAAAATCCCTTTAAAAACACTTTAAAAAACCCCAAAAAAACTCTTTTAAAAACCAAAAAAACCCCGAAAAAATCCCTTTAAAATCCCTTTAAAATCCTTTAAAAAACCATTTTAAACCCTTTAAAAAACCCCAAAAAACCTTTTTTAAAACCTTAAAAAACCCTTTAAAAAACCTTTAAAATCCTTTTAAAAACCCTTTTTAAAAACCCTAAAAAATCCCTTTAAAATCTTTTTAAAAATCCTTTAAAAAATCCCAAAAAACCCCTTTAAAAACCCTAAAAACCCTAAAAAAATCCATTTAAAAATCCCTTTAAAATCCTTTAAAAATCCTTTAAAAACCCTTTAAAAACCCCTTTTTAAAACCGTAAAAAATCCCTTTAAATCCTTTAAAAAACCCTTTAAAAACACTTTTAAAAACCCCCAAAAAACTCTTTTAAAAACCCAAAAAACCCTAAAAAATCCCTTTAAAATCCCTTTAAAATCCCTTTAAAATCCCTTTAAAATCCCTTTTAAATCCTTTAAAAAACCATTTTTAAACCCTTTAAAAAACCCCAAAAAACCTTTTTTCAAACCCTAAAAAACCCTTTAAAAAACCTTTAAAATCCTTTTAAAAACCCTTTTTAAAAACCCTAAAAAATCCCTTTAAAATCTTTTTTAAAATCCTTTAAAACCCTTTAAAAAATCCCAAAAAACCCCTTTAAAAACCCTAAAAACCCTAAAAAAATCCATTTAAAAATCCCTTTAAAATCCTTTAAAAATCCTTTAAAAACCCTTTAAAAACCCCTTTTTAAAACCCTAAAAAATCCCTTTAAATCCTTTAAAAAACCCTTTAAAAACACTTTTAAAAACCCCCAAAAAACTCTTTTAAAAACCCAAAAAACCCTAAAAAATCCCTTTAAAATCCCTTTAAAATCCCTTTAAAATCCCTTTAAAATCCCTTTAAAATCCTTTTAAAAAACCATTTTTAAACCCTTTAAAAAACCCCAAAAAACCTCTTTTAAAACCCTAAAAAACCCTTTAAAAAACCTTTAAAATCCTTTTAAAAACCCTTTTTAAAAACCCTAAAAAATCCCTTTAAAATCTTTTTAAAAATCCTTTAAAACCCTTTAAAAAATCCCAAAAAACCCCTTTAAAAACCCTAAAAACCCTAAAAAAATCCATTTAAAATCCTTTAAAAATCCTTTTAAAAACCCTTTAAAATCCCTTTAAAAACCCTCAAAAATCCCTTTAAAATCCCTTTTAAATCCTTTTTAAAAAATCCATAAAATCCGTATCAAATTTATATCAAATTTATATCAAATCCATATCAAATTTATATCAAATCCGTATCAAATCCGTATCAAATCCGTATCAAATCCATATCAAATTTATATCAAATTTATATCAAATGCGTATCAAATCCGTATCAAATCCATATCAAATCCATATCAAATAATCCATATAAAATCCGTATCAAATCCGTATCAAATTTATATCAAATCCGTATCAAATCCGTATCAAATCCGTATCAAATCCGTATCAAATCCATATCAAATCCGTATCAAATAATCCATATAAAATCCGTATCAAATCCGTATCAAATCCATATCAAATCCATATAAAATCTATATAAAATCCGTATCAAATCCGTATCAATTCTGTATCAAATCCGTATCAAATCCATATCAAATCCATATCAAATCCATATCAAATCCGTATCAAATAATCCATATCAAATCCATATCAAATCTGTATCAAATCCATATCAAATCCATATAAAATCCGTATCAAATCCATATCAAATCCATATCAAATCCATATCAAATCCGTATCAAATCCATATCAAATCCATATCAAATCCGTATCAAATCCATATCAAATTTATATCAAATCCATATCAAATCCGTATCAAATCCATATCAAATCCGTATCAAATCCATATCAAATCCATATCAAATCCATATCAAATCCGTATCAAATCCATATCAAATTTATATCAAATCCGTATCAAATCCGTATCGAATTCATATCAAATCCATATCAAATCCAGATCAAATTTATATCTAACCCATATCAAACAATCCATATCAAATTTATATCAAATCCAGATCAAATCCAGATCAAATAATCCGTATTAAATTTATATTAAATTTATATCAAATCCATATTAAATCCATATCAAATCCTTATCAAATTTATATCAAATCCTTGTCAAATCCATATCAAATCCGTATCAAATCCATATCAAATCCGTATCAAATCCATATCAAATCCTTGTCAAATCCGTATCAAATCCGTATCAAATTTATATCAAATCCGAATCAAATCCTTGTCAAATCCAGATCAAATCCAGATCAAATCCGTATCAAATCCATATCAAATCCATATCAAATTCATATCAAATTTATATCAAAACTTTGTCTAATCCATATCAAATAATCCATATCAAATCCGTATCAAATCCATATCAAATCCGTATCAAATCCGTATCAAATCCGTATCAAATCCATATCAAATTTATATCAAATCCATATCAAATCCGTATCAAATCCGTATCGAATTCATATCAAATCCACATCAAATCCAGATCAAATTTATATCTAACCCATATCAAACAATCCATATCAAATTTATATCAAATCCAGATCAAATCCAGATCAAATAATCCGTATTAAATTTATATTAAATTTATATCAAATCCATATTAAATCCATATCAAATCCTTATCAAATTTATATCAAATCCTTGTCAAATCCGTATCAAATCCGTATCAAATCCACTTCAAATCCAGATCAAATCCAGATCAAATCCAGATCAAATTTATTTGGGGATTTATTGGGATTTTATTGGGATTTACTGGGGATTTTTTTGGGGTTTTCTGGGGATTTTTTGGGGGATTTTTTTGGGGTTTTCTGGGGATTTTTGGGGGGATTTTCTGGGGGGTTTATTGGGATTTTATTGGGATTTTTGGGGGGATTTTTTTATTTATTTTACTGGGGTTTATTTGGATTTTCTGGGGGGTTTATTGGGATTTAATTGGGATTTTTTGGGGGATTTTCTGGGGGTTTATTGGGGGTTTTTTGGGATTTTTTGGGGGATTTACTGGGGGTTTATTGGGATTTTATTGGGATTTTTTGGGGATTTTTTTTGGTTTTCTGGGGATTTTTTGGGGATTTTTTTGGGGATTTTGGGGGGGATTTTTAAAATTTATTTTCTTGGGGTTTAGTTGGATTTTCTGGGGGTTTATTGGGATTTTATTGGGATTTTTTGGGGATTTTATTGGGATTTTTTTGTGATTTTCTGGGGGTTTATTGGGATTTTATTGGGATTTTTTGGGGATTTTATTGGGATTTTTTTTGTGATTTTCTGGGGGTTTATTGGGATTTTATTGGGATTTTTGGGGGGATTTTTAAAATTTATTTTCTTGGGGTTTAGTTGGATTTTCTGGGGGTTTATTGGGATTTTTTTGGGATTTTTGGGGGGATTTTTTGGGGTTTTCTGGGGGTTTATTGGGATTTTATTGGGATTTTATTGGGATTTTGGGGGGATTTTCCTGGGGTTTATTTGGATTTTCTGGGGGTTCATTGGGATATTTTTGGGATTTTTGGGGGGATTTTTTTGGGATTTTTTGGGGGATTTTTTTGGGTTTTCTGGGGATTTTATTTGGATTTTCTGGGGGGTTTATTGGGATTTTTTGGGGGATTTTTGAGGGGATTTTTTGGGGTTTTCTGGGGATTTTTTGGGGGATTTTCTTGGGGTTTATTGGGATTTTATTGGGATTTATTTGGGATTTTTGGGGGGTTTCTTGGGATTTTTTGGGGATTTTTGAGGGATTTTTTGGGGATTTTCTGGGGATTTTTATTTTTATTTTCTGGGGGTTTTATTGGGATTTTGGGGGGATTTTTTGGGGATTTTTTGGGGTTTTCTGGGGATTTTTTTTTTTTTTTTTAATTTTCTGGGGTTTTATTGGGATTTTTGGGGGATTTTTGGGGATTTTTTGAGGGACTTTTTGGGGATTTTCTGGGGATTTTTTTTTAATTTTCTGGGGGT
Organism: Muscicapa striata striata; assembly: GCA_030060385.1. Classification (NCBI taxonomy): domain Eukaryota; kingdom Metazoa; phylum Chordata; class Aves; order Passeriformes; family Muscicapidae; genus Muscicapa; species Muscicapa striata. The sequence continues at coordinate 7,561 of JAREIS010000551.1, read as the reverse complement.
TTTATTGGGATTTTTTGGGGATTTTTTTTTTTATTTTCTGGGGATTTTTTTGGCATTTTCTGCGGAATTTCCTACGAGATTTATTTAGAATTTCCAGTGGAATTTATGGATCTCCGGGTGTTTTTATTGTGCTTTTATTGGGGTTTTATTGGGTTTTTATTGGCGTTTTATGGCGGGTTTTATTGGGCTTTTATTTGCTTTATCAACTTTATGGGATTGATGGAATTTATGGCGTTTTATTGATGTTTTTATTGATGTTTTTATTGAGTTTTTATTGAGTTTTTATTGGATTTCAGGATGTTTTTATTGGTTTTTTATGGTTTTTTTATGGTTTTTTAATGGTTTTTTTTTTCCTCTCCCACGTGCTCGCGCGGGGCCACTCCCTTAAAAACCGACCCCAAAAACCCCCAAAAAATCCCCAAAAATTCCCAAACTTCTCCAAAAATCCCCCCGGGAGCCGCCGGGTGGGGGTTGGGATTTTTTAAATTCCTAAAAATCCGATTATTTTTTTTTTTTTAATTTTTATTTCGAATTTTTGTCTTTTTATTTTGAATTTTTGTCTCTTTATTTCGAATTTTTGTCTCTTTATTTCGAATTTTTGTCTCTTTATTTTGAATTTTTTTGGTCTCTTTATTTCGAATTTTTGTCGCTTTATTTCGAATTTTTGTCTCTTTATTTTGAATTTTTTTCTCTTTATTTCGAATTTTTGTCTTTTTATTTTGAATTTTTGTCTCTTTATTTCGAATTTTTGTCGCTTTATTTTGAATTTTTGTCTCTTTATTTTGAATTTTTATCTCTTTATTTTGAATTTTTGTCGCTTTATTTTGAATTTTTGTCTCTTTATTTTGAATTTTTGTCTCTTTATTTCGAATTTTTATCTCTTTATTTTGAATTTTTATCTCTTTATTTCGAATTTTTGTCTCTTTATTTTGAATTTTTTTGTCTCTTTATTTCGAATTTTTATCTCTTTATTTTGAATTTTTATCTCTTTATTTTGAATTTTTGTCGCTTTATTTTGCATTTTTGTCTCTTTATTTCGAATTTTTGTCTCTTTATTTCGAATTTTTTTGGTCTCTTTATTTTGATTTTTTGTCTCTTTATTTTGAATTTTTGTCTCTTTATTTTGAATTTTTATCTCTTTATTTTGAATTTTTGTCTCTTTATTTCGAATTTTTGTCGCTTTATTTTGAATTTTTTTGTCTCTTTATTTTGAATTTTTGTCTCTTTATTTCGAATTTTTGTCTCTTTATTTTGAATTTTTTTCTCTTTATTTTGAATTTTTGTCGCTTTATTTCGAATTTTTTTGGTCTCTTTATTTTGAATTTTTGTCGCTTTATTTCGAATTTTTTTGTCTCTTTATTTTGAATTTTTGTCTCTTTATTTCGACTTTTTGTCGCTTTATTTTGAATTTTTGTCTCTTTATTTCGAATTTTTGTCTTTTTATTTCGAATTTTTGTCTTTTTATTTTGAATTTTTGTCTCTTTATTTTGAATTTTTTGTCTCTTTATTTCGAATTTTTGTCTCTTTATTTCGAATTTTTGTCGCTTTATTTTGAATTTTTGTCGCTTTATTTCGAATTTTTTTTTGTGTCTTTATTTTGAATTTTTATCGAATTTTTCGCCCTTGTTTTTCCAAAAAAAAAAAAAAAAAAAAAAATCACGCTGGATTTAAAGAGATGAAGAAAAAACACCAAAAAAAAAAGAAAATTTCGAAGTTTTTGGGTTTTTTTTGGAAAAAAACTTTTTTTTTTTTCCAAAGTTTCTGGAAACTTTGAGGTGAGTGAGCTCCGGGATTTTTGGGAGGAAAAAAAAAAGGGAAAAAATCCAAAAAAATTCAATTTAAAGTGAAGGGGGGGGAGGGGGGAAAAACGAAAATTTGGGATTTTTGGGAGTGAAAAATTCAAAATTTGGGTGTAAAGGGGATTTTTGGGGTTAAAAGTTTAAATTTGTGGGTTTGGAATTTTTTTTTTGGGGGGGGGAGGGAATTTTGGGGTTAAAAGTGGAATTTTGGAAAAAAAGGATTTTTTGGGAGTGAAAATGGGATAAAAAAAGGATTTTTTGGGAGTGAAAATGGGATAAAAAAGGATTTTTTGGGATAAAAAATGCGATTTAAAAAAGGATTTTTTGGGAGTAAAAATGGGATTAAAAAAGGATTTTTTGGGGAGTAAAAATGGGTTAAAAAAAACATTTTTTGGGAGTAAAAATGGGATAAAAAAGGGTTTTTTGGGAGTAAAAATGGGATAAAAAAAGGATTTTTTGGGAGTAAAAATGGGATAAAAAAACATTTTTTGGGAGTAAAAATGGGATAAAAAAAGGATTTTTTGGGACTAAAAATGGGATTTAAAAAAGGATTTTTTGGGAGTAAAAATGGGATTTAAAAAAGGATTTTTTGGGAGTAAAAATGGGATAAAAATGGATTTTTTGGGAGTGAAAATGGGATAAAAAAAGGATTTTTTGGGAGTAAAAATGGGATAAAAAAGGATTTTTGGGAGTAAAATGGGATAAAAAAAGGATTTTTTAGGGAGTAAAAATGGGATAAAAAAAGGATTTTTTGGGAATAAAACTGGGATAAAAAATGGATTTTTTGGGAGTAAAAATGGGAAAAAAAAGGATTTTTTGGGAGTAAAAATGGGATTAAAAAAGGATTTTTTGAGAGTAAAAATGGGATAAAAAAGGATTTTTGGGAGTAAAATGGGATAAAAAAAGGATTTTTTAGGGAGTAAAAATGGGATAAAAAAAGGATTTTTTGGGAATAAAAATGGGATAAAAAATGGATTTTTTGGGAGTAAAAATGGGATAAAAAATGGATTTTTTGGGAGTAAAAATGGGATAAAAAATTGATTTTTTGGGAGTGAAAATGGGATAAAAAAAGGATTTTTTGGGAATAAAAATGGGATTAAAAAAGGATTTTTTGGGAGTAAAAATGGGATTTTAAAAAGGATTTTTTGGGAGTAAAAATGGGATAAAAAAAGGATTTTTTGGGAGTAAAAATGGGATTAAAAAAGGGATTTTTAGGAGTAAAAATGGGATAAAAAAAGGATTTTTTGGGAGTAAAAATGGGATTTAAAAAAGGATTTTTGGGAGTAAAAATGGGATTAAAAAAAACATTTTTTGGGAGTAAAAATGGGATTAAAAAAAGAATTTTTTGGGAGTAAAACTGGGATAAAAAATTGATTTTTTGTTAATGAAAATGGGATAAAAAAAGGATTTTTTGGGAATAAAAATGGGATAAAAAAAGGATTTTTTGGGAATAAAAATGGGATAAAAAAAGGTTTTTTGGGAGTAAAAATGGGATTTAAAAAAGGAGTTTTTGGGAATAAAAATGGGATAAAAAAAGGATTTTTTGGGAGTAAAAATGGGATTAAAAAAAGGATTTTCTGGGAGTAAAAATGGGATAAAAAAAACGGATTTTTGGGAGTAAAAATGGGATTAAAAAGGATTTTTTGGAAGTAAAAATGGGATAAAAAAGGATTTTTTGGAAGTAAAAATGGGATAAAAAAAGAATTTTTGGGAGTAAAAATGGGATAAAAAAAGGATTTTTTGGGAGTAAAAATGGGATTAAAAAATGATTTTTTGGGTGTAAAAATGGGATAAAAAAAGGATTTTTTGGGGGTAAAAATGGGATAGAAAAAGGATTTTTGGGAGTAAAAATGGGATAAAAAATGGATTTTTTGGGAATGAAAATGGGATAAAAAAAGGGTTTTCTGGGAGTAAAAATGGGATTAAAAAAAGGATTTTTTGGGATAAAAAATGCGATTTAAAAAAGGATTTTTTGGGTGTAATAATGGGATAAAAAAAGGATTTTTTGGGAGTAAAAATGGGATAAAAAAAGGGGTTTTTGGGAGTAAAAATGGGATTTAAAAAAGGATTTTTTGGGAATAAAAATGGGATAAAAAAAGGATTTTTTGGGAGTAAAAATGGGATAAAAAAAGGATTTTTTGGGAGTAAAAATGGGATAAAAAAAGGTTTTTTGGGAGTAAAAATGGGATAAAAAAGGATTTTTTGGGAGTAAAAATGGGATAAAAAAAAGATTTTTTAGGGAGTAAAAATGGGATAAAAAAAGGATTTTTTGGGAGTAAAAATGGGATTAAAAAAGGATTTTTTGGGAGTAAAAATGCGATTTAAAAAAGGATTTTCTGGGAGTAAAAATGGGATTAAAAAAGGATTTTTTGGGAGTAAAAATGGGATAAAAAAAGGATTTTTTGGGATAAAAAATGCGATTTAAAAAAGGATTTTTTGGGAGTAAAAATGGGCTAAAAAAGGGTTTTTTGGGAGTAAAAATGCGATTTAAAAAACCATTTTTTGGGAGTAAAAATGGGATTAAAAAAGCATTTTTTGGGGGGTAAAAATGGGATAAAAATGGATTTTTTGGGAGTAAAAATGGGATAAAAATGATTTTTTGGTGGAAAAATGAGGATAAAATTGATTTTTTTTTCTTTTTGAGGATAAAAGAGGATTTTTGGGTGTTGGAATTTCAGGGGGAGTGAAAAAAAATCGGGAATTGGGGGGAGGGGGAGGGGAGGGGGAAACTTTTGTGGGAAAGGAAATTCCAGAAAATTTTATTGGGGTTTGATTGGGGTTTTATGGTTTGATTGGGGGTTTTATTGATTTATTGGGGGTTTATTGATTTATTGGGGGTTTATTGATTTATTGGGGGATTTATTGATTTATTGGGGTTTTATAGATTTATTGGGGCCTTGGGAAAAGCACAGGGGGGGGAGGGGAGGGGGAGGAAAAGAAAAAAAAAAAAAAAAAGGGGAGTGAAGGGGGAAATGGGAATAAATGGGAATAAAAGGAAAAAATGGGGAAAAAATGGGAAAAAAATGGGAATAAAGGGGAAAATGGGAATAAAGGGAAAAATGGGAATAAAAGGGAAAAATGGGAATAAAAGGGGAATAAAAGGGGGAAAATGAGAAATAAAAGGAAAAAAATGGGAATAAAAGGGGGGAAATGGGAAAAATGGGGAATAAAAGGGAAAATGGGAATAAAAGGGGAAAAATGGGAATAAAAGAGGAAAAATGGGAATAAAAGGGGGAAAATGGGAATAAAAGAGGAAAAATGGGAATAAAAGGGGGAAAATGGGAATAAAAGAGGAAAAATGGGAAATAAAAGGGGAAAATGGGAATTAAAGAGGAAAAATGGGAAATAAAAGGGAAAAATGGGAATAAAAGGGAAAAATGGGAATAAAAGGGAAAAATGGGAATAAAAGGGAAAAATGGGGATAAAAGGGAAAAATGGGAATAAAAGGGAAAAATGGGAATTAAAGAGGAAAAATGGGAAATAAAAGGGGGGAAATGGGAATAAAAGGGGAAAAATGGGAATAAAAGGGGAAAATGGGAATAAAAAGGGAAAAATGGGGATAAAAGGGAAAAATGGAAATAAAAGGGAAAAATGGGAATTAAAGGGGAAAAAATGGGGAATAAAAGGGAAAAAAAGAGAATAAAAGGGGAAAAAATGGGAATGAAAGGGAAAAAATGGGAAAACTGGGCCCGGGGCCTCCTCTGCCCGGAAATCCGGTTTGCACCAGTTTGCACCAGTTTGTACCAGTTTGTACCAGTTTGTGCCCGTTTTTATGGGTTTTTCCCATTTTGCACCATTTTCCCGCCATTTTCCGCCATTTTCCCGCCATTTCCCGCCATTTTCCCGCCATTTCCCGCCATTTCCCGCCATTTCCCGCAATTTTCCCGCCATTTTCCCGCCATTTTCCCGCCATTTCCCCCCCCCCATTTTTCACCATTTTCCCGCCTTTTCCCCCCGTTTTTTTTCCCGCCACTTCTCCATTTTTTACCATTTTCAAATTTTGACCATTTTACCTTTTTTACCATTTTTTTCCCACCATTTCTTTCTTTTTTTTTTTTCCATTTCCAACCATTTTTTCCGCTTTTTTCCCAAATTTTTCACCATTTTCAACTTTTTTCCCCCCAATTTTTCACCATTTTCACCTTTTTATTCCCCAAATTTTTCACCTTTTCCCCCCAATTGATTTTTCACCATTTTCACCTTTTTTCACAATTTATTTCCCTTTTTTTTAACCATTTCCCATCATTTTTTCCGCTTTTTCCCCCCAATTTTTTCACCATTTTCACCTTTTTATTCCCTAAATTTTTCCCCAATTTTCACCATTTTTCACCATTTCTTTCCTTTTTTTTTTTACCTTTTCCCATCATTTTTTCCGCTTTTTTCCCCAAATTTTTCACCATTTTCACCTTTTTATTCCCCAAATTTTTCACTTTTTCCCCCAATTTTCCCCCAATTTTCACCTTTTTTCACAATTTCTTTCCCTTTTTTTTTTTTACCATTTCCCACCATTTTTCGGGTTTTCCCCCCAAATTTTTTGCCATTTTCACCTTTTTTCACAATTTATTTCTTTTTTTTTTTTTTTTTTCCGTTTCCCACCATTTTTTCCGCTTTTTTCCCCAGATTTTTCACCATTTTCAACCTTTTTCGCCCCAATTTTTCTCCATTTTCACCTTTTTATTCCCCAAATTTTTCACCTTTTCCCCCAATTGATTTTTCACCATTTTCACCTTTTTTCACAATTTATTTCCCTTTTTTTTAACCATTTCCCATCATTTTTTCCGCTTTTTTCCCCCAAATTTTTCACCATTTTCACCTTTTTATTCCTCAATTTTTTCACCTTTTTCCCCTAATAAATTTTTAACTTTTTTCACCATTTTTCACCATTTCTTTCCCTTTTTTTTTTTACCTTTTCCCACCATTTTTCGGATTTTTCCCCCAAATTTTTCACCATTTTCACCTTTTTATTCCCCAAAATTTTCACCTTTTCCCCCCAATTTTTCCCCATTTTCCCCGTTTTTCACATTTCTTTTTTTTTTACCTTTTTCCACCATTTTTTCCGCTTTCTTTCCCCAAATTTTTCACCATTTTCACCATTTTATTCCCCAATTTTTCCACCAATTTTCACCGTTTTTCACAATTTATTTCCCTTTTCTTTTTTACCATTTCCCACAATTTTTCCTGTTTTTTCCCCAAATTTTTCACCATTTTCACCTTTTTATTCCCCAAATTTTTCACCTTTTCCCCCCAATTGATTTTTCACCATTTTCACCTTTTTTCACAATTTATTTCCCTTTTTTTTAACCATTTCCCATCATTTTTTCCGCTTTTTTCCCCAAATTTTTCACCATTTTCACCTTTTTATTCCCCAATTTTTTCACCTTTTCCCCCCAATTGATTTTTCACCATTTTCACCGTTTTTCACAATTTATTTCATTTTTTTACCGTTTCCCACCATTTTCCCGCTTTTTTTTCCCCAAATTTTTCACCATTTTCACCTTTTTATTCCCCAATTTTTTCATCTTTTTCCCCCCAATGTTCCCCCCAATTTTCACCTTTTTTTCACAATTTATTTCCCTTTTTTTTACCGTTTCCCACCTTTTTTTCTGCTTTTTTTCCACAAATTTTTCCCCATTTTCCCCATTTTTCCCTATTTGCATTTTTACCCCTTTTCCCCCTTTTTTACAACTTTTTTTACCTTTTTTTTACCATTTTTAACCATTTTTAACCATTTTTTTCCATTTTTTATCATTTTTTACCATTTT
>JAREIS010000550.1:0-119632 GCA_030060385.1 Muscicapa striata striata | reverse complement strand
ACACCTGGGGACACACCTGGGGGCATTGGGGACACACCTGAGCACACCTGGAGACATTGGGGACACACCTGGGGGCATTGGGGACACACCTGGGGGCATTGGGGACACACCTGAGCACACCTGGGGACACCTGGGCACACACCTGGGCACACTGGGGGACACCTGGGCACACACCTGAGCACACCTGGGGACACATAGGCACACCTGGGGACACCTGGGGACACACCTGGGCACATGGGAGAGCACCTGAGAACACCTGGGGACACCTGGGAGGACACCTGTGCACACCTGGGGACACTCCTGAGCACAGCTGGGCACACCTGGAGGACGCAGAGCAGCCCAGGTGAGCCCAGGTGTGTCACTGTGTCCCCACAGACGTCCCGACCCCCGAGGCCGTCAGGGTCACCTCGGTGGGCGAGACTGGGCCGTGCTGGTCTGGGAACCGCCCAAGTTCGACGGGGGCAGCCCCGGTCACAGGTGAGACCCACACCTGGGGACACCTGTCCTCACCTGTCCCACACCTGTCCTTACCTGTCCCACCTGTATCTCACCTGTCTCACCTGTCCCTCACCTGTCCCACCTGTCCTCACCTGTCCCTCACCTGTCCTCACCTGTCCCACACCTGTCCTCACCTGTGTCTCACCTGTCCTCACCTGTCCCACACCTGTCCTTACCTGTCCCACCTGTCCTTACCTGTCCCACACCTGTCCTCACCTGTCCCACACCTGTCCTTACCTGTCCCACCTGTCCTTACCTGTCCCACACCTGTCCTCACCTGTCCCTCACCTGTCCCACACCTGTCCTTACCTGTCCCACCTGTCCTTACCTGTCCCACACCTGTCCTCACCTGTCCCTCACCTGTCCCACTGGGCCGTGCTGGTCTGGGAACCGCCCAAGTTCAATGGGGGGCAGCCGGTCACAGGTGAGACCCACACCTGGGGACACCTGTCCCACTTGTCCCTCACCTGTCCCACCTGTATCTCACCTCTCACCTGTCCCACCTGTATCTCACCTGTCTCCCACCTGTCTCTCACCTGTCCTACCTGTCCTATCTGCCCCACCTGTCCCACCTGTATCTCACCTGTATCTCACCTGTCCTACCTGTCCTACCTGTACCTCACCTGTATCTCACCTCTCACCTGTCTCACCTGTATCTCACCTGTCCCTCACCTGTCCTACCTGTCCTGTCTCACCTGTATCTCACCTGTCTCTCACCTGCCCCACCTGTCTCACCTCTCACCTGTCCCACCTGTCTCACCTGTATCTCACCTGTCCCTCACCTGTCCTACCTGTATCTCACCTGTATCTCACCTCTCACCTGTCCCACCTGTCTCTCACCTGCCCCACCTGTCTCACCTGTCCCTCACCTGTCCTACCTGTATCTCACCTGCCCCACCTGTCTCACCTGTCCCTCACCTGTCCTACCTGTAGCTCACCTGTATCTCACCTCTCACCTGTCCCACCTGTCTCACCCATCCCTCACCTGTCCCACCCATCCCTCCCCTGTCTCACCTGTCCCTCACCTGTCCCACCTGCGCAGGTTACCTGGTGGAGAGGAAGAAGAAGGGCTCCATGCGTTGGATGAAGCTCAACTTCGAGGTGCTGCCGGCGCTGAGCTTCGAGAGCACGCGCATGATCGAGGGGGTGCTCTACGAGATGAGGGTGTTCGCCGTCAACGCCATCGGGGTGTCGGCCCCCAGCCTCAACACACCCCCCTTCATGCCCATTGGTGGGTCTGGGGGCCATTTTGGGGGGTCTCAGGTGGATTTTGGGGGGGTCTCAGGTGGGTTTTGGGGGGTCCCAGGTGGGTTTGGGGGTTTTTGGGGCTCTACGAGATGAGGGTGTTCGCCGTGAATGCCATCGGGGTGTCGGCCCCCAGCCTCAACACACCCCCCTTCATGCCCATTGGTGGGTCCTGAGAGGATTTTGGGGGGTCTCAGGTGGATTTTGGGGGGGTCCCAGGTGGATTTTGGGGGTTTTGGGGGATTTTTGGGGTTTTAGGGGGATTTTGGAGGTCCTGGAGAGGATCTAGGGGCATTTAGAGGGTCCTGGATTGGGTCTGGGGGGGTCCCAGGTGGATTTTGGGGAGGATTTGGGGGGTCCTGGAGAGGATTTAGGGGCACTTAGGGGGTCCTGGTTTGAGTCTGGGGGATCCTGAGAGGGATTTTGGGGGTCTCAGGTGGATTTTGGGGGTTTGGGGGGTTTGGGGGATTTTGGAGGTCCCGGAGGGATTTGGGAGAATTTCGTGGTCCTGGATTGGGTCTGGGGATCCTGAGGGATTTGGGGGATTTTGGGGGGTCTCAGGTGGATTTTGGGGGGTCTCAGGTGGATTTTGGAGGTCTCAGGTGGGTTTGAGGTGGATTTTGGGGGGTCTCAGGTGGATTTTGGGGGGTCCCAGGTGGGTTTGGGGGGTTTTTGGGGGGCTCTACGAGATGAGGGTGTTCGCCGTCAACGCCATCGGGGTGTCGGCCCCCAGCCTCAACACACCCCCCTTCATGCCCATTGGTGGGTCCTGAGGGGATTTTGGGGTCTCAGGTGGATTTTGGGGGTCCCAGGTGGATTTTGGGGGTTTGGGGGGATTTTGGGGGTTTAGGGGGATTTTGGAGGTCCCGGAGAGGATCTGGGGGCATTTAGAGGGCCCTGGATTGGGTCTGGGGGGGTCCCAGGTGGATTTTGGGGAGGATTTGGGGGGTCCTGGAGAGGATTTAGGGGCACTTAGGGGGTCCTGGATTGAGTCCGGGGATCCTGAGAGAGATTTTGGGGGTCTCAGGTGGATTTTTGGGGGGTTTGGGGGATTTTTGGGGGGATTTTTGGGGGGGGATTTTGGAGGTCCCGGAGAGGATCTGGGGGCATTTAGAGGATCCTGGATTGGGTCTGGGGGTCCATGTGGATTTTGGGGAGGATTTGGAGGGTCCTGGAGAGGATTTGGGGGCACTTAGGGGGTCCTGGATTGGGTCTGGGGGATCCTGAGGGGATTTGGGGGATTTGGGGGTCTCAGGTGGATTTTGGGGGTCCCAGGTGGGTTTGGGGTTTTTGGGGGCTCTACGAGATGAGGGTGTTCGCCGTCAACGCCATCGGGGTGTCGGCCCCCAGCCTCAACACACCCCCCTTCATGCCCATTGGTGGGTCTGGGGGCCATTTTGGGGGTCTCAGGTGGATTTTGGGGGATTTTTGGGGGGTTTTGGGGATTTTGGGGGTTTTGGGGGATTTTGGAGGTCCGGAGAGGATCTTGGGGCATTTAGAGGGTCCTGGATTGGGTCTGGGGGTCCCAGGTGGATTTTGGGGAGGATTTGGGGGTCCTGGAGAGGATTTAGGGGCACTTAGGGGTCCTGGTTTGAGTCTGGGGATCCTGAGAGGATTTTGGGGGTCTCAGGTGGATTTTGGGGGTTTTGGGGGATTTTTGGGGGATTTTGGAGGTCCGGAGGGATTTGGGGAAATTTTGTGGTCCTGGATTGGCTCTGGGGATCCTGAGGGGATTTGGGGGATTTTGGGGGTCTCAGGTGGATTTTGGGGGTCTCAGGTGGATTTTGGAGGTCTCAGGTGGGTTTGAGGTGGATTTTGGGGGGTCTCAGGTGGGTTTGGGGGTTTTTGGGGGCTCTACGAGATGAGGGTGTTCGCCGTCAACGCCATCAGTGTCGGCCCCCAGCCTCAACACACCCCCTTCATGCCCATTGGTGGGTCCTGAGGGATTTTGGGGGTCTCAGGTGGATTTTGGGGGTCCCAGGTGGATTTCGGGGGAATTTTGGGGATTTTTGGGGGTTTTGGGGGGGATTTTGGAGGTCCCAGAGAGGATCTGGGGGCATTTAGAGGGTCCTGGATTGGGTCTGGGGGGGTCCCAGGTGGATTTTGGGGCAGGATTTGGGGGGTCCTGGAGAGGATTTAGGGGCACTTAGGGGGTCCTGGATTGAGTCTGGGGGATCCTGAGGGGATTTTGGGGGATTTTGGGGGTCTCAGGTGGATTTGGGGGTTTTGGGGGGATCTTTGGGGGTTTTGGGGCATTTTGAGGTCCCGGAGGGGATTTGGGGAGAATTTCGTGGTCCTGGATTGGGTCTGGGGATCCTGAGGGGATTTGGGGGGGATTTTGGGGGGTCTCAGGTGGATTTTGGGGGGGTCTCAGGTGGATTTTGGGGGTCTCAGGTGGGTTTGAGGTGGATTTTGGGGGTTTTGAGGGGATTTGGGGGTCCCAGGTGGGTTTGGGGGGTTTTTGGGGTGCTCTACGAGATGAGGGTGTTCGCCGTCAACGCCATCGGGTGTCAGCCCCAGCCTCAACACACCCCCTTCATGCCCATTGGTGGTCCTGAGGGGATTTTGGGGTCTCAGGTGGATTTTGGGGGTCCCAGGTGGATTTTGGGGGTTTTGGGGGATTTTTGGGGATTTTGGGGGTTTGGGGATTTTGGAGGTCCTGAGAGGATCTGGGGGCATTTAGAGGTCTGGATTGGGGCTGGGGGTCCCAGGTGGATTTTCGGGAGGATTTGGGGGTCCTGGAGAGGATTTAGGGGCACTTAGGGGGTCCTGGATTGAGTCTGGGGATCCTGAGGGGATTTTGGGGGATTTTGGGGGTCTCAGGTGGATTTCGGGGTTTTGGGGGGGATTTTTGGGGGTTTTAGGGGGGATTTTGGAGGTCCCGGAGGGGATTTCGGGAGAATTTCGTGGTCCTGGATTGGGTCTGGGGGATCCTGAGAGGATTTGGGGGGGATTTTGGGGGGTCTCAGGTGGATTTTGGAGGTCTCAGGTGGGTTTGAGGTGGATTTTGGGGGGTTTGAGGTGGATTTTGGGGGGTCCCAGGTGGGTTTGGGGGGTTTTTGGGGGGGCTCTACGAGATGATTTTTTGGGGTGCTGGGGTTGATTTTTGGGGTCCCACACACCTGGGTGAGATGGAAAATTCGGAGAATCCCACTCCCATTTTTGGGGTTCTGTGAGATTGGCGTGGGGATTTCTAATTTTGGGGTGCTGGGGTCAAATTTTGGGGTTCAGGGGTTAATTTTTTGGGGTGCTGGGGTTGATTTTTTGGGGTGCTGGGGTTGATTTTTGGGGTCCCACCCACCTGGGTGAGATGGAAAATTTGGGGATTTTGGGGCTTCTGTGATTTCGGCTGAGGTTTAACAGGGGGTTTCAAATTTTGGGGTGCTGGGGTCAAATTTTGGGGTGCTGGGGTTGATTTTTGGGGTGCTGGGGTTGATTTTTTGGGGTGCTGGGGTTGATTTTTGGGGTCCCACCCACCTGGGTGAGATGGAAAATTTGGGGATTTTGGGGTTTCTCTGAAGTTCGGCTGAGGTTTAACGGGGGGATTTCAAATTTTGGGGTGCAGATTTCGAATTTTGGGGTGCAGATTTCGAATTTTGGGGTTCTCGAGGCCATTTTTGGGGTTCAGGGGTTAATTTTTGGGGTCCCCCCCAGCCCCCACCAGCGAGCCCACCCACCTGGGTGAGATGGAAAATTTGGGGATTTTGGGGTTTCTCTGAGGTTCGGCTGAGATTTAACGTGGGGATTTCGAATTTTGGGGTGCAGATTTCGAATTTTGGGGTGCAGATTTGGAATTTTGGGGTGCAGATTTCGAATTTTGGGGTTCTCGAGGCCATTTTTGGGGTGCAGGGGTTAATTTTTGGGGTCCCCCCCAGCCCCCACAAGCGAGCCCACCCACGTGGGTGAGATGGAAAATTTGGGGATTTTGGGGTTTCTCTGAGGTTCGGCTGAGGTTTAATGTGGGGATTTCGAATTTTGGGGTGCAGATTTCGAATTTTGGGGTTCTCGAGGCCATTTTTGGGGTTCAGGGGTTGATTTTTGGGGTGCTGGGGTTGATTTTTTGGGGTTCTGGGGTTGATTTTTGGGGTGCCACCCACCTGGGTGAGATGGAAAATTTGGGGATTTTGGGGCTTCTGTGATTTCGGCTGAGGTTTAACAGGGTGTTTCAAATTTTGGGGTGCTGGGGTCAAATTTTGGGGTGCTGGGGTTGATTTTTGGGGTGCTGGGGTTGATTTTTTGGGGTGCTGGGGTCGATTTTTGGGGTCCCACCCACCTGGGAGAGATGGAAAATCTGGGGGATCCCACTCAGATTTTGGGGTTTCTCTGAGGTTCGGCTGAGGTTTAATGTGGGGATTTCGAATTTTGGGGTGCAGATTTCGAATTTTGGGGTGCAGATTTTGAATTTTGGGGTTCTCGAGGCCATTTTTGGGGTTCAGGGGTTAATTTTTGGGGTCCCCCCCAGCCCCCACAAGCGAGCCCACCCACCTGGGTGAGATGGAAAATTTGGGGATTTTGGGGTTTCTCTGAGGTTCGGCTGAGGTTTAATGTGGGGATTTCGAATTTTGGGGTGCAGATTTCGAATTTTGGGGTGCAGATTTCGAATTTTGGGGTTCAGGGGTTGATTTTTGGGGTCCCCCCCAGCCCCCACCAGCGAGCCCACCCACCTGGCCCTGGAGGACGTGACTGACACCACGGCCACGCTCAAGTGGCGCCCCCCGGAGCGCATCGGGGCCGGAGGCATCGACGGATACCTGGTGGAGTGGTGCCGGGAGGGGGGTGAGTGAGGCACCCCGAAACTCGGGGGGACCCCAAAATCCAAGGGGGACCCCCAAAATTGAAAGGGGAACCCCAAAATCCAAAGGGGACCCCGAAAATTTGGGTGGGGCGCCAAAAAATCTGGGGGATATTGAGAATTGAATGGGAATGGGTGAAATTTGGGAGGAATCAAGGCGGAGGAAGAGGGCTCCCCAAAATTTGGGGGGATGCCAAAATTTGGGGGACCCCCAAAATTGAAAGGGGAACCCCAAAATCCAAAGGGGACCCCGAAAATTTGGGTGTGGTGTCAAAAAATCTGGGGGGGATATCGAGAATGGAATGGGAATGGGTGAAATTTGGGAGGGAGGAAATGGGGAGGGGAAAGGGGGGGCACCCCAAATTTGGGGACATAAAATTTGGGGGACCCAGAATTGAAAGGGGAACCCCAAAATTGAAAGGGGAACCCCAAAATCCAAGGGGGACCCCGAAAATTTGGGTGGGGCACCAAAAAATGTGGGGGGGATATCGAGAATGGAATGGGAATGGGTGAAATTTGGGAGGGGGAAATGGGGAGGGAAAAGGGAGGGGGGCACCCCAAAATTTGGGGGGACGCCAAAATTTGGGGGAACCCCAGAATTGAAAGGGGACCCCCAAAATTGAAAGGGGAACCCCAAAATTGAAAGGGGAACCCTGAAAATTTGGGTGGGGCGCCAAAAAATTTGGGGGATATTGAGAATTGAATGGGAATGGGTGAAATTTGGGAGGGAATCAAGGCGGAGGGAAGAGGGCTCCCCAAAATTTGGGGGGATGCCAAAATTTGGGGGACCCCCAAAATTGAAAGGGGAACCCCAAAATCCAAAGGGGACCCCGAAAATTTGGGTGTGGTGTCAAAAAATCTGGGGGGGATATCGAGAATGGAATGGGAATGGGTGAAATTTGGGAGGGAGGAAATGGGGAGGGAAAAGGGAGGGGGGCACCCCAAAATTTGGGGGGACGCCAAAATTTGGGGGAACCCCAAAATTGAAAGGGGAACCCCAAAATCCAAGGGGGACCCCGAAAATTTGGGTGGGGCGCCAAAAAATGTGGGGGGGGGATATTGAGAATGGAATGGGAATGGGTGAAATTTGGGAGGGAATCGAGGGGGAGGGAAGAGGGCTCCCCAAAATTTGGGGGGATGCCAAAATTTGGGGGACCCCCAAAATTGAAAGGGGAACCCGAAAATTTGGGTGGGGCGCCAAAAAATTTGGGGGGGGATATTGAGAATTGAATGGGAATGGGTGAAATTTGGGAGGGGGGAAATGGGGAGGGAAAAGGGAGGGGGGCACCCCAAAACTCGGGGGGACCCCAAAATCCAAGGGGGACCCCAAATCTGGTATCTTCCGACCCCATAACCCCAAAATCTGGTACCCCCAGCCCCAAAACCCCCCAAAGTCTGATACCCCACAATCCCATAACCCCAAAATCTGGAACTCCCCAACCCCATAACCCCAAAATCCAGTGACCCTCCCAACCCCAAAACCCCCAAAATCCGACCCCATAACCCCAAAATCCGACCCCATAACTCCCTCCCCGACCTCATAACCCCAAAATCCAATATCCCCGACCCCCAAACTCCCCAAATTTCCCCCCAGACACGAACTGGACCCCGGCTAACACGGAGCTGGTGCAGCCCCCAACCCCATAACCCCCAAAATCCAATATCCCCCAACCCCATAACCCCAAAATCCAATATCCCCTGACCCCATACCCCAAAATCCGACCCCCATAACCCCAAAATCCGACCCCATAACCCCAAAATCCGATATCCCCTGACCCCATAACCCCGAAATCCGACCCCCATAACCCCAAAATCCGACCCCATAACCCCAAAATCCAATATCCCCTGACCCCATAACCCCAAAATCCGACCCCATAACCCCAAAATCCAATATCCCCCAACCCCATAACTCCAAAACCCGATATACTCCGACCCCATAACTCCCTCCCTGACCCCAAAACCCCAAAATCCGATATCCCCTGACCCCATAAACCCTTCCCCGACCCCATAACCCCAAAATCCAGTGACCCCCCCGACCCCATAACCCCAAAATCCGACCCCAAATTCCCCCAAATTTCCCCCCAGACACGAACTGGACCCCGGCCAACACGGAGCTGGTGCAGCCCCCAACCCCATAACCCCCAAAATCTGATATCCCCTGACCCCATAACCCCAAAATCCGACCCCAAAACCCCCAAAATCCGATATCCCCTGACCCCATAACCCCAAAATCTGACCCCAAAACCCCCAAAACCCGATATCCCCTGACCCCATAACCCCAAAATCTGACCCCATAACCCCAAAATCCGATATCCCCTGACCCCATAACCCTAAAATCTGACCCCATAACCCCAAAATCCAATATCCCCCGACCCCAAAACCCCCAAATTTCCCCCCAGACACCAACTGGACCCCGGCCAACACGGAGCTGGTGCAGCCCCCAACCCCATAACCCCCAAAATCCGGTATCTTCCGACTCCATAACTCCAAAATCCGACCCCATAACCCCAAAATCCGACCCCATAACCCCAAAATCCGACCCCAAAACCCGACCCCAAAACCCCCCAAATTTCCCCCCAGACACCAACTGTACCCCGGCCAACACGGAGCTGGTGCAGCCCCCAGCCCCACATCCCTGACCCCATAACCCGACCCCATAACCCCAAAATCCAATACCCCACAACCCCATAACCCCAAAATCCGACCCCCAAACCCCCCAAATTTCCCCCCAGACACGAACTGGACCCCGGCTAACACGGAGCTGGTGCAGCCCCCAGCCCCATAACCCCAAAATCTGATATCCCCTGACCCCATAACCCCAAAATCCGACCCATAACCCCAAAATCCAATATCCCCTGACCCCATAACCCCAAAATCCGACCCCATAACCCCAAAATCCGATATCCCCTGACCCCATAACCCCAAAATCCGACCCCATAACCCCAAAATCCAATATCCCCAACCCCCCATAACCCCAAAATCCAATATCCCCTGACCCCATAACCCCAAAATCCAATATCCCCTGACCCCATAACCCCAAAAACCCGATATCCCCTGACCCCATAACCCCAAAATCCGACCCCATAACCCCAAAATCCGACCCCAAAACCCCAAAATCCGATATCCCCCAACCCCATAACCCCAAAATCCAATATCCCCCGACCCCCAAACCCCCCAAATTTCCCCCCAGACACGAACTGGACCCCGGCCAACACGGAGCTGGTGCAGCCCCCAACCCCATAACCCCCAAAATCCGGTATCTTCTGACTCCATAACTCCAAAATCCGACCCCATAACCCCAAAATCCGACCCCATAACCCCAAAAATCCGACCCCAAACCCCGACCCCAAAACCCCCCAAATTTCCCCCCCAGACACCAACTGGACCCCGGCCAACACGGAGCTGGTGCAGCCCCCAGCCCCATAATCCCCAAAATCCAATATCCCCTGACCCCATAACTCCAAAACCCGATATACCCTCCCTGACCCCATAACCCCAAAATCCGACCCCATAACCCCAAAATCCAATATCCCCTGACCCCATAACCCCAAAATCCGACCCCATAACCCCAAAATTCGATATCCTCGACCCCATAACCCCAAAATCTGGAACTCTAACCCATAACCCCAAAATCCAGTGACCCTCCCAACCCCAAAACCCCCAAAATCCGACCCCATAACCCCCAAAATTCGATATCCCCCAACCCCATAACCCCAAAATCCAATATCCCCTGACCCCATAACCCCAAAATCCGACCCCATAACCCCAAAATCCGATATCCCCTGACCCCATAACCCCAAAATCTGACCCCAAAACCCCCAAATCCGACCCCATAACCCCAAAATCCAATATCCCCCAACCCCATAACTCCAAAACCTGATATCCCCCGACCCCATAACTCCCTCCCTGACCCCATAACCCCAAAATCCGACCCCATAACCCCAAAATCCGACACCCCGACCCCAAACCCCCAAATTTCCCCAGACACGAACTGGACCCGGCTAACATGGAGCTGGTGCAGCCCCAGCCCCACATCCCTGACCCCATAACCCCAAAATCCGACCCCAAAACCCCAAAATCCGACCCCAAAACCCCAAAATCCGATATCCCCTGACCCCATAACCCCAAAATCCGACCCCCAAACCCCCTAATTTCCCAGACATCAACTGTGACCCCCCCAGACCCCCATAACCCCTCCCCCCTGACCCCATAACCCCAAAATCCGGACCCCCAAACCCCAAAATTTCCCCGACCCTCAGACCCCCCAACTGGACCCAACTGGCCTAACACACGGAGCTGGTGCAGCCCCCAGCCCCACATCCCTGACCCCATAACCCCAAAATCCGACCCCAAAACCCCAAAATCCGATATCCCCTGACCCCATAACCCCAAAATCCAGTGACCCCCCGACCCCATAACCCCCTCCCGACCCCCCATAACCCCAAAATCCGACCCCCAAACCCCCCAAATTTCCCCCCAGACACGAACTGGACCCCGGCCAACACGGAGCTGGTGCAGCCCCCAGCCCCACATCCCTGACCCCATAACCCCAAAATCCGACCCCATAACCCCAAAATCCGACCCCCAAACCCCCCCCCGAATTTCCCCCCCAGACACCAACTGGACCCGGCTAACACGGAGCTGGTGCAGCCCCCCCCCCCAACCCCAAAATAACCCCCAAAATCCCATAACCCCAAATCCGATATCCCCCAACCCCATAACCCCAAAATCCAATATCCCCCAACCCCATAACCCCAAAATCTGGTATTCCCCAACCCCATAACCCCAAAATCCGACCCCATAACCCCAAAATCCAATATCCCCAACCCCATAACTCCAAAACCCGATATCCCCCGGACCCCATAACCCTCTCCCCGACCCCATAACCCCCAAAATCCAACATCCCCTGACCCCATAACCCCAAAATCCGATATCCCCTGACCCCATAACCCCAAAGTCCGACCCCATAACCCCAAAATCCAATATCCCCGACCCCAAACCCCCAAATTTCCCCCAGACACGAACTGGACCCCGGCTAACACGGAGCTGGTGCAGCCCCCAGCCCCACATCCCTGACCCCAGAACCCCAAAATCCGACCCCAAAACCCCCAAAATCCGACCCCCAAACCCCCCAAATTTCCCCCCAGACACGAACTGGACCACGGCTAACACGGAGCTGGTGCAGCCCCCAGCCCCACATCCTGACCCCAGAACCCCAAAATCCGACCCCAAAACCCAAAAACCGATATCCCCTGACCCCATAACCCCAAAATCCAATATCCCCCGACCCCAAAACCCCCAAATTTCCCCAGACACGAACTGGACCCCGGCCAACACGGAGCTGGTGCAGCCCCCAGCCCCACATCCCTGACCCCATAACCCCAAAATCCGACCCCAAAACCCCAAAATCCGACCCCAAACCCCCAAATTTCCCCAGACACCAACTGGACCCCAAGCTAACACGGAGCTGCTGCAGCTCCCAACCCCATAACCCCCAAAATCCGATATCATCCAACCCCATAACCCCAAAATCTGGTACTCCCACAACCCCATAACCCCAAAACCCCGTATGCCCCGACCCCATAAACCCTTCCTCAACCCCGTAACCCCAAAATCCGATATCCCCCAACCCCATAACCCCCAAAATCCAATATCCCCCGACCCCAAAACCCCAAAATCTGATACCACACAACCCCATAACCTCTTCCCCAGCCCCATAACCCCCAGACCCGCTACCCCGCAACCCCATAACTCCAAAATCCAATATCCCCGACCCCACAACCCCCAAAATTTCCCCAAATTTCCCCCTGAACTGGACCCCGGCCAACACGGAGCTGGTGCAGCCTCCAGCCCCACATCCCTGACCCCATAACCCCAAAATCCGATAGCCCCTGACCCCAAAACCCCCTCCCCGAGCCCATAACCATCAAAATCCGACCCCAAAACCCCAAAATCCTACCCCATGACCCCAAAATCCAACATCCCCAACCACATAACCCCTCCCCTGACCCCCAAACCCCCAAATTTCCCCCAGACACGAACTGGACCCGGCCAACACGGAGCTGGTGCAGCCCCAGCCCCATAACCCCAAAATCCGATAGCCCCTGACCCCATAACCCCAAAATCTGGTACTCCCACAACCCCATAACCCCAAAATCCAATATCCCCTGACCCCATAAACCCTTCCCCGACCCCATGACCCCAAAATCTGGAACTCCCCGACCCCATAACCCCAAAATCCAGTGACCCCCCCGACCCCAAAACCCCCAAAATCCGGTATCTTCCGACTCCATAACTCCAAAATCCGACCCCATAACCCCCAAATCCGACCCCATAACCCCAAAATCCGACCCCATAACCCCAAAATCCGACACCCCCCGACCCCCAAACCCCCCAAATTTCCCCCCAGACACGAACTGGACCCCGGCCAACACGGAGCTGGTGCAGCGCTGCGGGCTGACCGTGCGGGGGCTCCCCACGGGGGAGAAGCTTCTGTTCCGTGTTCTGGGCGTGAACATCGCCGGGCGCAGCCCCCCGGCCACCATGGCCCAGCCCGTCACCATCCGAGAGATCGTGGGTGGGTCACACCCCCCCAAAATATCCCAAAATATCCCAAAATGCGGCGGGGGGGGGGGAGGGGGGGGGTTGTGAAGGGGGAGGGGTTAAAATGGGGTGGGAGCGGAATGGTTAAAATGGAATTTTTAGAAATGGGGGGGATACGTGAAATAGGAAAAAAATCCCTAAAATAGGAAAAAAATCACTAAAATAAGAAAAAAATCCCTAAAATAGGAAAAGAATTTCTAAATTAGGAGGGGGAATCTCTAAAGCAAAAGGGGAATCCCTAAAAATGAGGGGAATTCCTAAAATAGGACAGGAATCCCTAAATTAGGAATGGGAATCTCTAAAATTTGGGTGGAATCCTGGGGGGTCACTGGGATTGGGGGGGTCGTTAAGGGGAAGGGGGAGGGGTTAAAATGGGGTGGGAGCGGAATGGTTAAAATGGAATTTTTAGAAATGGGGGGGATACGTGAAATAGGAAAAAAAATCCCTAAAATAGGAAAAAAATCCCTAAAATAAGAAAAAAATCCCTAAAATAGGAAAAGAATTTCTAAATTAGGAGGGGGAATCTCTAAAGCAAAAGGGGAATCCCTAAAAATGAGGGAAATTACTAAGACAGGAAAAGAATCCCTAAATTAGGAGGGGGAATCTCTAAAGCAAAAGGGGAATCCCTAAAATGAGGGAAATTACTAAAATAGGAAAAGAATCCCTAAATTAGGAGGGGGATCCCTAAATGAGGAGGGGGATCCCTAAATGAGGAGGGGGAATCTCTAAACCAAAATGGAATCCCTAAAATATGAGAAGAATCCCAAAAATAAGAGAAGAATTCCTAAAATAAAAGGAGGAATTCCTAAAATAAAAGGAGGAATTCCTAAAAATGAGAGGAATCCCTAAAAATGAGGGGAATCCCTAAAATAAGTGAGGGAATTCTTAAAGCAAATGGGGAATCCCTAAAAATGAGGGAAATTACTAAAATAGGAAAAGAATTCCTAAAATAAGAGGGAAAATCCTTAAAATAGGAGCAGAAGTTCCTAAAAATGAAGGGAATCCCTGAAATAAGAGAAGGAATCCCTAAATTAGGAGGGGGAATCCCTAAAAATGAGGGGAGTCCTTAAATTAAGAGGGGAACTCTAAAATAGGAGAAGAATCCCAAAAATAAATGAAAGGATAAAAGAAGAATCCCCAAAAAAATGAGGAGAATCCTTAAAATAGGAGGAGGAATTCCTAAAATAAGAGGGGAAATTTTTAAATGGGAAAACAATCCCCAAAACAAGAGAAGAATCCCTAAAATAAAAGGAGAAATTCCTAAAAATGAGAGGAATCCCTAAAAATGAGGGGAATCCCTAAAATGGGAAAAGAAAATTTTGGGGGATTTTTAGGGCGGTTTTGGGGTTTTCTTACGGTGGTTTTGGGGTGGTTTTTGGGATATTTTTGGGATATTTTTGGAATATTTTGGGGCTGTTTTTGGAGATGTTTTGGGGACATTTTTGGGATATTTTTGGGATATTTTTGGGATATTTTTGGGGGTGTTTTTGGGATATTTTTGGGGATATTTTTGGGGATATTTTTGGGATATTTTGTGGTGGTTTTGGGGGTGCGTTTGGATATTTTGGGGGCGCTTTTTGGTTATTTTTGGGACATTTTTAGACCGTTTTTTGGGGATTTTTAGGGTGATTTTTGGGGACATTTTTGGGATATTTTTGAGGTATTTTTGGGATATTTTTGGGATATTTTTGGGACATTTTTGGGATATTTTTGGGATATTTTTGGGATATTTTGGAGGTATTTTTGGGACATTTTTGGGATATTTTTGGGACATTTTTGGGACATTTTCGGGATATTTTTGGGACATTTTTGGGATATTTTGGAGGTCTTTTTGGGAGCATATTGAGGGTATTTTTGTGGGTAAGGGGGGGATGGTTCTAACCCCAAAATTGGGGGTTTTTCACCCCAAAATTGGGGGTTCTGACCCCAAATATTTTTCCAACCCCCCCCCCCCAAGAGCGCCCCAAAATCCGGCTGCCGCGGCACCTGCGGCAAACGTACGTGAGGAAGGTGGGGGAGCAGGTGAACCTGGTGATCCCCTTCCAGGTGAGGGGGCACCCCAAAAACGGGCCTAGAGGGGATGGGGGGATGGGACCTATAGGGGGGGGTGGGATCTATAGGGGAAATCAGCTCTATAGGGGAATTCAGCCCTATAGATTTATTGGGGTGATTCAGCCCTATAGGGGGACACAGCCCCATAGGGACAACTCAGCCCCACAGACCCCAGAGATAACTGAGCCCCACAGCCCCATAGGGATAACTCAGCCCTATAGGGATAACTCAGCCCCACAGACCCCATAGGGATAACTCAGCCCCACAGACCCCATAGGGATAACTCAGCCCTATGGACCCCATAGGGATAACTCAGCCCCATCGGGATAACTCAGGCCTATAGACCCCACAGGGATAACTCAACCCCATAGGGACAACTCAACCCCACAGACCCCACAGGGATAACTCAGCCCCATAGGGACACCTCAGCCCCATAGGGATAACTCAGCCCCACAGACCCCATAGGGATAACTCAGCCCCATAGGGATAACTCAGCCCTATAGACCCCATAGGGATAACTAAGCCCCATAGGGACACCTCAGCCCTATAGACCCCATAGGGATAACTCAGGCCCATAGGGATAACTCAGGCCCATAGGGATAACTCAGCCCCACAGACCCCATAGGGATAACTCAACCCCACAGACTCCATAGGGATAACTCAGCCCCACAGACCCCATAGGGATAACTCAGCCCTATAGACCCCATAGGGATAACTCAGGCCCATAGGGATAACTCAGGCCTATGGACCCCATAGGGATAACTCAGCCCTATAGGGATAACTCAGCCCCATCGGGATAACTCAGACCCACAGACCCCATAGGGATAACTCAGCCCCATAGGGATAACTCAGCCCCATAGACCCCATAGGGATAACTCAGCCCTATGGACCCCATAGGGATAACTCAGGCCCATAGGGATAACTCAGGCCTATGGACCCCATAGGGATAACTCAGCCTCACAGACCCCATAGGGATAACTCAGCCCCATAGGGATAACTCAGCCCTATGGACCCCATAGGGATAACTCAGCCTCACAGACCCCATAGGGATAACTCAGCCCCATAGGGATAACTCAGCCCCATAGGGAAAGCTCAGCCCCACAGACCCCATAGGGATAACTCAGCCCCATAGGGATAACTCAGCCCTATAGACCCCATAGGGATAACTCAACCCCACAGACCCCATAGGGATAACTCAGGCCCACCCCAGCCCCCACAGCACTAATCAAGCCCCGCCCCCGCGCAGGGCAAGCCCCGCCCCCAGGTGACGTGGACGAAGGAGGGCGCGCCGCTGGGCGAGGACGTGCACGTGCGCACGTCGGACCGAGACACCGTGTTCTTCATCCGCGCCGCCGCCAGGGGGCACTCGGGCCGCTACACGCTCAGCGTGCGCATCGAGGGCATGGAGGACACGGCCGACATGCGCCTGCGCATCGTCGGTAACTGGGCAAACTGGGCAAACTGGGAGCGACTGGGATTGGGCACTGGGAGGGATGGGAGGGATGGGAATGACTGGGATTGGGCACTGGGAGCACTGGGAGCTCTGGGCTCAGCGTGCGCATCGAGGGCATGGAGGACACGGCCGACATGCGCCTGCGCATCGTCGGTAACTGGGCAAACTGGGAGCACTGGGAGCACTGGGAGGGACTGGGATTGAGCACTGGGAGCACTGGGATTGGGCACTGGGAGCACTGGGAGCACTGGGATTGGGAACTGGGAGCACTGGGAGCTCTGGGCTCAGCGTGCGCATCGAGGGCATGGAGGACACAGCCGAGATGCGCCTGCGCATCGTCGGTAACTGGGCAAACTGGGAGGGACTGGGAGGGACTGGGAGGGACTGGGATTGAGCATTGGGAGCACTGGGATTGGGCACTGGGAGCAATGGGAGCACTGGGATTGGGCACTGGGAGCACTGGGAGCACTGGGAGCACTGGGCTCAGCGTGCGCATCGAGGGCATGGAGGACACGGCCGACATGCGCCTGCGCATCGTCGGTAACTGGGCAAACTGGGAGCACTGGGAGTGACTGGGAGGGACTGGGATTGAGCATGGGGAGCTCTGGGATTGGGCACTGGGAGCACTGGGAGCACTGGGATTGGGCAGTGGGAGCACTGGGAGCACTGGGCTCAGCGTGCGCATCGAGGGCATGGAGGACACGGCCGACATGCGCCTGCGCATCGTCGGTAACTGGGCAAACTGGGAGTGACTGGGAGCACTGGGAGGGACTGGGAGGGACTGGGATTGGGAACTGGGAGCACTGGGAGCACTGGGATTGGGCACTGGGAGGGATGGGAGGATGGGAGCACTGGGATTTGGCACTGGGAGCACTGGGAGCACTGGGATTGGGCACTGGGAGCTCTGGGCTCAGCGTGCGCATCGAGGGCATGGAGGACACGGCCGAGATGCGCCTGCGCATCGTCGGTAACTGGGCAAACTGGGCAAACTGGGAGCACTGGGAGGGACTGGGAGCACTGGGATTGAGCATTGGGAGCACTGGGATTGGGCACTGGGAGCACTGGGATTGGGCACTGGGAGCACTGGGAGCTCTGGGCTCAGCGTGCCATCGAGGGCATGGAGGACACGGCCGACATGCGCCTGCGCATCGTCGGTAACTGGGCAAACTGGGCAAACTGGGAGCACTGGGAGGGACTGGGAGGGACTGGGATTGAGCATTGGGAGCACTGGGATTGGGCACTGGGAGCACTGGGAGCTCTGGGATTGGGCACTGGGAGCACTGGGCTCAGCGTGGGCATCGAGGACATGGAGGACACGGCCGACATGCGCCTGTGCATCGTCGGTAACTGGGCAAACTGGGAGCACTGGGAGCACTGGGAGGGACTGGGATTGAGCACTGGGAGCACTGGGAGCACTGGGATTGGGCACTGGGAGCACTGGGATTGGGCACTGGGAGCACTGGGATTGGGCACTGGGAGCACTGGGCTCAGCGTGGGCATCGAGGACACGGCCGACATGCGCCTGCGCATCGTCGGTAACTGGGCAAACTGGGCAAACTGGGAGGGACTGGGAGGGACTGGGAGGGACTGGGATTGAGCATTGGGAGCACTGGGATTGGGCACTGGGAGCACTGGGAGCTCTGGGCTCAGCGTGCCATCGAGGGCATGGAGGACACGGCTGACATGCGCCTGCGCATCGTCGGTAACTGGGCAAACTGGGCAAACTGGGAGGGACTGGGAGCGACTGGGAGGGACTGGGAGCACTGGGATGGAGCATTGGGAGCACTGGGATTGGGCACTGGGAGCACTGGGAGCACTGGGATTGGGCACTGGGAGCACTGGGAGCTCTGGGCTCAGCGTGCCATCGAGGGCATGGAGGACACGGCCGACATGCGCCTGCGCATTGTCGGTAACTGGGCAAACTGGGAGCACTGGGAGCACTGGGAGGGACTGGGATTGAGCATTGGGAGCACTGGGATTGAGCATTGGGAGCACTGGGATTGGGCACTGGGAGCACTGGGAGCACTGGGATTGGGCACTGGGAGCACTGGGAGCTCTGGGCTCAGCGTGCCATCGAGGGCATGGAGGACACGGCCGACACGCGCCTGCGCATCGTCGGTAACTGGGCAAACTGGGCAAACTGGGAGCACTGGGAGTGACTGGGAGCTCTGGGATTGAGCATTGGGAGCACTGGGATTGGGCACTGGGAGCAATGGGAGCTCTGGGATTGGGCACTGGGAGCACTGGGAGCTCTGGGCTCAGCGTGCCATCGAGGGCATGGAGGACACGGCCGAGATGCGCCTGCGCATCGTCGGTAACTGGGCAAACTGGGAGGGACTGGGAGGGACTGGGAGGGACTGGGATTGAGCATTGGGAGCACTGGGATTGGGCACTGGGAGCAATGGGAGCACTGGGATTGGGCACTGGGAGCTCTGGGCTCAGCGTGCCATCGAGGGCATGGAGGACACGGCCGAGATGCGCCTGCGCATCGTCGGTAACTGGGCAAACTGGGAGGGACTGGGAGGGACTGGGATTGAGCACTGGGAGCACTGGGAGAGACTGGGAGCGATTGGGAGTGATGGGAGAACCAGGGCTGGGAACCGGGATTGGGAACTGGGAGCACTGGGAGGGACTGGGAAGGACTGGGAGGGGAATGGGAGAACTGAGGGGATTGGGGGAACCAGTAACTGGGAGTTTATTTTGTGGATTTTTGGGGTTATTTTGTGGATTTTTGGGGGGATATTTTTGGGGTTATTTTGTGGATTTTTGGGGGATATTTTTGGGGTTTTTTTGTGGATTTTTGGGATTATTTTGTGGATTTTTGGGGGATATTTTTGGGGTGTTTTTAGGATATTTTTGGGGTTATTTTGTGGATTATTTGGGTTATTTTGTGGATTTTTGGGGGGATTTTTTTGGAGGATATTTTTGGGGTGCCCCTGACGTGCTCCCCCTCCCCAGAGAAGCCGGGGCCCCCCCAGAAGGTGACGGTGAAGGAGGTTTGGGGGTTCAATGCCCTGGTGGAGTGGGAGCCCCCCCAGGACGACGGCAACGCCGAAATCACCGGCTACACCATCATGAAAGCCGACAAGAGAACCATGGTGAGGCATCCCAGAATACTCACCTGAACCCCAAAATGCTCAGCTGAACCCCAAAATGCTCAGCTGAACCCCAGAATATTCAACTGAACCCCAAAATCTTCACCTGAAATCCAAAATCCTCAGCTGAAATCCAAAATATTCAACTGAACCCCAAAATCTTCATCTGAAATCCAAAATATTCACCTGAACCCCGAAATCTTCACCTGAAATCCAAAATCTTCACCTGAACCCCAAAATATTCAACTGAACCCCGAAATATTCAACTGAACCCCAAAATCCTCAGCTGAACCCTAAAATACTCATCTGAACCCCAGAATATTCACCTGAAATCCAAAATCCTCAGCTGAAATCCAAAATATACAACTGAGCCCCAAAATCCTCAGCTGAAACCCAAAATATTCACCTGAACCCCAAAATATTCACCTGAAATCCAACATATTCACCTGAACCCCAAAATATTCAGCTGGGATCCAAAATATTCACCTGAACCCCAGAATATTCACCTGAAATCCAAAATCCTCAGCTGAACCCCAAAATATTCACCTGAAATCCAAAATCTTCACCTGAACCCCGAAATATTCAACTGAACCCCAAAATCCTCAGCTGAACCCCAAAATATTCACTTGAACCCTGAAATATTCAACTGAAATCCAAAATATTCACCTGAACCCCGAAATCTTCACCTGAACCCCAAAATATTCAACTGAAATCCAAAAATTCACCTGAAATCCAAAATACTCACCTGAACCCCAAAATCTTCACCTGAACCCCAAAATATTCACCTGAACCCCAAAATATTCACCTGAACCCCAGAATACTCACCTGAACCCCAAAATCTTCACCTGAACCCCAAAATATTCAACTGAAATCCAAAAATTCACCTGAAATCCAAAATACTCACCTGAACCCTCAGCTCCCCCTGAAAACTCCTTCAGTCTCCCCAAAAACCACCCCAAAACCACTCAGGACACCCCAAAAACCACTCACAGCCCCCCAAAAACCACTCACAGCCCCCCAAAAACCACTCACAGCCCCCCAAAAACCACTCAGGACCCCCCAAAAACCACTCAGGACCCCCCAAAAACCACTCAGGACCCCCCAAAAAACCACTCACAGCCCCCCAAAAACCACTCAGGACCCCCAAAAACCACTCAGGACTCTCTAAAACCACTCACAGCCCCCAAAAACCACTCAGGACCCCCCAAAAACCACTCACAGCCCCCAAAAACCACTCAGCCCCAAAAACCACTCAGGACCCCCAAAACCACTCACAGCCCCCAAAACCACTCAGGACCCCCAAAACCACTCACAGCCCCCAAAAACCACTCAGGACCCCCAAAAAACACTCACAGCCCCCCAAAAACCACTCACAGCCCCCCCAAAACCCCCAAATGTCTGTGTTTGCCCAGGAGTGGTTCACGGTGTACGAGCACAACCGGCCCCTGCGCTGCACAGCCCCCTCACAGCCCCCCAAAAACCACCCACAGCCCCCCAAAAACCACTCACAGCCCCCCAAAAACCACTCACAGCCCCCCCAAAAACCACTCACAGCGCCCCAAAAACCACTCACAGCCCCCCAAAAACCACTCACAGCCCCCCCAAAAACCACTCACAGCGCCCCAAAACCACTCACAGCCCCCCAAAACCACTCACAGCCCCCAAAACCACTCACAGCGCCCCAAAACCACTCACAGCCCCCAAAAAACCACTCACAGCCCCCAAAAACCACTCACAGCGCCCCAAAACCACTCACAGCCCCCAAAACCACTCACAGCCCCCCAAAACCACTCACAGCGCCCCAAAACCACTCACAGCCCCCAAAACCACTCACAGCCCCCAAAACCACTCACAGCCTCCCAAAACCCCTCACAGCCCCCCAGAAACCACTCAGAACCCCCTCAAAATCACCCCAAACTCCCTCAGGAGCCCCCAAAAACCATTCACAGCCCCCCAAAAACCACTCAGGACTCCCCAAAAACCACTCAGGACCCCCAAACCCCCAAATGTCTGTGTTTGCCCAGGAGTGGTTCATGGTGTACGAGCACAACCGCCCCTGCGCTGCACAGCCCCCTCACAGCCCCCCAAAAACCACCCACAGCCCCCAAAACCACTCACAGCCCCCAAAACCACTCAGGACTCCCCTAAAACCACTCACAGCCCCAAAACCACTCACAGCCTCCCAAAACCACTCACAGCCCCCAAAACCACTCACAGCCCCCAAAACCACTCACAGCCTCCCAAAAACCACTCACAGCCCCCCAAAAACCACTCACAGCCCCCCAAAAACCACTCAGGACCCCAAAACCACTCAGGACCCCCAAAACCCCCAAATGTCTGTGTTTGCCCAGGAGTGGTTCACGGTGTACGAGCACAACCCGCCCCTGCTGCACAGCCCCTCACAGCCCCCAAAACCACTCACAGCCCCCCAGAAACCACTCAGGACCCCCCAAAAACCACTCACAGCCCCCCAACAAGCACTCAGGACCCCCCAAAAACCACTCAGGACCCCCCCAAAGCCCCCAAATGTCTGTGTTTGCCCAGGAGTGGTTCACGGTGTACGAGCACAACCGGCCCCTGCGCTGCACAGCCTCGGAGCTGGTGATGGGCAATGAGTACCTGTTCAAGGTGTTCAGTGAGAACCTGTGCGGGCTGAGCGAGAAACCCGGGCTGTCCTGCAACTCTGCTGTCATCCCCAAAGCGGGTACCCCAAATTTGGGGGGGCTGGGGGGGGGTTGAGTTGGTTTTTGGGGGGGTTTGAGGTGGTTTTGGGGCTGATTTAGGGGGATTTTAGGGGCTTTGAGGAGGTTTTGGGGACTTTGGGTTGGTTTTGGGGGCACTTCAGTGGGTTCAGGGAGAGCCCAAAACCATTCCCAAAGTGGGTACCCCAAATTTGGGGGCTGGGGGGGGGTTGAGTTGGTTTTTGGGGGGTTTGAGGTGGTTTGAGGCTGTTTTGGGGGATTTGGGGGTTGAGGTGGTTTTAGGGGCGATTTGGGGATATTTGGGTGGTTTTGGGGATTTTGGGGGTTTTGGGGAGATTTGGGTGGATTTGGGCTGGTTTTGGGGATTTTGGGGGATTTGGGGCTGATTTAGGGGGTTTTGGGGCTGATTTAGGGGATTTTAAGGGGCTTTGAGGAGGTTTTGGGAATTTTGGGTGGTTTTGGGGGCACTTCAGTGGGTTCAGGAAGAGCCCAAAACCATTCCCAAAGTGGGTACCCCAAATTTGGGGGCTGGGGGTTGAGTTGGTTTTGGGGGTTTGAGGCTGTTTTGGGGGATTTTTGGGGGTTTGAGGTGGTTTTAGGGGGATTTGAGTTGGTTTTAGGGGGTTGAGGTGGTGTTTGGGGGATATTTGGGTGGTTTTTGGGGGGTTTTGGGGGGATTTGGGGAGATTTGGGTGGATTTGGGGCTGGTTTGGGGATTTTGG
Organism: Muscicapa striata striata; assembly: GCA_030060385.1. NCBI lineage: Eukaryota > Metazoa > Chordata > Aves > Passeriformes > Muscicapidae > Muscicapa > Muscicapa striata. The sequence goes on along the minus strand of JAREIS010000550.1, from coordinate 96,470 downwards.
GGATTTGGGGCTATTTTTTGGATTTGTGGCTGATTTAGGGATTTTAGGGGCTTTGAGGAGGTTTTGGGGAATTTTGGGTGGTTTTGGGGCACTTCAGTGGGTTCAGGAAGAGCCCAAAACCATTCCCAAAGTGGCCCAAATTTGGGGGCTGGGGGGTTGAGTTGGTTTTTGGGGGTTTGAGGTGGTTTGAGGCTGTTTTGGGGGATTTGGGGGAGGGGTTGAGGTGGTTTTAGGGGGATTTGAGTTGGTTTTAGGGGGTTGAGGTGGTTTTTGGGGGATTTGGGGGAGATTTGGGGGGGTTTTGGGGCTGGTTTTGGGGATTTTGGGGGATTTGGGGCTATTTTAGGGATTTTAGGGGCTTTGAGGAGGTTTTGGGAATTTTGGGTGGTTTTGGGGGCACTTCAGTGGGTTCAGGAAGAGCCCAAAACCATTCCCAAAGTGGGTACCCCAAATTTGGGGGCTGGGGGGTTGAGTTGGTTTTTGGGGGTTTGAGGTGGTTTGAGGGGGTTTTGGGGATTTGGGGGGTTGAGGTGGTTTTAGGGGGGATTTGGGGGATATTTGGGTGGTTTTTGGGGGTTTTTGGGGGGTTTTGGGGGATTTGGGGGAGATTTGGGGAGATTTGGGGCTGGTTTTGGGGATTTTGGGGATTTGGGGCTATTTTAGGGGGTTTTGGGGCTGATTTAGGGGGATTTTAGGGGGCTTTGAGGAGGTTTTGGGGAATTTTGGGTGGTTTTGGGGGCACTTCAGTGGGTTCAGGAAGAGCCCAAAACCATTCCCAAAGTGGGTACCCCAAATTTCGGGGTTTTGGGGGCCTTTGGGTTAGTTTTGGTGGGATTTGGGGCTATTTTAGGGCTTTGGGGGATTTGAGGAGATTTTGGGGGATTGGGGCTATTTTAGGGGCTTTGGGGGATTTGAGGAGATTTTGGGGGGATTGGGGGCTATTTTAGGGGCTTTGGGGGATTTGAGGAGATTTTGGGGGATTGGGGGCTATTTTAGGGGTTTAAGGAGGTTTTGGGGGGATTTGGGGCTATTTTAGGGGAATTTGGGGATGTTTTAGGGGAATTTGGGGGATATTTGGGGCTGTTTTGGGTGGATTTGGGGCTGGTTTAGGGTGATTTTGGGGGGGAGGGGGAGCCTTATTTTGGTGTCTAACAACCCTTACACCCCCCAAAAAAAATTTTTGGGGTGCCCCAACCCCTTTTTTTACTCTTCCCCAGAGCTGAGGCTGAAGCCCCCCCAGTACCAGGAGCACGATTTTCGTTCAGCCCCCCAATTTCTGACCCCCCTGGTGGACAGGAGTGCTGTGGCTGGATACTCCACTGCCCTCAACTGTGCTGTCAGGGGGCACCCCAAGGTTTGGGGGGGCTCCTCGGGGGGTTTGGGGGGTCCCATGGGGCTGGATCCCCCAAATTATGGGGGGTTGGGGGGGAGATTTGGGGTCCTGGATGGGTTTTGGGGTACCCCTGGGGCTGGATCCCCCCAAATTAAGGAGGGTTGGGGGGGAGATCTGGGGTCCTCAGGGGAAATTTGGGGTACCCCTGGGGCTGGATCCCCCCAAAATTAAAGGGGGGTGGGAGGAGATTTGGGGTCCTGGGTGGGTTTTGGGGGTACCCCTGGGCCTGTTCACCCCAAAATTAAGGGGGTTTGGGAGGAGATTTGGGGGTTTTGGGGTACCCCTGACCCAAATTAAGGGGTGTTGGGAGGAGATTTGGGGGTTTTGGGGTACCCCTGACCCAAATTAAGGGGGGTTGGGAGGAGATTTGGGGGTTTTGGGGTACCCTGACCCAAATTAAGGGGTTGGGGGAGATTTGGGGGTTTTGGGGTACCCCTGACCCAAATTAAGGGGGGTTGGGAGGAGATTTGGGGGTTTTGGGGTACCCCTGACCCAAATTAAGGAGGGTTGGGAAGAGATTTGGGGTCCTGGGTGAGTTTTGGGGTACCCCTGGGGCTGTTCACCCCAAATTATGGATGTTTTTGAGGTGGTTTTGGTCTGGTTTTGGGGTGATTTTGGGGTATTTTTGGGGCTGTTTTGGGGGCTGGTTTTGGGCTATTTTTGGGGTGTTTTTGGGATGGTTTTGAGGCGTTTCTGGGATGGTTTTGGGGTGTTTTTTGGGATGGTTTTGGGGTATTTTTAGGGCTGGTTTTAGGCTATATTTGAGGTGTTTTTTGGGATGGTTTTGGGGTGTTTTCTGGGATGGTTTTGGGGTGTTTTTTGGGATGGATTTGAGGTGTTTTTGGGATGGTTTTGAGGTGTTTTTTAGGATGCTTTTGGGGTGTTTTGGGGATGGTTTTGGGGTGTTTCTGGGATGGTTTTGGGGTGTTTTGGGGATGGTTTTGAGGTGTTTCTGGGATGGTTTTGGGGTGTTTTTTGGGATGGTTTTGGGGTGTTTTTTGGGATGGTTTTGGGGTGTTTTTTAGGATGGTTTTGGGGTGTTTCTGGGATGGTTTTGGGGTGTTTCTGGGATGGTTTTGGGGTATTTTTAGGGCTGGTTTTAGGCTATATTTGAGGTGTTTTTTGGGATGGTTTTGAGGTGTTTTTGGATGGTTTTGGGGTGTTTTTTGGGATGGTTTTGGGGTGTTTCTGGGATGGTTTTAAGGTGTTTTTGGGATGGTTTTGAGGTGTTTCTGGGATGGTTTTGGGGTGTTTTTTGGGATGGTTTTGGGGTATTTTTAGGGCTGGTTTTAGGCTATATTTGAGGTGTTTTTTGGGATGGTTTTGAGGTGTTTTTGGCCTGTTTTGGGCTATTTCTGAGCTATTTTTGGGCTCCCCCATCCCTCCCAGCCCAAGGTGGTGTGGCTCAAGAACCAGGTGGCCATCGGGGAGGACCCCAAATTCCTGGCCAGGCACAGCCAGGGGGTTCTGACCCTCCTGATCCGCAAACCGGGACCCTTCGACGGCGGCACCTACAGCTGCAGAGCTGTCAATGAGCTGGGGGAAGCCCTGACCGAGTGTCGCCTGGAAATTCGAGGTGAGCACCCCCAAAAAAAAAATCGGGGCTCCCAAAAATTAGGGCTCCAAAAAAATCAGGGCTCTCCAAAAATCAGGGCTCCCCAAAAAAAAAAATGGAGGGCACGCAAAAAAAAAAAAAAAATCGGAATATTTGGCTGTTGCGGTAGCTGAGGGATGAGGAAATAATGGGAGGGGGAAAAGGGATGCACCCCCCCAATTAAAAAAAAAAAAAATTTATATATATATTAAAATATGTATATATGTGTATAAAAAAATTATATATGTATGTAAAAAAATATACATGTATATATATACACACACACATATGCATATATACATATATATATATATATATATATATATATATATATATATATATATACACATATATATTGATATAAAGAGTTCAGGGGTTTGTGATATCCTTCCCCAAATAAAAAAAATAAAATATATATATATATATATATATATATTAAAATATGTATATATATATATAAAAAAATTACATATGTATATAAAAATATACATATATATATATACACACACATATATATTTATATAAAGCATTTAGGGGTTTGTGATCTCCTTCCACCCCCAAATTAAAAAAAAAAAAAAAAAAAATATGTATATAGATGTATAACAAAAGTTACATATGTATATAAAAAATATACACATATATATATATATACACACATATATATATATACACACACATATATATGTATATATATACACACATATATATTTATATAAAGAATTTGGGGGTTTGTGATCTCTCTCCACCCCCAAATAATAAAAAAAAAAAAATATTAAAATATGTATACATATGTATAAAAAAATTGCATATGTATATAAAAAATATACACATATATATATACACATACAGACATATATATATATATATATATGCACACACACACACATATACATATATATATATATACACATACACACACATATATTTATATAAATAATTTGGGGGTTTGTGATCTCCCCCCACCCCAAAATAAAAAAAAAAAATTTAAAAAAAGAATTGGGGTGAATAAAAAAATTTTTTCACCCTCAACGTTGTTTGTTTCCTCTCTGCAGTGCCCCAGTGATGGCGACGCAGAATGGTGAGGTTGGGGGGTTTAATTATGGATTAGAGTGGTTTTAATTTAATTTAATTTAATTTAATTTAATTGGTTTGGGAGAAGATTAATTGGGGTGTGTTTAATTTGGGGGTGATTTGGAGGGGTTAATTATTTAATTTAATTTAAATAGAAGGTCTTTACTTGGGGTGTCTTTAAATGAGGGGGATTAATTTGGCATTTTAATTGAGGGGTTTAATTGGGGGGGTTAAATGGAGATGTTAAATTTGGGGTGTGATTGAGGGTGTTAATTAGGGGGTCCTTAATTGAGGGAGTTAACTGGTGATCTTTGAAGCTGTATTTGGGGGTTTAATTAGGGGGTGTTTAATTGGGGAGGGGGTGGATTTTTAGGGTGGTCACGTTTTGAGGGGTTCCCTTCTTCTTTTTTTAGGTAATAATCTCTATTTTTGTCCCCTCCAGGCTGCTGTGCACTGGGCCAGCACCATCCTACACAGCCCATGGCGCTGAGGAAGAAGAGGGTGATAAAAACCCCTCCTAGAAATAAAATATCTGAGCAGTCCCCCAGAGTCTGTGCTTCATTTTGGGGAGGGGGCACCTGAGGAACTGGGGAGCGCATTTCCTACCTTTTCCACTTCGTGTTTTCTTCTCTTTTCCCTTCATGTTTCTTGGCTCTTTCTCCACTCGTGGTTCTTGCCTTTTCCCCCCGCAGGTTTCCTGGCCCTTCTCTGCCCTCACGGTTCCGCCATTTTTATCCCCTCACAGTTCCCGCCCTTTTTCTCCCCTCACGGATCCCGCCCATTTTCCCATCACGGATCCCGCCCTTTTTCTCCCCTCACGGTTCCGCCATTTTTGTTCCCTCACGTTTCCCGCCCATTTTCTCCCCTCACAGTTCCCGCCCTTTTTCTCCCCTAACGGATCTTGCCCTTTTCCTCCCCTCACGGTTCCGCCATTTTTGTCCCCTCACGCTTCCCGTCCTTCCCTCCTCTCGCATTTCCCGCCTTTTTTCTCCCCTCACAGTTCCCGCCCATTTCCCCCTCACATTTCTGCCCTTTTTCTAGCAGAGCTGCTTTAATTCTCCAATATATCTAATGAGTAACTTCTCCCTCTCTGATCCCAATTCCTTTCTGCCCCGCCCAGCCCCCCGGATTCCAGATCGTCCCCTCCAATCCCAAATGTCCCCCTCGCATCCCTGAACTTCCCCAGATCCCAGATCTTTCCCCACATTCAGGATTCCCTCCCTAAATCCCAGATCTCCCCCTCCCCAATTCCCTCCCTTGTCCCCATTGGAATCCCCATTCCCAAACTCCTCAAATTCCGCCCAGTCTCAATTTTCCCCCTGGATCCCAAGCCCTCTTCAATCTCTTATTCCCCCACCAGATCACAAATTTGGGCTCCAGTATTTAAGATTTGCAAGGCTCAGTATCCCCAAGGCTTGGAACCCCCAGATCTGGGGTCTCCAGGCTTGGGGGTCCTCAGGATTTGGGCTTCCCAAGGTTTGGGGTCCCAAAGTTTTGGGTTTCCAAGGTTGGGGTCTCCAGGTGTGGAGGGCTCTGAGTTTTGGGGTTTTCCAAGGTTTGGGGGTTCAGAGGTGTTACAAATATATGACATGTTGTTGGCTCTTTGCAAGTATTGGGCATAAATGCTATATGTATAATGTTAAAATAGCATTTCTATATGGATATAGTCTTTGTTAATAGTAAAAGTTAGACATCAGTTTGTTAGAGATAGTGCTTAAACTACCTGCCTAGTCAAGATAATAGCCCGTGAACAGGTGATGGGGGCCCGGAGCTGACACAACAATTATCAACACTCAACCGACTGCAAAAGGCCTGGATCACCACCCAAATTAAAAAAAAAGATAAGGAGAAATAAAACCACAAGCCAAGAAAACACACACGCTCTAAAAAGGTGGATGGACCCAAGGAGTGGCCATGCTAAACAGTTCCCAGAAATAATTAACAATGCATGAAGGTCTATGAATATGTAACAAATGGATAAATTGTGAAATGTATTTAAAGGGGTGTTCCTGAAGCAGCATGCCAAGCACCCGGCCCTTTTAACCCTTTGCTTTATGTTTGTCTCCATTGTCTCTTTATTAAACCTTTTAATTCTCTCAAAACAGTGAACCGTGTTTTTCACAGCTGGTTAAATTCTCCAGTGTCACTGGTGTAACTGGTTTATTTCTCTACCAGAACCAGTTTAACTGGTTTAATTCTGCACTGTAACTGGTGTAACTAGTTTATTTCTCTACCAGAACCAGTGTAACTGGTCTAGCTGGTTTAATTCTCCACTGTAACTGGTGTAACTGGTTTATGCCTGTACCAGAACCAGTTTGACTGGTCTAACTGGTTTAATTCTGCAGTGTAACTGGTGTAACTGGCTTATTTCTCTACCAGAACCAGTTTAACTGGTTTAACCGGTTTAATTCTCCAGTGTAATTGGTGTATCTGGTTTATTTCTCTACCAGAACCAGTTTAACTGGTCTAACTGGTTTAATTCTCCACTGTAACTGGTGTAACTGGTTTATTTCTCTACCAGAACCGGAGGTGAAACAAAGGGTTAAGAGAATTCTCTGTCAGAAGGGGGCTGGGATTGGAATTTTCAGTGAAAGTGAAAGTGAAAACTCTCGTCTTTTGGGGATACCAGTGTCAGCTTTCGGTCACTTTGACCTTCAAGGGTGTTGCTTTCGGTGGGGAAAACAGAGGAGAAAATCAGGAGGAGACGCTGGAGTGGGGAGAGAAGGGTGAGGAGAGAGGGAGATCCCAGAGCTGAGATCTCAGAGCTGAGATCCCGGAGCTGAGGAGATCCCAGAGCTGAGACAATCCCAGAGCTGAGCAGATCCCAGAGCTGAGCAGATCCCAAGCCAGGATGGGAGCATTACTGAGCCGCTCTGTGGAGATCGAGATCTGCAACAGGACCGAGAACATCACTCTGAGTAACCCCAGGTGAGGCTGGGGAGGCATCGGGGGGAACCCTTGGGGTGAAGGGAGGCAGCTCCAGGTGGGATCTTCCAGGTGGGATCTTCTTCCATCCCCTGCTGGCCCCACCAGCACCTCCCACCAATCCCACCCCATTTTTTCCCCCAGGACCTACTTCGAATGTGGCTTCTGCTCCAAGCCCCCCTCAGCATATATTGTCCCTGGTTCCTCTGACACCTACCGCCTCAAGGGCTTCACCCCATTCTCGGGTGTGGCTGGGATCCTGGTCTACGAGGCCGAGTCCTTCACCTTGGCCATCTACTTCTCCAACCCCATCGACTACAACAAGTTCTCCATGGAGCTGGGCCTGGAGCTGTCCATGAGCAAGGCCCACCTGGGCAACAAGGTGCCCTTGGCTGACATCTACGCCCGCATGGCCACTGGCTCCTACTCCAGCTCCTTCCAGGACGCCAAGTTTAACCGGGTCACCGTGGACAAGAGCCGCGGGAACACCCAGCTGAGTGATGGTCCTGTCAAGGTGATGGCCAACATGTCCAACACCACGGCCTCTGTCCTCAAGGTGATGCTGGAGCAGCAGTGGGAGACTGAGAGAATAGGCCCAGATTGAGATCCCGTGGCCAGGCAAAGGCTGCCAGGAGAAGTGAGAACCTGTGGGATCTTCAGTGGGGCCTCCTGGACAGCCCCAACCACAGGGACAACCTGAAAACACTGCAGACGCCCTTAGAAACCCTTAGATGTATCTAGAACCCCATAGAGACCCCTAGAACCCCACAGGCACTTCCAGAACCCCATAGACAACTCTAAAACCCTGTTGGCATGTCTAGAACCCCATAGACACCTCTAGAACCCCATAGACACCTCTAGAATGCTGTAGCTGAGGAGATCGCAGAGCTGAGGAGATCCCAGAGCTGAGATCCCAGAGCTGAGGAGATCCCAGAGCTGAGGAAATCCCAGAGCTGAGATCCCAGAGCTGAGGAGATCCCAGAGCTGAGGAGATCCCAGAGCTGAGATCCCAGAGCTGAGGAGATCCCAGAGCTGAGATCTCAGAGCTGAGGAGATCCCAGAGCTGAGGAGATCCTGGAGCTGAGGAGATCCCAGAGCTGAGGAGATCCCGGAGCTGAGGAGATCCCAGAGCTGAGATCCCAGAGCTGAGGAGAAACCAGAGCTACAATGGGGTCGTTACTGAGCGGCGCTGTGGAGATCCAGATCTCCAACAGGACCCAGAACATCACTCTGAGTAACCCCAAGTGAGGCAGGAGAGGCATCGGGGGAACCCTACAGACACTCCATAGAAACTTCTAGAAACTCGCTTCAGACTCTGCACAAGAACCTTCAGCAGAACCTCTTGGGCACCAGAAGAACCTTGGAGAAACCACTGGGACTATTTGTCCACCCCTGGATGCTCACGGACATCCCAGGGGTTTGAATTTCCCTGTCCCTCTTTTGGAGTGGCCCACTCAAATCTCTCTTGCCTCCTTTTTTGCTTTGCTCAATAAAAAAAGAGAATTCTAGAATTTGACCTGTGGAGTAAAGATACTGGGATTTAGGATGTGGAGGGGTCTGGGATTGGAATTTGGGATTGGGGGGAAATCTGGGAATGGGAAGGTCTAAGGGTTATAGGGAGATTGTGGGGGGGATTTGGGAGGGGGAGATCTGGGATTGGGAAGGTCCCCAAAACTCCAGGGAGGACCATGAGATTTGGGAAGTGAGGATTTGAAATTCGTGGGAGGGTGGAAACACTTAGGAAGAGGAGGATTCCCCAGGGATGGAGGGTACAATGACCCCTGGGTTCCCCAAAAATCTGGAGGGAGTGACCCCAAAACTGGGGAGGAACCCAAAAACCTGCAGAGACCCCAAAATTTGGGGGAAAGGATGCTGAAACATGACAAGAAACCCAGAGCTTTGTGAGAGTCTTACACTGAACACCTTGGAAGAACCCCCAAAAAATAGAGGCACTCTTGAGGGGGCTTAAAATTGGAAATCCCAAAAGCAGGGGTTGTGGAAGGTCTTTGTGACTCCCATGGAACCTGGAGAGGGATCCTCAAAAATGGGGGTGGCCCAAAAACTTGTGCTTGGTGCTCAGAGGGATAATTTGGGGAGCAGGCCCACTCCACACTCAGGGATTCCACCTTATTTTTGGGGTGATAATCAATATTTTTGTCCCCTCCAGGCTGCTGTGCACTGAGTCCACACCATCCTACACAGCCCATGGTGGTGAGTGAAGAGGGTGAGGGAGACAAAGGTCCCATGAGCCCCTCCCAGAAATAAAATATCTGAGCAATCCCCGAGTCTGTGCTGCATTTTGGGGAGGGGGCACCCAAGGAACTGGGGAGCACATTTCCTACCTTTTTTACTTTGTGTTTTCTTCTCTTTTCCCTTCATGTTTCTTGGCTCTTCTTCCACTCGTGGTTCTTTCCTTTTCTCCCCTCAGGTTTCCCGCCCTTTTCCCCTCACATTTTTCACCATTTTTCCCCTCACATTTCTTGCTCTTTTCCCCTCTTGTTTCCCACCCTTTAGTCCCCTCATGTTTCCCACCCTTTATCTCTCACATTTCTCACTACTTTTTTCCTCACATTTCCTGCCCTTTTCTCCCCTCATGGTTCCTGCCACTTTCTCCCCTCACATTTCTCACTATTTTTCCCCTCACATTTTCTGCCCTTTTTCCCCTCACATTTTTCCACTTTTTTCCCCTCACATTTTCCCACTCTTTTTTCCCCTCACATTTTCTCGCCTTTCCCCTTACGTTTCCCACCCTTTACCCGTCATGTTTTCCCACCCTTTTCCCCCTCACGTTTCTCACTCTTTTCTCCCCTCACATTTCCCACCCTTTTCCCCTCACATTTCTCACTACTTTTCCCCTCACATTTTCTCCCCTTTTCCCTCACACTTCCTGTCTTTTCCCCTCACATTTTCCCGCCCTTTTCTCCCCTCATGGTTTCCGCCATTTTCTCCCCTCACGGTTCCCACCCTTTTCCCCTTACGTATCTCACTTTTCCCCTCATGTTTTCTCCCCTTTTTCATCACACTTCCTTTTTTCCTCTCATTTCCCACCCTTTTCCCCCTCAGATTTCCCATGATTTCCCCCTCACATTCACCTTTTTCCCTGTTTCCTTCTCTTTTTCCCACCCCTCCCCTTTTTTCAAATTTCTTATCCTTTTCCCCCATTATGTTGCCCATCATTTTTCCCCCATGCCTTTCCCTCACTTTTGCCCTTCTCATGCCCCCTCACAGACACTCAGCAGCTCATTAAGAAGCAGAAATGTCCCTTTAATGACAATGCATCTCCCCCCGCCCAAATGAAGGCCTCAGCGGTGTCCCCCTCCCCAAAACCCCAACGTCCCTCCAGGAAGGATCCCTCAAGCTCTCGATCCCGGACCCCCACAAGCACCGGATCCTGCCCCACAGAGGATCCAGAACCCATTCAGGCCCCAAATCCCACCCTGGTGGGGACCCCAGACCACTATCAAGGGCTAAATCCCACCCCACAGAGGAACCAGGGTCCCCATTAGGGTCCCAGTATCTCCCCAGAGGGGACCCTGACCCAGATTCTGCCCCAGAGAGGATCCAGGACTCCCATTAGGGGCTCTCACCCCAAGGGGAGACCCCAGACCTTCGTCAGCATTCAGATCCCACCCTGGGGTGACCCCCAGACCACCATTAGGGGCTTAATCCTGCTCTTTAGAGGATCCAGGACTGCTATTAGGAGCCTGATTCCACCCTAGGAGAAGACCCCAGACCCCCAAGAGAGGCTGAATCCCACCCTGGGGTGACCCCAGAGCCCCATCAGGATCCCAATAACCCTCCAGGTCCCTCTCAGTGCCCCAAACCTGCCCCACAGAGCATCCAGGACCCCTTTGGGAGCTTGAGCCCACCCCAGGAAGCAACCCAGACCCCCATAAAGGCCCTGATCCCAACCTGCGGAAGACCCCAGACCCCCATTAGGATCCAAATATCTGCCAGGATGGGACCCCAGACCCTTCTTAGGATCCCACAGAGCATCCAGGACCCCTTTGGGAGCTTGAGCCCACCCCAGGAAGCAACCCAGACCCCCATAAAGGCCCTGATCCCAACCTGTGGAAGACCCCAGACCCCTCTTTTTAAGGTTCTGATCCCCCCCACTCACCCTGAAGCGCCCCCTCAGGCCCTCAACAGCACCAACCTGCCCGTCTGCCCCAGATCCACCCCGAACGCCACCAAGTTGAGCCCGCTGAGCACGGCCACCAGCACCCGCCTGTCCCAGGGGCAGGTGGCGGAGCAGCCGCAGGGTCTCCGCGGCTGCCCCCATGTCGTCCGAGAAGTTGTACAGCGCCCACAGCACCGTGGCCGCCCGTAGGCCACCACGCCCAGCCCCGCGTACACGCCCAGCCCCCCAGCGCAGCCCCTCGGGGTCCCGCATCCAGCCGCGCACCACCCCAGCCCAGCAGGCACCCCCGACCAGCAGCACGCCCAGCACGAAGGACACGCAGAAAATGCCCAGGCACCAGCGCAGGGCCGCGGCGCGGACGCGCGCCCAGCTCGGCCGACAACCCGAGGAGGAGGAGGGCGAGGAAGGCTTCGGCCACCTTGAGCAGCCCCGAGGGGGTGGCCAGGTACGGGCGGCCTCGCCGGGCCGCGCGCGGTCGCGGTCACCTCGGCGGCGTAGGCCAGGCGTGGCCACGGCCGAAGCGGCCGTGGCGGCGGCGCGGAGGGCGCGGGGCGGCCTGGCCACCCTCGTTTCCTCGCAGGTGGCCCAGCGGCCAGAGCACGGTGGCGGTGGCGCAGGCCATGGCGGCGGCGGTGGCCAGGGCCAGCGGGAGGTCGCGGGCGGGGCGGCGGGCGGCGGAAGGCGTCGTTGAGGAGGAGGAGGAGGGTGAAGACGAAGGACAAGGCCCAGGCGGACAGGCAGCCGTCGCCCTCGCCCGGGTTCCAGTAGCCGGGAGCCGCTGCCAGTGCCAGGGCCAGGAGGGCGCTGAGGGCCTGGACGCAGCGCAGAAGGTTCGGGGCGCGGCACGGAGCGGGCATCCCGGCGGCTGCGGACAGATGGGGGTCAGCCATTGCGGGCTGGACGGCATCGGGGGTCTTGGGGGTGTTGGGGTGCTGGGGGTATCGGGTTTATACCCTGGGGGGTTGTGAGGGGTCTGCATACAGCAGAGAGGGAACAGGAGCATCCCAGGGGCTGTGGAGAGATGGGGGGGGTCAGCCATTTTGGGGCTGGACAGCATTGGGGGGTCTTGGAAGTGTTGGGGTGCTGGGGGGTATCAGGGGTACATTTTTACCCTCAGGTTTATACCCTGGGGGTGTTTGAGGGTCTGCACACAGCAGAGTGGGAACAGGAGCATCCCAGGAGAGATGAGGGGTCAGGCATTTTGGGGATACTGGGGCTGGATGGCATCGGGGGCTCTTGGGGGGGTGTTAGGGTGGTGCCAGAGATATTGGGGGGGATCAGGGGTACATTTTTACCCTCAGGTTTACACCCTGGGGTTTTTTGAGGGGGTCTGCACAGCAGAGAGGGAACAGGAGCATCCCAGGGGCTGTGGGGAGATGAGGGGCTCAGGGGGGTATCGGGGTTTTCGGGGGGCTGGGAGGGGGGATTGGGGAGCAGCAGTGGGATTTGGGGTGTAGAGGATTGGGCAGACTGGGGAGTGCAGTTAAGGACTGGGGAAAGCAGTTGGAGATTTTGGCACTGGGGGATTTTGAGGGTATAGAGGGTCTGGGGGGGGTATGAGGTGACTGAGGAGATTTGGTTTTTGGAAGGAGTGAAGGAAGTTGAGGGGTGAGGCGGGGGGATTCCCTGCTTTGGGGGGATCGCAGCAATCCTGGGGTTCTCGCCGGGGGTCCCGGCCATGCGGGGGTGGGGGCGCTCAGGGCTGTGCCCATATAAGGCCTTGGAGAATCTCCTTCCTCCCCCCCCGCCCCCCCCATCCTGGGGTCGCCCCGCCCCAGGAGGGCGCTGGCTGCATCCTGTGGGTGATATTGGGGAGGGGGGGGTCCCAGACATCCGGGGGAGACCCCAGAGGGGCAGAGGAGACCCCAATGAGGCACCTCAGGATCCCCCACATTGGGTCACCTCCCCTTCCCCCCAAGACCCCAGGGTGGGTCCCGGCACTCACCCGAGTGGGTTCGGGTTGTTCCGGAGTTTGGGACTTTTTGGGCTGGGTTCGGGTCCTTCCGGACGGGCCGGTCCCGTTTAGGGTCCCCTCGGGGCGGGTTCGGGTCCCTCGGCGCGGGGCGCTCCCGGTTCGGGTCTCTCTGGAGCGGCTCCGCTCCTCCCGGCTCGGGTTCCCTCAGGCGGCTCCGAGTCCCCTCAGGTAGATTCGGGTCTCCCCGGAGCGCTTCGGGCTCACGTTCGGATCCCCCCGGAGCGCTTCGGGTTCACGTTCGGGTCCCCCCGGGCGGGTTCGGCTCCCTCCGCGCGGGACGCTCCCGGTTCGGGTGTTTCCGGACGGTTCGGGTCTCTCCGCAGCGGTTCGGCTCCTCCCGGTTCGGGTCCCGCCGGGCGCTTCGGGGGTCCCCTCAGGCAGTTCGGGTGTTTCCGCTCACGTTCGGGTCCCCCCGGTGCGGGTTCGGGTCTCTCCGCCGGGCCGGTCCCAGTCGTGTCACTCCGGGCGGTGCCCACCGGGGCGTGGCCGGGGGGGGGATGTGTGACGTCAGGGGGTCCCGGGGAATGACGTCAGGGCATCACCACGCCCGGGGGGGGCTCTGGGGGGTCCCTGGGGTATCCCCAGAGAGGGGGAGGGGCACCCACGTGTGTCCCCGGCCCGTGGGTGGGTGACACGGGGGACAAAGGGCGGCGCCCCCACCCCTCCCCCCACTTCCCCTCCCTCGCGGGCTCGTTTTGGGGCGGTTTGCGCTGTTTTGGGAAGTTTGGCCGTTGCCGCCGGCAACGCGACCGCGACAACCCCAAATATTTATTTGGTTTCCGTGGCAACGGGGTGGGGGGACGGGAACACGGGGGGACCCCGACATCCGGTGGGGGGGGGGGAAAGGGGGCTCAGGGGGGTCTCGGGACCCCCCCCAAATCCAGCCCGGGGGTGGGGAGGGGGAGGGGGCTCAGGGGTCTCGGGACCCCCCCCAAATCCAGCCCGGGGGTGGGGAGGGGTCCCTCGCGGCTCAGCACCTGCGGGAGGAGGGGATTGAGGGGGGACACGGGGGACCAGGACCCCCCCCGTGGGTCTGAGACCTCCCAAAATGGGGCAGGGACCCCCACCCAACAATCTGGGACCCCCCAAAATGGGGCAGGGACCCCCACCCATCAATCTGGGACCCCCACCCATGAATCTGGGACCCCCCCCGTGGGTCTGAGACCCCCCAAAATGGGGCACGGCCCCCCCCTCCCGTGGGTCTGGGACCCCCCAAAATGGGGCAGGGACCCCCACTTATGAGTCTGGGACCCCCCCATAGGTCTGGGACCCCCCAAAATGGGGCAGGGACCCCCACCCATCAATCTGGGACCCCTACCCATGGATCTGGGACCCCCCCCCGTGGGTCTGGGACCCCCAAAATGGGGCAGGGACCCCCACCCATCAATCTGGGACCCCCCCATGTCCCAGCCCCCCCAGCCCCCAGGACACCCCCCCCCGCCCCCCCACCTCTCTCAGGACCCTCTCCCGCAGCTCTCGGGGGCTCAGGGGTCTCTCCTCTTCCTCCTCCTCCTCCTCCTCCTCCCTGGGGGGATTTGGGGGTGCTGTGACATCGGGGGGACCCCCCTCACTGCCAGCGTGGGCCGGGGGGGGTCCCGGGGGGGCTCACCTGGGGCTGGGGGGGCGCGGAGGGGGGGGTCGGCTCCTCGTGGCCTCATTCCCTGCCAGGACCTGGAGAGGGGCGTGGTGAGACCCCTCCCCCAAAATCCCATCCCCCCCCCAAAACCCCCCAAAACTCTCACCGGTGGTTTTTGGGGGTCCCCCCCCCGCAGCAGCAGCCGGGTCACCCCCATTTCCAGCAGCCGCAGCTGCTCCCACAGGGGGTCCCCGTTTTGGGGGGGGTCCCACGGGGGGTCCTGGGGGGGGTCGGGGTCCCCCTGCCCCTCCTCCAGCTGGGCCAGCAGCTCCGACAGCCCTGGGGGGGAGAGGGTACCCCAAAATCAGAGGGTACCCCAAAATCTGAGTGTCTCCCCCAGACCCAAATTGCCCTTCAGGACCCCCCCAAATCCCAAATAAACACCACAAATTTCACCCCCAGACCCCAAATTTCACCCCCAGCACCCCAAATTGCCCCCCCCAGACTCAAATTGTCCCCCCAGACCCCAAATTGCCCCTCAGGACTCCCCCAAATCCCAAATAAACCCCACAAATTTCACCCCCAGGCCCCAAATTCCACCCAGAAATCCCAAAATGCCCCTCCAGGACCAAAATTCTCCCCCCCCACAGACCCCAAATTGTCCCCCCCAGACCCCAAATCCCAAATAAACCCCTCAAATTTCAGCCCCAGACCCCAAATTTTACGCCCAAGACCCCAAATTTCACCCCCAGGACCCCAAATTGCCCTCAGAACCCCCAAATATCCCTGCAGGACCCTAAATTCCACCCCAAGACCCCAAATTTCACCCAGAAACCCCAAAATGCCTCTTCAGGACCAAAATTCCCGCCCCCCAGACCCCAAATTTTACTCCCCAGCACCCCAAATTCCACCCCAGGACATCAAATTTCACCCCCTAGACCCCAAATTGCCCCCTCCAGACCCCAAATTCCAGATCCGAGGACCCCAAATTCCACCCCAGGACCCCAAATTTCACCCCCAGCACCCCAAATTCCACCCCAAGACCCCAAATTTCACCCCCAGGACCCCAAATTCCACCCTAGGACCCCAAATTTCACCCCCAGGACCCCAAATTCCCCCAGACCCCAAATCCCCCCCCCAACACCCCAAATTCCCCCAGCACCCCAAATTCCCCCCCAGGACCCCAAATTAACCCCTCCAAGACCCTCCCCAAAGCTCCGTGGCCCCCCCCAAACCCTCCCAAATTTGGGGTCCCCCCCCCCGTACCCGCCCGCAGCTCCTGCAGCTCCTCCCTCCCCCTCTGCTCCTGCTCCCGCAGCTCCTGCAGCTCCTGCAGCTCCAACTCGGGGTCCCCCGGGGGTCCCCCCAAATCCTGGGGGGTCTCTGCAGCCGCCACAGCTGCCCGCAGCTGGGGGGGGCAGATTTGGGGGGGCTGGAGGGGATTTTGGGGGGGCTGGAGGGGTTTGGAGTGGGGCAAAGGGGGATTGTGGAAACTGGGGGAGATTTGGGTTCTGAGGGGATTTTGGGGGGATTTTGGGGTGTCTGGAGGATTTTGGAGGTTTTTGGGGTGTGTGGAGGGGATTTGGGGGGGTGTGGAAGGGATTTTGAGGGGATTTGGGGGTTTTTTGGGGTGTCTTGAAGGGATTTTTGGGGTGTCTGGAGGGGATTTTGGAGGTTTTCAGGGTGTATGGAGGGCATTTGGGGGTGTGAAGGGATTTTGAGGGGATTTGGGGGTTTTTGGGGTGTCTGGAGGGGATTTTTGGGTGTCTGGAGGGGATTTTGGAGGTTTTGGGGTGTATGGAGGGGGGTCTGGGGGTGTGGAAGGGATTTTGGGGGATTTGGGGTTTTTGGGGTGTCTGGAGGGGTTTTTGGGGGATTTTGGGGTGTCTGGAGGATTTTGGGGGTTTTGGGGTGTCTGGAGGGATTTTGGGGGATTTTGCGGTTTTTTTGGGGTGTCTGGAGGGGATTTTGGAGGGATTTTGGGGTGTCTGGGGAATTTTTGGGGGATTTTGGGGTGTCTGGAGGAATTTTGGGGGATTTTGGGGTTTTTGGGGTGTCTGGAGGATTTTGGGGGATTGGGGGTTTTTGGGGTGTCTGGAAGGGATTTTGGAGGTTTTTGGGGTGTGTGGAGGATTTGGGGGTGTGGAAGGGATTTTGGGGGATTTGGGGGTTTTGGGGGTGTCTTGAAGGGATTTTGGGGTGTCTGGAGGGGATTTTGGAGGTTTCAGGGTGTATGGAGGGGATTTGGGGGTGTGGAAGGGATTTTGAGGGGATTTGGGGTTTTTGGGTGTCTTGAAGGGATTTTTGGGGTGTCTGGAGGGGATTTTGGAGGTTTTTGGGGTGTATGGAGGGGGTCTGGGGGTGTGGAAGGGATTTTGGGGGGATTTGGGGGTTTTGGGGTGTCTGGAGGGGTTTTTGGGGGATTTTGGGGTGTCTGGGGAAATTTTGGGGGATTTTGGGGTGTCTGGAGGGGATTTTGGGGATTTTGGGGTTTTTGGGGTGTCTGGAGGGGATTTGGGGGATTTTGGAGGGATTTTGGGGTGTCTGGAGGGGTTTTTTGGGGGATTTTGGGGTGTCTGGGGAAATTTTGGGGGATTTGGGGTTTTTGGGGTGTCTGGAGGGGTGTTTTGGGGGATTTTGGGGTGTCTGGAGGAATTTTGGGGGATTTTGGGGTTTTGGGGTGTCTGGAGGGGATTTTGGAGGGATTTTGGGGTGTCTGGGGAATTTTGGGGGATTTTGGGGTGTCTGGAGGGGTTTTGGGGGATTTTGGGGTGTCTGGAGGGGATTTTGGGGGGATTTGGGGGTTTTTGGGGTGTCTGGAGGGGATTTTGGGGTGTCTGGAGGGAATTTTGGGGGGATTTTGGGGTGATTTTTGGGGTCCCACCTGCTCCAGGTGCTGCTGCAGCTCCTGCAGCTCCCGGTGCTGCTCCGTCAGCAGCAGGAAATGGGAGAAGGCCCCAGCCTGCCCTGCACCCCAAAAATCAACTGGGTACCCCAAAAATTAACAGGGAACCCCAAAAATCAACCGGGACACCCCAGAAATCAACAGGGACACCCCAAAAGTCAACAGGGAACCCCCAGAGCCTGCCCTTCACCCCAAAATCAACAGGGACAACCCAAAATCAACAGGGACCCCCAAAAATCAACTGGGAACCCCCCGAGCCTGCCTTGCTCCCCAAAAATCATCATGGGCACCCCAAAAATCAACAGGGACCCCAAAAATCAACTGGGACACCCCCCGAGCCTGCCCTGCACCCCAAAAATCATCGTGGCCACCCCAAAAATGAACAGGGACCCTCCAGGGAACTCCCAGCACCCCCAAACCCGAGCTGGGCCCCCCCTCACCGTCCATCCAGGTCTCCTCCTCCTCCTCCTCCTCCTCCTCGTTTTTGGGGGGCTCCAGCCCCTCCCCCGTCCCCTCAGGGGGGTCCCCGGGGATTTTGGGGGGGCCCTGGGGCTTCAGGTGGGGCCGAGCTGGGGGGACACGGGGGAGGGGGCAGGGGTGAACCAAGGACCCCCAAAATCCAACCCAGGGCACCCAGGGACCCCAAAAACCCCAACCCAGGGACCCCAAAATCCAACCCAGGGCACCCAGGGACCCCAAAAACCCCAAACTCTAACCCAGGGACCCCCAAATCCCCCTCAAGTCATCCCCAGGTGCCCCCAGGTACCCCAAAACCCCCCCAGATACCCCCAAATCCCCCCCCCAGGTGCCCCCAGGCACCCCAAAATCCCCCCCAGGTATCCCCAAACCCCCCTCATGTCACCCCAAACCCCCAGGTACCCCCAAATCCCACCACCCCCCCCAGGCACCCCAATATTCCCCCAGGTACCCCTAAACCCCTCAAATCACCTCCAAACCCCCAGGTACTCCCAACCCCCAGGTACCCTCAAACCCTCCTCAAGTCACCCCAAAACCCCCAGGTACCCCCAAACCCCCCTCAAATCACCTCCAAACCCCCTCAAGTCACCTCAAACCTCCCCAGGTACTCCCAACCCCCGGTGCCCCCAAATCCCCCCCCGGTACCCCAAACCCCCAAGTACCCCCAAACCCCCTCAAATCACCTCCAAACCCTCCTCAAGTCACCCCAAACCCCCAGGTACCCCCAAATCCCCTCCCGGTGCCCCCAAACTCCCCCAAATCCCCTCCTCGGTACCCCAAACCCTCCCAGGTACCCCCAAAATCCCCCGGTGCCCCAAACTCACCCCAAATCCCCTCCCCAGTACCCCAAACTCCCCGGTACCCCCCAGTGCCCCCAAACTCCCCCAAATCCCCCTCCCCAGTACCCCAAACTCACCCGGTGCCCCAAACTCCCCAAATCCCCTCCCCAGTACCCCAAACCCCCAGGTACCCCAAATCCCCCGGTGCCCCCAAACTCCCCCAAATCCCTCCCCGGTACCCCAAACCCCCAGGTACCCCCAAACCCCCTCCGGTGCCCCAAACTCCCCCCAAATACCCCAAATCCCCCTCCCCAGTACCCCAAACCCCCCCAGGTACCCCCAAACCCCCCGGTGCCGGTACCGGGCCGGGCTCTGCCCTTGGCCCGCAGGAAGCTCCGCAGGCGCCGCTGCTGCTCCCGGCACCGGCCCCGCCCCCGCTCGGGCTCGGCCTCAGCCCAGCGGGACCCCGGGACCCCGCGGACCCTGGGGGACACGGGGGAAATTGGGGGATCCAAGATTTTGGGAACTCGGGGAGGTTCAGGGGGTTTGGGGTGTCAAGGGGGAGGGGGTTGGGGGCGTTGAAATTTGGGGGTGTCGGGTTTAGGGGGTCAGAGGGTTCTGGGGGGGGGAATTGGGGTTTGGGGGTGTCACAGGGTTTAGGGGTGTCGGGTTTAGGGGTCAGGGGGTTCTGGGGAGGGGAATTGGGGTTTGGGGGTGTCGGGTTTAGGGGGTCAGAGGGTTCTGGGGAGGGGAATTGGGGTTTGGGGGTGTCATGGGGTTTGGGGGGGGTCGGGTTTAGGGGGGTCAGCGGGTTCTGGGGGAATTGGGGTTTGGGGGTGTCGGGTTTAGGGGGTCAGGGGGTCTGGTGGGGGAATTGGGGTTTGGGGGTGTCATGGGGTTTGGGGTGTCGGGTTTAGGGGGTCAGGGGTTTTTGGGGTCTGGGGGCTAAATTGGGGTTCCAGGGGTTTTGGGGTGTCGGGTTTAGGGGTATCAGGGTTTTGGAAGGGGTTCTGGGGGTGGAATTGGGGTTTTGGGTGTGTCAGGTTTAGGAGGATTAGGGGTTTTGGGGGTTCTGGGGGAATTGGGGTTTGGGGGTGTCAGGTGTAGGGGTGTCGAGGGGTTTTGGGGGTGTCACAGGGTTTAGGGGTGTCGGGTTTAGGGGGGTCAGGGGGTTCTGGGGGGGCTGAATTGGGGTTTGGGGGTGTCGGGTTTAGGGGGTTAGAGGGTTCTGGGGGAATTGGGGTTTGGGGGTGTCATGGGGTTTGGGGGTCGGGTTTAGGGGGTCAGAGGGTTCTGGGGGAATAGGGGTTTGGGGGTGTCGGGGTTAGGAGGATCAGGGGTTTTTGGGGATCTGGGGGCTAAATTGGGGTTCCAGGGGGTTTTGGGGTGTCGGGTTTAGGGGTATCAGGGTTTTTGGAAGGGGTTCTGGGGGTGGAATTGGGGTTTTGGCTGTGTCAGGTTTAGGAGGATTAGGGGTTTTTGGGGGGTTCTGGGGGATTGGGGGTGTCAGGTGTAGGGGTGTCGAGGGGTTTTGGGGGTGTCACTGGGTTTTGGGGGTGTCAGGTTTAGGGGTATCGGGGATTTTTGGGGCGGGTTGGGGGTAGAATTGGGGGTTTGGGGGTGTCAGGAGAGTTTGGGGGTGTCAAGTTTAGGGGATCAGGGGTTTTGGGGGGTTCTGGAGGGGAATTTGGGTTTTGGGGGTGTCAGGGAGTTTTTGGGTATTGGGGAAACTCTGGTGGGAGAATTGGGGTTCAGGGGGTTTGGGGTGTCAGTGGGTTTTTGGGGTATCAGAGGGGTTTTTGGGGGTTCTGGGGAGTTGGGGTTCCGGGGTGGGGGTTGGGGGGGGTTGGGGGTGTCAGGGTTGTTTTGGGGGTGGTTCTGGGGGTAATTGGGGTTCAGGGTAGGGGTGGGGTCCCCACCCGTCGCTCTGCACCGTCGCTGCTCGCTCCAGCTCAGCCTCGATCTCCCGCTGGGTCTCCTCCAGCTCCTGCAGCCAATCAGAGCCCAGGATCCATCCCCAGGATCCACTCCCAGCCAATCAGAGCCCAGGATCCATCCCCAGGATCCATCCCCAGCCAATCAGAGCCCAGGATCCACCCCCAGGCTCCATCCCAGCCAATCAGAGCCCACAATCCATCCCAGCCAATCAGAGCCCAGGATCCATCCCCAAGATCCATCCCCAGCCAATCAGAGCCCAGGATCCATCCCAGCCAATCAGAGCCCAGGATCAATCCCCATGATCAATCCCCAGCCAATCAGAGCCCGGGATCCATCCCCAGGATCCATCTCTTGGTCAACCAATCAGAGCCTTCCATCCTGATGATGTCACCAGGGGGAAAATGCCTCTCCTGGCCAATCAGATCCCTCCGTCCCACCCACTGGGGGCTGGGTTTACCCAGGGCTTTGGGGGGATCGCCCCCCGATTTTGGGGAGAGGTCACCCCTGGATTTGGGGGGGGGCCACCCCCGATTTTGGGGGAGAGATCACCCCTGGATTTTGGGGTGGGTCACCCCCGGATGTGGGGGGTGTCACTCCCGTATTTTGGGAGGTCACCCCTGGATTTTAGGGGATCAGCCTCAGATTTTAGGGGGTCTCTCAGCGCCGGATTTTGGGGTCTCCCCTCCCGGATTTTGGGGTCTCCCCCCCCGGATTTTGGGGTCTCCTCCCCCCGGATTTCGGGGGTCTCACCTGCAGCCGCCGCCTCAGGAGGCGCCGCAGCCGCCGCCGCTCCCCCCGCAGCCGCTCCAGCTCCCGGCGCAGGCGGGGCAGGGCCCGCAGGGAGCCCCCAAAACCGCCCCGGCCTGCGGGACCCCCGAAACGGGTCAGGGACCCCCCCCAAAACCGCCCCGGCCTGCGGGACCCCCAGAATATGGCACGGATCCCCAAAATGGGTCAGGGAACCCCCCCCAAAACCGCCCCGGCCTGCGGGACCCCCAAAATGAGTCCGAGACCCGCAGGGACCCCCCAAAATGGGGCAGGGACCCTCCAGGACCCCACAAAACAGGGCAGGACCCCCTCAAATGGATCCTCGCTCGCAGCCCCAGACCCCTCACCCACGTCCCAGGGACCCCCACCCACACCCCAGGGACCCCCACCCACGTCCCAGGGACCCCCACCCATACCCCAGGGACACCCACCCATGTCCCAGGGACCCACACCCACACCCCAGGGACCCCCGCCCCTATTCCAGGGGGTCTCACCCTCTGCAGTTGATCCTCCAGCGCCTCCACCCTGCGCCGGGCCCGCTCCATCTGCGGGGGGGGGAGGGCACTGGGACCCCCATCGATGGGGCCGGGACCCCCCAGGCCCCGCCATGGCTGCGGGACCCCCCCCATGGCTGCGGGACCCCCGCCCGGGGCTGGAACCGCGGCTCCTCCCGGGGCTCCCGCGGGTTTGTTGGTGGCAACCAAAGTGACAACCCCGCCCCTCCCCGTTCCCATCCCCCAAAAACCTGCAGGTGACCCCAAATGACCCCTCAGCCCCCCAAATATCCCTCAGACTCCCCCAAATGCCCCCTCGGCTCCCGAACTGCCCCCAAATTCCATCCCAGACCCCCCAAACTGCCCCCATATTCCACCCCAGACCCCCAAAATCCTTCAAGTGACCCCAAATGACGCCCTCAGCCCCACAGTTACCCCTAAATACCCCCTAAAACCCCTCTCAGAACCCCCCAAATTCCATCCCAGACCCCCAAACCGCCCCCAAATTCTATCCCAGACCCCCAAATGCCCCCCCAAACCTGCAGGTGACCCCAAATGGCTCCTTCAGCCTCACAATTAGCCCTAAATACCCCACAGAACCTCTCTCAGACCCCCAAATTCCATCCCAGACCCCCAAAATCCTTCAAGTGACCCCAAATGACCTCCTCAGCCCCACAGTTACCCCTAAATACCCCCAGAACCCCTCAGGTCCCCAAATCTCCCCCAAATCCCCCTCAGTTCCCAAACCGCCCCCAAATTCCATCCCAAGTCCCCCCAAATTACCCCCAGCCCACAAAAAAAGCGTTTTTATCTCCTTGCAATTCCTCCCCAACCCCCCAAATACCCCCAAAATGGGGTCCCAGCTCCCTAAATCTCCCATTTCCCCCCCCCCCAGGACCCCCAAATTTTCCCTCCCGGCGCTGACCGTGGTCACGTGACTCCCCCCGCCGTTGCCATGGAGCCGTCGCCAGGGGGCGGGGAGGGGGCTGGCATGATCACGTGACACCAAAAAAGGGTGGTGTTTGTATCGATCACGTGATCCAGGATCACCCAATCAGAGGCCGGGCGGGGCTCGGGCTCGCAGCCAATCACAAGCAGGGCGGAGCCGCAGCGCCAGCAGCCAATCAGAGGCCGATATTCACCTTTAAGCCCCGCCCCCTCCCATTTCTACCAATCAAATCCCAGCGCGGGCGGGGAAATAAAAACCTCGAACCAATCAGAGGCCGCCGAAGTTTCCAGCCAATCAGGCGCCACCCCAAAAAATCAGCGACCAATCAGCGGGCAGGTTTTGGGGAGGGCGTGGTCAGGGATGGGTGTGGCCGCGAGTGGGCGTGGCCGTGGGGTGGGTGCGGTCACTTGGGGCGGGGTCGGGACTGGCGAGGCCCCGCCCAGCCCAGAACGGAGCGAGCGGAGCCGCGGGACGGGCGGGACCCCAAAAACAGGTTGGGTGGGGGAAAATTGGGGGTCAGGAGGATTTTTGGGGGATTTGGGGCGTTGGGAGGAATTTTGGGGTCTGGAGGGTCTGAGGGGGTTCGGGAGGATTTTTTTGGGGATTTAGGGAGGGGTTGGGGGAGTTTTGGGGGTGTGGAGGAGTCTGAGAGGGTTCGGGAGGATTTTGGGGGGATTTCGAGGGGGATGGGGGAGTTTTGGAGGATTTTGGGGGTTCTTGGGGGCTCTAAGGGGGGTCAGGAGGGTCTATGGAGGGATTTTGGGGGGAGTTGGGGAGTTTTGGGGGGGCTGGGGGTCACTAAGGGGCGTCGGGAGGATTTTTTGGGGCTTTTTGGGGGTTGGAGAAGTTTTGGAGGGGCCTGGGGGGCACTAAAGGGGTTCAGGAGGATTTTTTGGGGGGATTGTGGGGAGTTTTTGGGGGGCTTGTGGGGATCGAAGGGGGTTCAGGAGGGTCTGTGGGGGGATTTTGGGTGGGTTTGGGGGATCGGAGGGGATCTAAGGGGGTTCAGGAGGATTTTTGGGGAAGTTTTGAGGGAGTTCTGGGGGTCTCTGAGGGGATTCAAGAGGATTTTTGGGGGGATTTTGGGAGGGGATTGGGAGAATTTTGGGGGGTCTGGGGAGCTCTATGGATTTCAGGAGGATTTTTGGGGGGGGATTTGGGGTGGTTTGGAGGAGTTTTGGGGTGGTTTGGGGGGTCTAGGGGTCTCTAATGGGGTTCGGGAGGATTTTGGGGGATTTGGGGAATTCTGGGGGTCTGAGGGGCCTGCAGGGCTCTAAGGGGGTTCAGAAGGATTTTTTGGGGGGGATTTGGAGTTTTGGGGGCTCTGGGGGTCTGAGAGGGTTCAGGAGGATTTTTTGGGGGGATTTGGGGGAATTCTGGGGGGTCTGAGGGGTTCAGTAGGATTTTTGGGGGGGGTTTGGAGTTTTGGGGGCTCTGGTGGGTCTGAGAGGGTTCAGGAGGATTTTTTTGGGGGGATTTGGGGAGTTTTGGGGGGTTTGGGGGGGCTTGGGGGACTTTAAGGGGGTTCAGGAGGATTTTTTGGGGGTGATTTTGGGGGGGCACTAAGGGGCTTCAGGATGATTTTTTTGGGGGTTGGAGGAGTTTTGGGGGGTCTGGGGGGCACTAAGTGAGTTCAGGATGATTTTTGGGGGTTCAGGATGATTTTTGGGGGGCTCTGGGTCCCCCTGACCCCCCCGGACCCCCCCAGCCCCACCATGAATCTCCTCCCGGCCGCCGTCACCGCCCTTCATCTCCTCGTGCTCCTCCTCTTCTTCATCGCCACCCTGGACAAGGTGGGGACCCCCAAATTCACAGAGAGAACCCCCAAAATTCACAGAGGGAACCCCCAAATTCACAGCAGGACCTGGACCCCAAATCCAGACCCTGGGCAGGGGGTCCCAGGGATATTTTGGGGGTCCCAGGGGATGTTTTGGGGGTTCTGGGGATGTTCTGGGGGATCCCAGGGATAATTTGGAGGTCCCAGGGGATATTTGGAGATGTTTTGGGGGTCCCAGGGGATATTTTGGGGGTCCCAGGGGATATTTTTTGGGGCCCCAGGGATATTTTGGGGGGTCCCAGGGGATATTTTGGGGGACCCAGGGATATTTGGGGATATTTGGGGGGTCCCAGGGATATTTAGGGAGGTCCCAGAGATATTTTGGGGGACCCAGGGGATACTTTTTGGGGTCCCAGGGATATTTTGGGGGGTCCCAGGGATATTTTGGGGGTCCCAGGGGATATTTTGGGGGGTCCCAGGGGATATTTTTTGGGGTCCCAGGGGATATTTTGGGGATATTTGGGGGGTCCCAGGGATATTTTGGGGGTCCCAGGGAATACTTGGGGATATTTTGGGGGTCCCAGGGGATGTTTTTTGGGGTCCCACCCCCTGTTGTGCCCCCAGGGCTGGTGGGTGCTGCCGGACGCGCAGGGACTGAACCTCTGGTACGACTGTGCCCCCCAAAATCGCACCCGGGGCTGGGAGTGCAGCAGCCTCGGGCTCAGCCGTGAGTGGGGGGGCTGGGGAATTTTGGGGGTCCTGGGGGCTGGGGAGGTTTTGGGGGTCCGGGGAGTTCTGGGGGGTTTGGGGGTCCTGAGGGGGTTCTGGGGAGGTTCTTGGGGATTCTGGGGGTTTTGGGGGATGCTGGGAGGTCCTGGAGGGATTCTTGGGGGTTCTGGGAGGGTTTTTGGGGTTCAGGGGGCGTCCTGGGGGTTTTGGAGGGGTCCTGAGGGGGTTCTGGGGGTTTTGGGGGATGCTGGGGTCCTGAGGGGATTCTTGGGGGTCCAGGGGGTCCTGAGGGGGTTCAGGGAGGTTCTGGGGTCCAGAGGGGGTTTTGGGGGTTCTGGGGGGTCCAGAGGGGGTTTTGGGGGGGGGGGTTCAGGGGGCGTCCTGGGGGTTTTGGGGGGTTTTGGGGGGATGCTGGGAGGTCCTGGGGGAGTCAGGGGGGTCCTGAGGGTGTTCTGGGGTGTTTGGGGGAATTCAGGGGGATTTTGGGGTGCTGTGCTCAGTTTTGGGGTACCCTGCTCAGTTTTGGGGTCCATGCTGTTCTTGGGGTGCTCACAGAGGATTTCTCCCCCCCCCAGCCCTGCTCAGGGGGGTTCAGGCCCTCGTGGTCAGTTTGGGGGTCTGTGCTCAGTTTTTGGGGGGCTGTGGTCAGTTTTGGGGTACCATGCTCAGTTTTGGGGTGCTCACAGTCTCTCTCCCCCAGCCCTGCTCAGGGGGGTTCAGGCCCTCGTGGTCAGTTTGGTTTTGGGGTGCCATGCTCAGTTTCGGGGTGCCATGCTCAGTTTTGGGGTACCCTGTTCAGTTTTTGGGGTACCCTGCTCAGTTTTGGGGTCCATGCTGTTTTTGGGGTGCTCACAGTGTCTCTCTCCCCCCCCAGCCCTGCTCAGGGGGGTTCAGGCCCTCGTGGTCAGTTTGGGGGTCTGTGGTCAGTTTTTGGGGTGCTGTGCTCAGTTTTGGGGTGCTCACAGTCTCTCTCTCTCCCCCAGCCCTGCTCAGGGGGCTTCAGGCCCTCGTGGTCAGTTTGGGGGTGCCATGCTCAGTTTTGGGGTGCCATGTTCAATTTTGGGGTCCATGCTGTTTTTGGGGTGCTCACAGAGGGTCTCTCTCCTCCAGCCCTGCTCAGGGCGGTTCAGGCCCTCGTGGTCAGTTTGTTTTTGGGGTACCCTGCTCAGTTTTGGGGTGCCATGTTCAGTTTTGGGGTACCCTGCTCAGTTTTGGGGTCCATGCTGTTTTTGGGGTGCTCACAGAGGGTCTCTCTCCTCCAGCCCTGCTCAGGGCGGTTCAGGCCCTCGTGGTCAGTTTGTTTTTGGGGTACCCTGCTCAGTTTTTGGGGTGCCATGTTCAGTTTTGGGGTACCATGCTTAGTTTTGGGGTGCTCACAGTGTCTCTCCCCCCCCAGCCCTGCTCAGGGGGGTTCAGGCCCTCGTGGTCAGTTTGGGGGGTCTGTGGTCAGTTTTGGGGGGCTGTGGTCAGTTTTGGGGTACCCTGCTCAGTTTTGGGGTGCTCACAGAGGGTCTCTCCCCCCCCAGCCCTGCTCAGGGGGGTTCAGGCCCTCGTGGTCAGTTTGGGGGATCTGTGCTCAGTTTTTGGGGGGCTGTGCTCAGTTTTGGGGTACCATGCTCAGTTTTGGGGTGCTCACAGTCTCTCTCCCCCAGCCCTGCTCAGGGGGGTTCAGGCCCTCGTGGTCAGTTTGGTTTTGGGGTGCCATGCTCAGTTTCGGGGTGCCATGCTCAGTTTTGGGGTACCCTGTTCAGTTTTTGGGGTACCCTGCTCAGTTTTGGGGTCCATGCTGTTTTTGGGGTGCTCACAGAGGGTTCCCCCAGCCCTGCTCAGGGGGGTTCAGGCCCTCGTGGTCAGTTCTGGGGGGCTCTGGTCAGTTTGTTTTTGGGGTACCATGCTCAGTTTTGGGGTACCATGCTCAGTTTTGGGGTGCCATGCTCAGTTTTGGGGTACCCTGCTCAGTTTTGGGGTGCTCACAGTCTCTCTCCCCCAGCCCTGCTCAGGGGGGTCCAGGCCCTCGTGGTCAGTTTTGGGGTACCCTGCTCAGTTTTGGGGTGCCATGCTGTTTTTGGGGTGCTCACAGTCTCTCTCCCCCAGCCCTGCTCAGGGGGGTCCAGGCCCTCGTGGTCTCCTCGCTGCTGCTCTCGGCCTTCGGCCTCCTCCTCTTCCTCTGGCAGCTCCTGCTGGGGCCCCGCGGGCGGCGCCTCCTGCCCTCGGCCACGGCCCAGCTGCTGGCGGGTGAGGGACCCCAAAAATACCCCCTGGGAACCCCAAAATACCCCCGGGAACCCCAAAATACCCCGGGAACCCCAAAATACCCCCGGGAACCCCAAAAATACCCCGGGAACCCCGAAAATACCCCCTGGGAACCCCAAAATACCCCCTGGGAACCCCAAAAATACCCTGGAACCCCTGAAAATACCCCTGGGAACCCCAAAAATACCCCCCTGGGAACCCCAAAAACACCCCCTGGGAACCCCAAAAATACCCCCCTGGGGACCCCAAAATACCCCTGGGAACCCCAAAATACCCCCTGGGGACCCCAAAATACCCCGGGAACCCCAAAAACACCTCCTGGGGACCCCAAAAACACCCGGGAACCCCAAAAATACCCCTGGGAACCCCAAAAATACCCCCTGGGACCCCAAAAATACCCCCTGGGAACCCCAAAAACACCTCCTGGGGACCCCAAAAATACCCCCTGGGAACCCCAAAAACACCCCTGGGGACCCCAAAATACCCCCTGGGGACCCCGAAAATACCCCCGGGAACCCCGAAAATACCCCCTGGGAACCCCAAAAACACCTCCTGCCCTCGGCCACGGCCCAGCTGCTGGCGGGTGAGGGACCCCAAAAACCCCCGGGAACCCCAAAAATACCCCCTGGGACCCCGAAACGGGCACCCCAAAACCTTGGGAACCCCCAGACTCCCCTGGGACCCCGAAACGGGCACCCCAAAACCCTGGGACCCTCCCAAAACCCCCTGGGACCCCCCTTAAACCCCCCCTGCCCTCAATTCCCAGGTCCCCCCATGTCCCCTGAGTGTCCCTTGAGTGTCCCCGTGTCCCCTGAGTGTCCCCAGAGTGTCCCCCTGTCCCCTAATTGTCCCTCTGAGTGTCCCCTGAGTGTCCCCAGAGTGTCCCCATGTCCCCCTGAGTGTCCCCAGAGTGTCCCCCTGTCCCCTGAGTGTCCCTCTGAGTGTCCCCAGAGTGTCCCCATGTCCCCCTGAGTGTCCCCTGAGTGTCCCCCTGTCCCCTGAGTGTCCCCCTCTGTGTCCCCTGAGTGTCCCCAGAGTGTCCCCCTGTCCCCTGAGTGTCCCCTGAGTGTCCCCTGTCCCCTGAGTGTCCCCCTCTGCGTCCCCTGAGTGTCCCCTGAGTGTCCCTTGAGTGTCCCCTGAGTGACTCCTTAGTGTCCCCTGAGTGTCCCTGTGTCCCCTGAGTGTCCCCAGAGTGTCCCCCCCTGTCCCCTGAGTGTCCCTCTGAGTGTCCCCCTTGTCCCCTGAGTGTCCCCCTTGTCCCCTGAGTGTCCCTGTCCCTGTCCCCAGGGCTGGCGGCGCTGCTGGGGGCGGGGCTGTTTGTGGCCGGAGCTGTCCCGGTCAGTGGTGGCCGCCCCGGGCACTGCCCAGTGCTGGCCGGGCTGGGCGGGGCCCTGGCACTGGTCAGTGGGGGCGGCTACCTGTGGCTGCGGACACGGGACTGACCGGGACACCGGACTGACCGGGACACCGACACACGGACACACGGACACACGGACACGGGACTGACCGGGACACCGGACACCGGACACACGGACACGGGACTGACCGGGACACACGGACACACGGACACACGGACACACGGACACGGGACTGACCGGGACACCGACACACGGACACGGACTGACCGGGACACATGGACACATGGACACACGGACACCGGACACACGGACACGGGACTGACCGGGACACCGGACACACGGACACACGGACACCGGACACACGGACACGGGACTGACCGGGACACACGGACACCGGACACACGGACACCGGACACACGGACACGGGACTGACCGGGACACCGGACACACGGACACACGGACACGGGACTGACCAGGACACACGGACACGGGACTGACCGGGACACCGACACACGGACACGGGACTGACCGACACCGGACACACGGACACACGGACACCGACACACGGACACGGACTGACCGGGACACACGGACACCGACACACGGACACCGACACACGGACATCGGACTGACCGACACCGGACACACGGACACACGGACACGGGACTGACCAGGACACACGGACACGGGACTGACCGGGACACACGGACACCGGACACACGGACACTGGACACATGGACACCGGACACACGGACACCGGACACACGGACACGGGACTGACCGACACACGGACACCGACACGGACACTGGCACTGGTCAGCGGCGGCTACCTGTGGCTGCGGACACGGGACTGACCAGGACACACGGACACACGGACACCGGACACACGGACACGGGACTGACCGGGACACACGGACACCGGACACACGACACGGACTGACCGGGACAGCCTGCTGGACACACGGACACAGGGACACCGGACACACGGACACCAGGCAATGGACAGACGGACACTGGGCCCTGGCACTGGTCAGCGGGGGCGGCCACCTGCGGCTACGGACACGGGACTGACCGGGACAGCCCGCTGGACACACGGACACCGAGCAATGGACACATGGACACGGGGCAGACGGACACCAGGCACACGGACACACGGACGCTGGACACCGGACACACGGCCACGGCCACTGGACTCACCCGCTGGACACAGCTACTGGACAAGACCCCCCCAGCCCAACCAAGGAGTCTCCAGTGATGTCATCGATGGCATCAACGTGGCCAGTGACATCATCAATGTGGCCAGTGACATCATTGATGTGGCCAGTGACATCACCAGTGTGGCCAATGATGTCTTTGGTGGTGGTGTCGTGAGTGATGACGTCATCAGTGACGCAGCCAATGATGGAGCTAACGGTGTCAATGACGTAATCAGCAAGATGGATGTGGCCAGTGACATCATCAGCATGGCCAGTGACATCACCAGCGTGTTCATTGACATGATGAACAGCATTGGCATGACCCATGACGTCATCAATGAGATGGGTGTGTCCAGTGATGTCAGTGACGTCATTGGCAAGCCCAGGGTGGCCAGTGGCAGAACTGACATGGCCAATGACATCACAGCAGGGTGGGTGTGTCCGATGACATCATCAGCAAAGCAGGCATGACAGATTACATCATGAGTGATGTCACTGTCAGGATGGGCGTGTCCTGTGACATCACTGCAGCTGTCAACATGACCAGTGACATCATCACCGTGGCTAATGACGTCATCATCGGGGCGCTCCATGGGGGGTCAGGGATCGCCCCTGGCGCTGTGGGTCTCTATAGGTCTGTATACAGCACTATAGGTCTCTATAGGTTGCTATAGGGTGCTATAGGTCTCTATGGGTTTCTATAGGGTGCTGTAGGTCTCTATAGGGCACAGTGGGTCTCTATAGGGTGCTGTAGGTCTTTACAGGTCTCTATAGGTCTCTATGGGTCTTTATAGGGTGCCATAGGTCTCTATGGGTCTCTATAGATCTCTATAGGGTGCCATAGGTCTCTATGGGTCTCTATAGATCTCTATAGGGTGCCATACGTTTCTATGGGTCCCTATAGGTCGCCCTATGGCCACGCCCCCTTCCCCACAGGCCACGCCCCCTCTCTCTCACGACCCGGGGGGCGGAGCCTCGCTGAGGGCGCGGCCAATCAGACGCCGGCGCGCGGCGATGGGGGCGCAGCGCACGCGCCGTAAGCGACCGCCCCTTAGCGGCCGTGCGGGAAGGAAAAGGGCGGGAAAGCGCTGAGGGGAGCTGAGGGTGAGGGGAGAGACCCTTGGGGATCCCTGAAATCTCCCTTGGGATCCCCAAAACCTCTCTTAAAATTCCCCTGGGCTTGAATATGGGCTCTCTAGTGGTGGGTGAGCCCCTGGCTCGGGGGTCTGGCCATGGAGGCCTTCCCTCATTCCTCTCCCCTCACGCTGAGGGCGCCATCTTGGCGAGGGTCCCCCTCAGCCCTGGGGATCCCGTCATGGCGGAGGGTCCCCCATTTCCCTCAGCCACCTCCCCTTTTTTCCCCCTGCTCCACCGCGGGGATCTCCATCACGGCCGAGCTCCTGTCCCCAAGGTGGGTGTTCCTTTTTCCCGCCCTGCTGCTGTCACAGTCGCCCAAGCGTAGCCCTGGACTGGAACCAGCTGCTGGACAGGTGATGAACGGGGTTCGTTAGCGCATGGCCGCGGGGGCAGCGGCGCGTGGCCTGGCCCTGTCCCCGAGCCGCCACCGGCCCTGTCCTCCCATCTGTCCCCGAGCCGCCACCTGGCCCTGTCCCACTGCCTGTACCTGTGCCACCAACTGTGCCTGTCCCAGTCCCCTCAGCTGTCCCTGTCCCCAGCTGCCACCTGGCCTGAGGCAGCCGCCTGTCCCTGTTTGCATCTTCTCAAGCGTCCCTGTCTCTGCTGCCACCATACCGTGAGGGGCGGGACCGGTACCGAGAGTGGAGGAATTCGTACCGAGAGGGGAGGGGTCGGTACCGTGAGGGTTAGGGCCGGTACCAAGAGGGGAGGAGTCGGTACCGTGAGGGGAGGGGCCGGTACCGTGAGGGATGGGGCCAGTACCGTGAGGGTAGGAGTCGGTACCGTGGGGGGTGGGACCGGTACCGAGAGTGGAGGAATTCGTACCGAGAGGAGGGGCCGGTATCGTGAGGGTTAGGGCCGGTACCGTGAGGGGAGGGGCCGGTACCGTGGGGCGTGGGGCCGGTACCGTGAGGGGAGGAGTCGGTACCAAGAGTGGAGGAGTCGGTACCGTGAGGGGAGGGGCCGGTACCGTGAGGGGCGGGACCGGTACCGTGAGGGTAGGAGTCGGTACCGTGAGGGGCGGGGCCGGTACCAAGAGTGGAGGGGCCGGTACCGAGAGGGGAGGGTCGGTACCGTGAGGGCGGGGCCGGTACCGAGAGGGGAGGAGCTGGTACCGTGAGGGTGGGACCGGTACCGAGAGGGTTGGGGCCGGTACCGAGAGGGGAGGAGCTGGTACCGTGAGGGTGGGACCGGTACCGTGAGGGGCGGAGCCGGTACCGAGAGGGCGGAGCCGGTACCGCAGGGGGCAGAGCCGGTACCGTGAGAGGAGGGGCCGGTACCGAGAGGGGCGGAGCCGGTACCGGGAGGGAGGGGCCGGTACCGAGAGGGGCGGAGCCGGTACCGGGAGGGGAGGGGCCGGTACCGGGAGGGAGGAGCCGGTACCGGGAGGGGCGGAGCCGGTACCGCAGGGGGCGGGGCCGGGCCGGTGTGTCCCAGTGACCGGCGGCGGCAGCGGCGGGGACGCGGCGGGGACTGTGAGAGGTGAGCGCTGGGCGGGGACCCCTCCCCATAAACCCTGCCCCACTGACCCCTCCCCACCGACCCTGCCCCACAGACACCCCCAGAGACCCCCCCGGGACCCCCGGGTACCGATAGACCCCCACTCTCCCTCGAGACCCCCAGAGCCCCCCGGGAGCTCCTCACAATCCCCCACAGCTCCCCGGACCCCCCTCAGCGCTGTGACACTGTGACACTGTGACAATCCCCCCACAGCCCCCAACAACCTGACAGAGCCTCAACACCTCCCCCCGCCCCCAGGACCCCCAGCCACCCCCCGGGAGCTCACAGACCCCCCCAGGACACCCCTGGGGAACCCCAACACCGCCCCTGACACCCCGAGACCCCCTCAGGACCCCCCAGCACCCCCCTGGGACCGGCCCGCACCCCCTGGGGACATCCCCTGGGAACCCCAAAATCCCCTGGGACCCCTCCCGGAATTCCCCAACACCCCCAAACCTCCTGACATCCCCCAACACCCCAATAAACCCTGGAGAATTCAAGGCTCCCCCCAAAGCTCCCTGGCACCCCCAAAGCCCCCGACAATCCACAGAGCCCCTCAACACCCCAAACCCTGCCTGGCACCCCACAGCTGACACCGATACACCCCCAAACCCCCCAGCACCCCAAAAACCCCTGATCAGCCAACAGCAACACCCCAAACCCCGCGGGCTGGGGCACCCCGATAATCCCGGGGGCCAGGGACAGAGGGATACGGGGACAGACAGACGGACGGACAGACAGACAGACAGCCGGCCCCGCCGCACCGCCCGCCTGCCCTATTAGTATTCTGCGAGCGGCAGCGGGTGCTGCAGGGCGGGGGCGGCGGGGCCGGACTGGGGGGCACTGGGAGGGACTGGGGGCACTGGGAGGGCTGGGAGGGGATGGGGGGGAGATGGGACCCAGCTGGGGGGGCTGGGGTTGGACTGGGGGGGACTGGGAGGGACTGGAGGAGGAATAGGAGATGCTGGGGTCTCGTCGCAGGGGGTTGGCATGGAACTGGGGGGGTGGGAGGGGCTGGAGAGGGACTGGGATCCAGCTGGGGGACTGGGATGGGGCTGGGGGGACTGGGATGGGACTGGGAAAGGATGGAGAGGGACTGGGAGGGGATGGAGAAGGAGCTGGGATCCAGTTGGGGGACTGGGATGGGACTGGGAGGGGATGGAGAGGGAGCTGGGATCCAGTAAGGGGACTGGGATGGGACTGGGGGGACTGGGAGGGGATGGAGAGGACTGGGAGGGGATGGAGAGGGAGCTGGAATCCAGTAAGGGGACTGGGATGGGACTGGGGGACTGGGAGGGGATGGAGAGGGACTGGGAGGGAATGGAGAGGGAGCTGGAATCCAGTTTAGGGGACTGGGAGGGTTTGAATGGGGGGGAATGGGGGGATTGGGGAGGGTTAAGTGAGGACTGGAAGGGGTTGGGGGTAACTGGGAGGGACTGGAATGGGAGAGAGGGGGAGCTGGGAGAAACTGGAATGGGAGAGAGAGGGAACTGGGAGGAACTGGATGGCTGGAATGGGAGTGGGGAATGCTGTGGTGTCGTTGTGAGGGACTGGGAAGGGATGGGAGGGGATGTGGGATGAGCTGGGATCCAACTGGGGGGACTGGAACAGGATCTGGGGGACTGGAACAGGATCTGGGGGACTGGGAGGGATTTGGGGATACTGGAATGGGATCTGGGGAGGAGCTGGGCCCCAGCTCAGGGCTGTGGAATGGGACTGGAGGGAGGACTGGGGGATGCTGGAGTTTAACTGGTGACCAGTTTGGGGGACTTGGAGGGACTGGGATCCAGTTGGGGTGTGTCAGAGTGGAACTGGGGGTGCTGGGATCCAACTGGGTGAACTGGAAATGGACTGGGAGGGCCCAGGATGAACCAGCTGGGTATACGGGAGTCCCCAGTGCAGATTTGAGAGCTGGGAAGGGAGGGTTAAAAAATTCCTGGGGGGCATTTGGGGGTTCTGGGGTTTTTGGGGGGCAAGGCCGGACCTCCCCTCACTGTCCCCTCCTCCTGCAGGTGCAGCCACCAACCCAACCCCCCCCGTGTGTGTGTGTGTGTGTCCCCAACCCCCCCTCAGTGTCCCCAGCCCCCCCTCAGTGTCCCCAACCCCCCTCAGTGTCCCCAACCCCCCCCGTGTCCTGTCAGTGTCACCCCCCCGGCCGAGATGAGGCAGAGCCCCCCGGAGCGGAGCTTGGGCCAGGTAGGACCTGGGGGGGGACACGGAGGGGACACCGGGGGTGTCACCAAGGGGGTGGGGACACAGCCAGTGCCACCTGGGGGGACATGGGGGTGAGGACATGGCTGTCAGCCCGTTGTCACGGGGACGGTGACACAGCTCTGTGCGCTGCCGCTGTGGGGACAATGACACAGGGGCTGTGTCCCCCTGCGGGACACGGGAACAGCTCGTCCTCGCTGCCGTGGGGGTGGGGACACGGCTTTGTCACCCCCCTGCTGGGCTGGGGATGGTGACAGGGCTTTGTCACCCACCGGCACGGGTTTGTCCCTGCTGGGCTGGGGACAATGACACAGGTTCGTCACCCGCTGGCACAGGTTTGTCCCTGCTGGTTTGGGGACAGTGACAGGGGTTTGTTCCTGCTGGTTTGGGGACAATGACACAGATTTGTCACCCGCTGGCACGGGTTTGTCCCTGCTGTTGTGGGGACAGTGACAGGGCTTTGTCCCTGCTGGTTTGGGGACAGTGACAGGGGTTTGTCCCTGCTGGTCTGGGGACAATGACACAGGTTTGTCACCCGCTGGCACGGGTTTGTCCGTGTTGTTGTGGGAACAGTGACAGGGGTTTGTCCCTGCTGGTTTTCCCCTGGTACTGGTGGTCACTGGTGGTCACTGGTGTCATCGCTGGTACTGGGCGTGGTTTGGTGATTGACTGGGGTTTTGGTGGTTACGTGCAGTGTCTCAGTGCAGCTGGCGTGGTACCATGTGCCCCTATTACTGATGGTTACTGGTGGTGGTTACTGGTGGTGGTTACTGGTGGTGATTACTGGTGGTCACTGGTGGTTACTGGTGGTGATTACTGGTGGTTACTGGTATTTACTGGTGTCCCTCAGGGCGCAGCGGCGCGGGCACCATGACCCCCAGTCACTGTCCCCACCAGCGCCATGCTGCTCGCCCTGGCCCTGGCACTGGTGGTCACTGGTGGTCACTGGTGGTTACTGGTGGTGGTCACTGGTATTAACTGGTATTTACTGGTGTCCCTCAGGGCGCAGCGGCGCGGGCACCATGACCCCCCCAGCCACCGTCCCCGCCAGCGCCATGCTGCTCGCCCTGGCCCTGGCACTGGTGGTTACTGGTGGTTACTGGTGGTTACTGGTGGTTACTGGTGTCCCTCAGGGCGCAGCGGCGCGGGCACCATGACCCTCCCAGTCACCGTCCCCACCAGCGCCATGCTGCTCGCCCTGGCCCTGGCACTGGTGGTCACTGGTGGTTACTGGTGGTGGTCACTGCTGGTCACTGGTGGTTACTGGTGGTTACTGGTGTCCCTCAGGGCGCAGCCTTTGGGCACCATGACCCCCCCCAGTCACCGTCCCCGCCAGCGCCATGCTGCTCGCCCTGGCCCTGGCACTGGTGGTTACTGGTGGTCACTGGTGGTTACTGGTATTTACTGGTGGTTACTGGTGGTGGTCACTGGTGGTTACTGGTGGTTACTGGTGTCCCTCAGGGCGCAGCGGCGCGGGCACCATGACCCCCCCAGCCACCGTCCCCACCAGCGCCATGCTGCTCGCCCTGGCCCTGGCACTGGTGGTTACTGGTTGTTACTGGTATTTACTGGTGGTTACTGGTGGTGGTCACTGGTGGTTACTGGTGGTTACTGGTGTCCCTCAGGGCGCAGCGCCGCGGGCACCATGACCCCCCCAGCCACCGTCCCCGCCAGCGCCATGCTGCTCGCCCTGGCCCTGGCCTGCGCCAGCCCGTTCCTGGAGCCGCCCGGCGGCTGCGCCGCACGCTCAACGTGGCTGTGATCCTGAGCGGCGCCTCGTACGGCCCCGCCGGGCCCCGCCTGGCGCCCGGAACCTTCCAGAACCTGTCCCTGGAGGTGAACCCGGTGGGGGTGGTGCTGAACGACACCAACCCGCGCAGCCTGATCGTGCGCCTGTGCGACGTGCTGTCCTCGCTGCGCATCCACGGCGTCGTCTTCGAGGACGACACGCGCTCCGAGGCCGTGGCGCAGATCCTCGACTTCATCTCGGCGCAGACCTCGGTGCCCATCATCGGCGTCAACGGCGGCTCCGCCATCGTGCTCACGCCCAAGGTGACGCCCCAGAGTCCCTCTGAGCGGGTTTGGGGACAGGCAAATGTCCCCACGTGGATCTGGAACCAACTGCTGTCCTCAATCCGACTGTCTCCAACCCCAGTCCTGTCTAGGGGCCCCCAAATGTGCCCAACTGTGTCCAGAGCCACCTGAATGTCCCAACCCCAGCTGTGTCCAGAGCCACCTGAATGTCCCCAAAACCAACCCCAACTGTGTCCAGCGCCACCCGAATGTCCCCAACCCAACCCTAGTCCTGTCTAGGGGCACCCAGATGTGCCCTGATGTGTCCAGAGCCACCTGAATGTCCCCAAAACCAACCCCAGCTGTGTCCACAGCCACCTGAATGTCCCCAACCCAACCCCAACTGTGTCCACAGCCACCTGAATGTCCCCAACCCAACCCCAACTGTGTCCAGAGCCACCTGAATGTCCCCAACCCCAGTCCTGTTTAGGGTCACTCAAATGTACTCAGCTGTGTCCAGAGCCACCCAGCTGTCACCAACCCTACCATCCTCAATCATGTCTAATGTCACCTGAATGTCCCCAACCCAACTCCAACTGTGTCAAGAGCCACCTGAATGTCCCCAGCCCAACTGTCCCCAAACCCCCACCATGTTCTAGCCCCACTCGACCCTCCCCAAACCAACTATCCCCAACCCCAACCACGTCTAGAGCCACCTGAATGTCCCCAACCCAACTCCAACCATGTCTAGTGTCACCCAGCTGTCCCCAGCCCAACTCCAACCATGTCTAGAACCACCTCAATGTCCCCAACCCAACTCCAGTGATGTCTAGTGTCACCTGAATGTCCCCAAACCCCAACCATGTTCTAGCCCCACTAGACCCTCCCCAACCCAACCCCGTCCAGCGTCACCCAGCTGTCCCCAACGTGACTGTCCCCACCCTGTGTCCCCCTCCCCGCGCCCTCCCCGTGTCCCCCCTCCACAGGAGAAGGGCTCCACCTTCCTGCAGCTGGGCTCCTCCACGGAGCAGCAGCTGCAGGTGATCTTCGAGGTGCTGGAGGAGTACGACTGGACGGCCTTCGCCGTGGTCACCACGCTGCTGCCGGGCTACGAGGACTTTGTGGACTACGTGGAGGTGCTGACGGACAGCAGCTTCATCGGCTGGGAGCACCGGGGCGTGGTGACGCTGAACCTGACGGACGACCCCGAGGGCGCGCGGGCGCGGCGGCAGCTGCGCGAGGTGCAGGCGCAGATCCGGCTGCTGTACTGCTGTCGCGCGACGAGGCCGAGGCCGTGTTCCGCGCCGCGCGGCGCCGGCCTGGCGGGGCCGGGCTACGTGTGGTTCGTGGTGGGCACCAACCTGGGCGGCAGCGAGCGGCTGCCCGAGGCGGCGCCGCCGGGTTGTTCGCCGTGCTGTCGGCCGGCTGGCGCGACGACCTGCAGCACCGCGTGCGCACCGGCGTGGCCATCGTGGCCCAAGGCGCCGAGGCGCTGCTGCGCGACTGGCTTCATCCCGAGTTCAACAACGACTGCCGCGCGCCCAACGTCACGCAGATGGGGACAACCTGCACAGGTGGGGGCGCGGGGCATGCGGGTCACACCAGATGGGGTTGGCGTTGGGTTGAGGACAGTTGGGTGACAGTAGGTTGGGGACAGTTGGGTTGGGGACATTCAGGTGGTTCTAGACATAGTTGGGGTTGCTGTGGGACAGTTGGGTGACTCAGGTTGGACAGTTGGGTGGCACCAGGCATGGTTGAGGACAGTTGGGTTGGGGACATTCAGGTGGTTCGAGATATGTTTGGGACAGCTGGGGACAGTTGGGTGACTCTAGACATGGTTGGGGTTGGGTTGGGGACATTCAGGTGACTCTAGAATGGTTGGGAACAGTTGGGTTGGGGACATTCAGGTGACTCTAGAATGGTTGGGGACAGTTGGGTTGGGGACATTCAGGTGACTCTAGAATGGTTGGGAACAGTTGGGTTGGGGACATTCAGGTGGTTCTAGACATGGTTGGGGTTGGGGTGGGGACAGTTGGGTGACAGTAGGTTGGAGTCAGTTGGGTGACACCAGGCATGGTTGGGGACAGTTGGGTTGGGGACAGTTGGGTGGCACCAGACATGGTTGGGGTTGGGCTGGGGACGTTCAGGTGGTTCTAGACATGGTTGAGGACAGTTGGGTTGGGGACATTCAGATGGTTCGAGATATGTTTGGGACAGCTGGGGACAGTTGGGTGACACCAGACACGGTTGGGGTTGGGTTGGGGACAGTTGGGTTGGGAGCATTCAGGTGGCTCTAGGTATGGTTGGGGTTGGGTGGGGTTGGGTTGGTGACACTCAGGGGACACTGAGGTGACACAGGTGACACTGAGGTGACACAGGTGACACTCTGCAGGTACTTCATGAACATCTCGTGGGGACAGAAGGATTTCGTTCAATGAGGACGGGTACCTGGTGAACCCCTCGCTGGTCGTCATCTCCCTCAACAAGGAGCGCACCTGGGAGGTGAGTGACACTGGGGACAGCAGTGTCACCCACGGGGACAGGGATGGCACTGGGGGACAGCAGTGTCACCCACGGGGACAGGGATGGCACCAGGGGACAGCAGTGTGACCCCAGGGACAGCGGGGACAGCAATGTGACCCACAGGGACCACCAGGGACAGCAATGTGACCCACAGGGACAGCAGTGTCACCCACGGGGACAGGGATGACCCATGGGCGAAGGGATGGCACCAGGGACAGGGATGGCACCAGACCCACCCATGGGACAGCAGTGTCACCCACGGGGCAGGGATGGCACCCACAGGGACAGCAGTGTCACCCACAGTCCCCAGCACTGATGTCCCATCCTGGTGACACCTTGGCCAGTGTCATTGTCCCAGCACTGATGTCTCATCTCAGTGACACCTTGGTCGGTGTCATTGTCCCACCCTGGTGACACCTTGTCCTGTTCACCATGTCCCTACCATGGTGACAGCGTCACTTTCCCCACTGGTGACACCCTGGCACAGTGACATTTCCTGAGGAGGCCCTGTCATTGTCCCCAGGAGTGACACCAGTGACATCCCATCGTGGTGACACCTGTCACTCTCTGGGTGTGTCCCCACATGTCCCCAAATGTCCCCCGTGTCCCCAGGTGGGCAGCTGGGAGCGGCAGGTGCTCCGGCTCAAGGTGTGGTCACTCTCTGAGTGTCCCAATGTCCCCAAATGTCCCCACTCTCTGAGTGTCCCCAAATGTCCCCAATGTCCCCCATGTCCCCAAATGTCCCCAGGTGGGCAGCTGGGAGCGGCAGGTGCTCCGTTTGAAGTACCCGGTGTGGTCACTCTCTGAGTGTCCCCAATGTCCCCAAATGTCCCCAGGTGGGCAGCTGGGAGCGGCAGGTGCTCCGTTTGAAGTACCCGGTGTGGTCACTCTCTGAGTGTCCCCAAATGTCCCCAAATGTCCCCAGGTGGGCAGCTGGGAGCGGCAGGTGCTCCGGCTGAAGTACCCAGTGTGGTCACACTCTGAGTGTCCCCAAAATGTCCCCAAATGTCCCCAGGTGGGCAGCTGGGAGCGGCAGGTGCTCCGTTTGAAGTACCCGGTGTGGTCACTCTCTGAGTGTCCCTGAGTGTCCCCAAATGTCCCCAATGTCCCCAGGTGGGCAGCTGGGAGCGGCAGGTGCTCCGGCTCAAGTACCCGGTGTGGTCACTCTCTGAGTGTCCCCAATGTCCCCTGTGTCCCCAGGTGGGCAGCTGGGAGCGGCAGGTGCTCAGGCTCAAGTACCCGGTGTGGTCACTCTCTGAGTGTCCCCAAATGTCCCCCGTGTCCCCAGGTGGGCAGCTGGGAGCGGCAGGTGCTCCGTTTGAAGTACCCGGTGTGGTCACTCTCTGAGTGTCCCCAATGTCCCCAATGTCCCCAGGTGGGCAGCTGGGAGCGGCAGGTGCTCCGGCTCAAGTACCCGGTGTGGTCACTCTCTGAGTGTCCCCAATGTCCCCAAATGTCCCCAGGTGGGCAGCTGGGAGCGGCAGGTGCTCCGTTTGAAGTACCCGGTGTGGTCACTCTCTGAGTGTCCCCAATGTCCCCAAATGTCCCCAGGTGGGCAGCTGGGAGCGGCAGGTGCTCCGGCTCAAGTACCCGGTGTGGTCACTCTCTGAGTGTCCCCAAATGTCCCCAATGTCCCCAAATGTCCCCAGGTGGGCAGCTGGGAGCGGCAGGTGCTCCGGCTCAAGTACCCGGTGTGGTCGCGCTACGGGCGCTTCCTGCAGCCGGTGGAGGACGGGCGGCACCTGACGGTGGCCACGCTGGAGGAGCGGCCGTTCGTCATCGTGGAGAGCACCGACCCCAGCACCGGCACCTGCATCCGCGACTCGGTGCCCTGCCGGCGCCAGCTCAACCGCACCGCCAGGTGGGGACACCTTGTGGGGACACGGGGACAGCGGGGGGACACGGCTGGGACACTGCTGGGTGGGCACAGCTCAACCGCACCGCCAGGTGGGGACACCGGGGGGACACGGGGACACCGGGGGGACACGGCTGGGACACTGCTGGGTGGGCACAGCTCAACCACACCGCCAGGGGGGGACACCAGGGGGACACGGGGACACACCTGGGACACGGCTGGGTGGGCACAGCTCAACCGCACCGCCAGGTGGGGACACCGGGGGGACACGGGGACACACCTGGGACACCGGGGGGACACGGCTGGGACACTGCTGGGTGGGCACAGCTCAACCGCACCGCCAGGTGGGGACACCGGGGGGACACGGGGACACACTTGGGACAACGGGGGGACACGGCTGGGTGGGCACAGCTCAACTGCACTGCCAGGTGGGGACACCAGGGGGACACGGGGACAGCGGGGGGACACGGCTGGGACACGGCTGGGTGGGCACAGCTCAACCGCACCACCAGGTGGGGACACGGGGACAGCTGGGGGACACGGGGACAGCTGGGGGACACGGCTGGGACACAGCTGGGGGACACGGGGACAACTGGGGGACACGGCTGGGTGGGCACAGCTCAACTGCACTGCCAGGTGGGGACACTGGGGGACACGGGGACAGTGGGGACACAGCTGGGATACAGCTGGGGGACACGGGGACAGCTGGGGGACACGGCTGGGACACAGCTGGGGGACACGGGGACAACTGGGGGACACGGCTGGGTGGGCACAGCTCAACTGCACTGCCAGGTGGGGACACCGGGGGGACACAGGGACAGCTGGGGGACACGGCTGGGACACAGCTGGGGGACACGGGGACAGCTGGGGGACACGGCTGGGTGGGCACAGCTCAACCGCACCGCCAGGTGGGGACACCGGGGGACACGGGGACACACCTGGGACAGCTGGGGGACACGGCTGGGACACAGCTGGGTGGGCACAGCTCAACCACACCGCCAGGTGGGGACACCTTGGGGGACACGGGGACACACCTGGGACAGCTGGGGGACACGGCTGGGTGGGCACAGCTCAACCGCACCGCCAGGTGGGGACACAGGGGGGACACGGGGACACACCTGGGACAGCTGGGGGACACGGCTGGGATACACCTGGGGGGTGGCACTGCCCCGGTGGGCATGCCTTAGACACACCTGGGACAGGTGGGGGACATCTGTGGCAGGTGGGGGTGGCACTGCCAGGTGGGGACACACCTGTGTTCTGGAGGTGTCATTGTCAAGCCTGGGGGTGTCCCCAAAACACTGGGAGTATCCCCACCACTTTGGGAGTGTCCCTGGAACCCTGAGGGTGTCCCCAAAACCCCGGGGGTGTCCCCACCACTTTGGGAGTGTCCCTGGAACCCTGAGGGTGTCCCCAAAACCCTGGGGGTGTCCCCAAAACCCTGGGGGTGTCCCCATCTTAACCTTGTTGCCACTTTGGGGGTGTCCACATCACTTTGGGGGTGTCCCAAGGAGCCTAGGAGTGTCTCCAGCAGTCTGGGCGTGTCCCCACCACTTTGGGGGTGTCCCCATCACTTTGGGGGTGTCCCCATCTTAACCTTGTTGCCACTTTGGGGGTGTCCCCAAAACCCTGGATGTGTCCCCAAAACCCTGAGGGTGTCCCCACCATTTTGGGGGATGTCCCCAAAACCTTGGGGGTGTCCCCAGGACCCTGGGGTTGTCTCCATCCCTTTGAGGGTGTCCTTGGGTGTCCCTGGGGGTGTCCCCACCACTTTGAGGGTGTCCCCAGGACCCTGGGGGTGTCCCCATCCCTTTGAGGGTGTCCCTGGAACCCTGGGGGTGTCCCCACCACTTTCGGGATGTCCCCAGGACCCTGGGGGTGTCCCCATCAGTCTGGGGGTGTCCCCATCACTTTGAGGGTGTCCCCAGGACCCTGGGGGTGTCCCCATCCCTTTGGGGTGTCCCTAGGACCCTGGGGGTGTCCCCACCACTTTGAGGGTGTCCCCAGGACCCTAGGGGTGTCCCCATCCCTTTGAGGGTGTCCCTGGAACCCTGGGGGTGTCCCCACCACTTTGAGGGTGTCCCCACCACTTTCGGGATGTCCCCAGGACCCTGGGGGTGTCCCCATCAGTCTGGGGGTGTCCCCATCACTTTGAGGGTGTCCCTGGAACCCTGGGGGTGTCCCCTCAGTTTTGGGGTGCCCCTGCAGCCCCCCCCCGTTCGAGAAGAAGTGCTGCAAGGGTTTCTGCATCGACATCCTGAAGCGGCTGGCGCGGGCGCTGGGCTTCACCTACGACCTGTACCTGGTCACCAACGGCAAGCACGGCAAGAAGATCGACGGCGTCTGGAACGGCATGGTGGGCGAGGTGGGACCCCGAAATACCCCCAGACACCCCGGAGACACCCTGAAACACCCCAACACCCCAAAATACCCCAAAGCACCCCAAAATACCCCAGAAACACCCCAAAATACCCCAAAAAACACCCTGAAAACACCCCAAAATACCCCAACAACACCCCCAAATACCCCAGAAACACCCCAAAAAACATCCCAAAATACCCCAAAATACCCCAATACACCCCAAAGCACTCCAAAACA
The DNA here is from genome assembly GCA_030060385.1 of Muscicapa striata striata. Classification (NCBI taxonomy): domain Eukaryota; kingdom Metazoa; phylum Chordata; class Aves; order Passeriformes; family Muscicapidae; genus Muscicapa; species Muscicapa striata. Next base: position 52,335 of record JAREIS010000550.1, on the reverse strand, counting down.
CCCCAGAAATAGCTATCTGCACCCCAAAATACCCAAAACCACCCCAAAAATAGCCATCTGTACCCCGAAAACACCCAAAATACCACTGTACCCAAATACCTCACCCCAAAATAACCCGCATGGTTAGAGAGACCTGGTCAGAAATGGGATCGGATCCCGTCAGGGGCCAGGGGCTCCAAACATGTTTGGTTCGGTCCCGACCACACCTCACACCCTCTGCACGCCTGACCGCCTTCCGGCCCCGCCCCAGGTGTTTCTACCGGCGGGCTGACATGGCCATCGGCTCGCTGACCATCAACGAGGAGCGCTCCGAGATCATCGACTTCTCGGTGCCCTTCGTGGAGACCGGCATCAGCGTCATGGTGTCCCGCAGCAACGGCACCGTGTCACCCTCCGCCTTCCTGGGTACCCCAAAAACCCCAAACACCCCAAAAACCCCAAATTCCAACTCACCTGGGAACCCCAAAACCCCAAATCCCAGCCCCAAATCCCAACCGGCATCAGCGTCATGGTGTCCCGCAGCAACGCACTGTCACCCTCTGCCTTCCTGGGTACCCCAAAAACCCCAAACACCCAAAACCCCTACCTCTAACTCACCTGGGAAACCCAAAACCCCAAATCCCAGCCCCAAATCCCAACCGCATCAGCGTCATGGTGTCCCGCAGCAACGGCACCGTGTCACCCTCCACCTTCCTGGGTACCCCCAAAACCCCAAATGGGACACCCCAAAAACCCAAAACCCCAAATGGGGCACCCCAAAAACCCCAAACCCCAGATGGGACACCCCAAAACCCCAAATCCCAACCGGCATCAGCGTCATGGTGTCCCACAGCAACGGCACCGTGTCACCCTCCGCCTTCCTGGGTACCCCAAAAACCCCAAACACCCCAAAAACCCCAAATTCCAACTCACCTGGGAACCCCAAAACCCCAAATGGGAACCCCAAAAACCCCAAACCCCACCTGGGAACCCCAAAAACCCAAATCCCAGCCCCAAATCCCAACTGGGACCTCCCCAAAACCCCAAATCCCAACTGGGACTTCCCAAATCTCCCAGTTTCTCGCCAGTGTCCCCTCCTGTCCTCTCAATGTCCCTCTCATGTCCCCTCCTGTCCCTCAGTGTCCCCATGTCCTCGTGTCCCCTCAGTGTCCCCTCCTGTCCCTCCATGTCCGTCAGTGTCCCCATTGTCCCCTCATGTCCCCCATGTCCCCTCATGTCCCCTCAGTGTCCCCTCATGTCCCCATGTTCCCCATCTCCCTCAGTGTCCCCGTGTCCCCTCAGTGTCCTCTGCTGTCCCTGCTGTCCCCTCAGTGTCCCCTGTGTCCCCAGAGCCCTACAGCCCGGCCGTGTGGGTGATTGTGTTCGTCATGTGTCTCACCGTGTGTCCCCATGTCCCCTCAGTGTCCCCATGTCCCCTCAGTGTCCCTGCTGTCCCCTCAGTGTCCCCTGTGTCCCCAGAGCCCTACAGCCCAGCCGTGTGGGTGATGATGTTCGTCATGTGTCTCACCGTGTGTCCCCATGTCCCCTCAGTGTCCCCATGTCCCCTCAGTGTCCCCATGTCCCTCAGTGTCCCCTCAGTGTCCCCATGTCCCCTCAGTGTCCCCATGTCCCCTCAGTGTCCCCTGTGTCCCCAGAGCCCTACAGCCCGGCCGTGTGGGTGATGATGTTCATCGTGTCTCACCGTGTGTCCCCCTGTCCCCTCCTGTCCTCAGTGTCCCCATGTCCCCTCAGTGTCCCCATGTCCCCTCAGTGTCCCCTGCTGTCCCTCAGTGTCCCCTGTGTCCCCAGAGCCCTACAGCCCGGCCGTGTGGTGATGATGTTCTCATGTGTCCACCGTGGTGCCCACGTCTTCATCTTCGAGTACTTCAGCCCTGGCTCGCCCAGCCTGGCCAGTGGCCAACTGAGTGACCACTGTCCCCTGCTGTCCTGGTGTCACCTGTGTCCTTGTCACCCTTGTGTCCTGTGTCCCAGTGTCCCAGTGTCCCCCGGGTGCCCCATGCTGTCCCGTCTCACTGTGCCCCTCAGTCCCCGTGCCTCAGTGCCCTGTCCTGTGACCCCAGTGCCCAAGTGCCCCAGTGACCCTGTCCCCTGTCCCTGCCAGTGCCTGATAGTGACCCCGTGCCCTGCTGTGGCCGTGATCTCAGTGACCCCATGCCCTGTCCCCTGCCCCATGCCCTGCCATGGTGTCCCCTGTCCCTGAGTGACCGTCCAGTGACCTGCCCAGTCCTGTCCCTGAGTGACCCTGTCCCTGTCCTGTGTGCCCTGTCCCTGAGTGACCCCATGGTGTCCCTGTCCCTGTCCCTGTGTCCGGTGGCCCCACGTTCTCGTAATCCCATGTCCTGCTCTGGGCCTGAGTGCACCTGGTCAGCCAGTGTCCCCTGTCCTGTGTTCCCCTGTCCCTGGTGACCCCAGTGTCCCTGTCCCTGTCCCTGAGTGATCCCATGTCCCTGTCCCTGTCCCTGTCCCTGGTGACCCTGTCCCGGTGACCCCAGGTGTCCCTGTCCCTCAGGTGCTGGTGGCCCCACGTTCACCATCGGTAAATCCATCTGGCTGCTCTGGGCCCTGGTGTCACCTGGGTCACCCTGTCCCTGTGCCTGTGGTCCCCTGTCCCCTAGTGCCCAGTGTCCCTGTCTGTCCCTGTCCCTGTGACCCCTGTCCCTGAGTGACCCCAGTGTCCCTGTCCCCAGGTCCCAGGTCGTGGCCCCACTTCGCCATCAGTAAATCCATCTGGCTGCTCTGGCCCTGGTGTCACCTGAGGTACCCCATGTCCCCTGTCCCTGGTGCCCCTGTCCCTGAGTGACCCCAGTGTCCCTGTCCCTGTGTGTCCCTGTTGTCCCTGTCCCTGTCCCCAGGTGCGGGCGGCCCCACGTTCACCATCGGTAAATCCATCTGGCTGCTCTGGGCGCTCGTGTTCAATAACTCGGTGCCGGTGGAGAACCCCAAGGGCACCACCAGCAAAATCATGGTGCTGGTCTGGGCCTTCTTCGCCGTCATCTTCCTCGCCAGCTACACGGCCAACCTGGCGGCCTTCATGATCCAGGAGGAGTACGTGGACACCGTGTCGGGGCTGAGCGACAGAAAGGTGACACTGGGGGACAGCAGGGACACTGGGGGGACAGCAGGGACACTGGGGGACAGCAGGGACACTGGGGAGACTGGGGGACAGCAGGGGACACTGGGGGACAGCAGGGACACTGGGGGACTGGGGGACTGGGGGGACAGCAGAGACACTGGGGGACTGGGGGACTGGGGGGACAGCAGAGACACTGGGGGGACTGGGGGACTGGGGGACTGGGGGACAGCAGGGACACTGGGGGACTGGGGACTGGGGATTGGGGGACTGGGGGACAGCAGAGACACTGGGGGGACTGGGGGACTGGGGGACAGCAGGGACACTGGGGGGACAGCAGGGACACTGGGGGGACAGCAGGGAGCAGCACATCCACGGGGAATTCTCTCAATCCACGTGTGTCCCTGTTACCCAGGCGGGTTTTTGCTCACTCTGATGTAAGTTTGGGGGTGCTGATGTATTTTTGGGGGTGCTGAGGTATCTTTGGGGGTGCTGAGGTATCTTTGGGGTGCTTTGGGGGGCAGTTCCAGCGGCCCCAGGAGCAGCACATCCATGGGGAATTCTCTCAATCCACGTGTGTCCCTGTTACCCGGGCGGGTTTTTGCTCACTCTGATGTATCTTTGGGGGTGCTGATGTATCTTTGGGGGTGCTGAGGTATCTTTGGGGGTGCTGATGTACGTTTGGGGGTGCTGAGGTATCTTTGGGGTGCTTTGGGGGGCAGTTCCAGCGGCCCCAGGAGCAGTATATCCATGGAGTGTTCAGTTCATCTGTGCATGTCCCTGTTACCCGGGCGGGTTTTTGCTCACTCTGATGTATTTTTGGGGGTGCTGAGGTACATTTGGGGGTGCTGATGTACGTTTGGGGGTGCTGAGGTATCTTTGGGGTGCTTTGGGGGGCAGTTCCAGCGGCCCCAGGAGCAGTACCCCCCGCTCAAGTTCGGCACGGTGCCCAACGGCAGCACGGAGAAGAACATCCGCAGCAACTACCCGGCCATGCACAGCTACATGGTGCGCTACAACCAGCGCGGCGTGGAGGATGCACTGCAGCACCTCAAAACCGGGTACAGCACGGGGGAGAGAGTGGGGGAGAGAGTGGGGAGAGAGAATGGGGGGAGAATGGGGAGAGAATGGGGAGAGAATGGGGAGAGAGAAGGGGGAGAGAATGGGGAGAGAGAATGGGGAGAGAGGGGGGAGAGAATGGGGAGAGAATGGGGAGAGAGAATGGGGAGAGAGAATGGGGAGAGAGAATGGGGAGAGAGAATGGGGAGAGAATGGGGAGAGAATGGAGAGAGAATGGGGAGAGAGAATGGGAGAGAGAGAGAATGGGAGAGAGAATGGGGAGAGAGAATGGGGAGAGAATGGGGAGAGAGAATGGGGAGAGAATGGAGAGAGAATGGGGAGAGAATGGGGAGAGAGTGGGGGAGAGAGAATGGGGAGAGAATGGGGAGAGAATGGGGGAGAGTGGGGAGAGAGAATGGGGAGAGAGAATGGGAGAGAAATGGGGAGAGAATGGGGAGAGTGGGGAGAGAGAATGGGGAGAGAGAATGGGGAGAGAATGGGGAGAGTGGGGAGAGAATGGGGAGAGAGAATGGGGAGAGAGAATGGGGAGAGAATGGGGAGAGAATGGGGAGAGAGTGGGGGGAGAGAATGGGGAGAGAGAATGGAGAGAGAATGGGGAGAGAGAATGGGAGAGAGAATGGGGAGAGAGAATGGGAGAGAGAATGGGGAGAGAGAATGGGGAGAGAGAATGGGGAGAGAGAATGGGGAGAGAATGGGGAGAGAGAATGGGGAGAGAGAATGGGGAGAGAGAATGGGGAGAGAGAATGGGGAGAGAATGGAGAGAGAGAATGGGGAGAGAATGGGGAGAGAATGGGGAGAGAATGGGGAGAGAATGGGGAGAGAGAATGGGGAGAGAGAATGGGGAGAGAGAATGGGGAGAGAATGGAGAGAGAGAATGGGGGGAGAGTGGGGAGAGAATGGGGAGAGAGAACGGGGAGAGAATGGGGAGAGAACGGGGAGAGAATGGGGAGAAAACGGGGTAAAATGGGGTATAAGGGGAAATAATGGGGTACAGGGAGAGAGAATTGAGTTGAGTGGGAATAATTGGGTATTGGGGGGAGAAATGGGGGAGAAAATGGAGTAAGAAATGGGGAGAAAATGGGGTACAGAGGAGAATAATGGGGGAGAAAATGGGCAGAAAATGGGGTGCAGGGCTAAATGGGGGAGAAAATGGGGTGCGGGGGTAGATGCTGGGGTACAGGGAGGGAGTGACGGGGAGGAGGGAATGGGGGCGTGTCCCGCAGGAAACTGGACGCCTTCATCTACGACGCGGCCGTGCTGAACTACATGGCCCGCAAGGAGGAGGGCTGCAAGCTGGTCACCATCGGCTCGGGCAAGGTGTTCGCCTCCACGGGCTACGGCATCGCCCTGCAGCGGGGCTCGCGCTGGAAACGGCCCGTGGACCTGGCCCTGCTCCAGCTGCTGGGGGATGGTGGGTTTGGGGGTCCGGGGGGTCCCAGAGGGGTTTTGGGGGGTCCCAGAGGGGTTTTGGGGGGTCCCTACGGCATCGCTCTGCAGTGGGGCTCCTGCTGAAACGGCCTGTGGACCTGGCCCTGCTCCAGCTGCTGGGGGATGGTGCGTCTGGGGGGTCCGGGGGGGGTCCCAGAGGGGTTCTGGGGGGTCCCAGAGGGGGTTTTGGGGGTTCCCAGAGGGGTTTTGGGGGGTCCCAGAGGGGTTTTGGGGGGTCCCTACGGCATCGCCCTGCAGCGGGGCTCCTGCTGGAAACGGCCCGTGGACCTGGCCCTGCTCCAACTGCTGGGGGATGGTGGGTTTGGGGGTCCTGGGGGTTTGGGGGGTCCCAGAGGGGTTTTGGGGGGTCCCAGAGGGGTTTTGGGGGGTTCCAGAGGGGTTTTGGGGGTCCCAGAGGGGTTTTGGGGGTCCCTACGGCATCGCCCTGCAGCGGGGCTCCCGCTGGAAACGGCCCGTGGACCTGGCCCTGCTCCAGCTGCTGGGGGACGGTGCATTTGAGGGTCCTGGGGGGGTCCCAGAGGGGTTTTTGGGGGGTCCCAGAGGGCTTTTGGGGGGTCCCAGAGGAGTTTTGGAGGGTCTGTGGTGGACTTGGGGGATCTGGAGAGATCCTAGAGGGGTCTTTGGTGGATTTGAAAAGTTTTGGGGAAGTTTTGAGGGGTCCTTGGTGAATTTGAGGGTCCTGTAGAGGCCCTAGAGGGGTTTTGGAGTGTCTTTGGTGGGTTTGGAGGATCTGAGGAGCTCCTAGAAGGATTTTGGGGGGTCTTTGGGAGGTTTAGGGTGTCTTAGGGGTGTCCTAGAGGGGTTTTGGGGGTTTAGGTGTCCTGGTGTCCTGCTGGCCATGCCCCATGGACCTGGCCCTGCTCCACCTGCTGGGGGATGGTGGGTTCAGGGGTCTTGGGGGAGTTTTGGGGGTCCCAGAGGAGTTTTGGAGGATCTTTGATGGATTTGGGGGATCTGGGGAGGTCCTAGAGGGGTTCTGGAGGGTCTTTGATGAGTTTGGGTTAGGGTTATGGCAGGGTCCTGGTAAAGTTTTGGAGGGTTTTTGATGGATTTGCAGGATCTCAGGAGATCCTAGAGGGGTTTTCAAGGGTTTTTGGGAGGTTTAGAAAGTCCCAAGGTGACCCCCAGGACCCCCAAACCCCCCAAGGTGACCCCCAGGACCCCCAAAACCCCTGAACTGACCCCCCAACCCCCCGAAGGTGACCTCCAGGACCCCCAAGGTGACCCCAAACCCCCTGAGATGACCCCTTACCCCCCCCAGGTGACCCCCAAGGCCCCTGAAAGGACCCCCAGCACCCCCAAACCCCCCGAGCTGCCCCCAGCCCCGCTGACCCCCCCTGCCCCGCCCCTCCCCAGACGAGATCGAGATGCTGGAGCGGCTCTGGCTGTCGGGGATCTGTCACCAGGAGAAGCTGGAGGTGATGAGCAGCAAGCTGGACATCGACAACATGGCGGGGGTGTTCTACATGCTGCTGGTGGCCATGGGGCTGAGCCTGCTCGTGTTCGCCTGGGAGCACCTGGTGCACTGGAAACTGCGGCACCTGGGCACGGCCGGCAGGATGCGCTGCCTGCTGGCCATCAGCAGGGTAGGGAGGGACACTGGGGACACTGGGGGGATTGGGGACATTGGGGACACTGGGGACACTGGGGGGATTGGGGACACTGGGGACATTGGGGACACTGGGGACATTGGGGACATTGGGGACATTGGGGGGATGGGGGACACTGGGGACATTGGGGACACTGGGGACAGGGGGATTGGGGACATTGGGGGGATTGGGGACACTGGGGACATTGGGGACATTGGGGACACTGGGGGATTGGGCACCTGGGCACGGCCGGCAGGATGCGCTGCCTGCTGGCCATCAGCAGGGTAGGGACACTGCGGACACTGGGGATTGGGGACATTGGGGGACACTGGGGACATTGGGGGATTGGGGACATTGGGGGATTGGGGACACTGGGGACATTGGGGACATTGGGGGGATTGGAGACATTGGGGAACTTTGGGGTATTGGGGGACATTGGGGACACTGGGGACATTGGGGGGATTTGGGACATTGGGGACATTGGGGACATTGTGGACAGTGGGGACATTGGGGGATTGGGGGACATTGAGGATATTGGAGACATTGGGGACTTTGGGGTATTGGGGGACATTGGGGACACTGGGGACATTGTGGGGGCAAAGGGACACTGGGGACATTGGGGAGAGGCTGGTGACACCCAGCCCCGCCCCCCCCCCCACTGTCCCCTGTTGTCCCCGTCCCCAGGGCATGTACAGCTGCTGCAGCGCCGAGGATCCCCCCACGCCCCCTCCCCACCCCCTGCGCGCCCCCTGCGCGCCCCCCCCCGCCACCCCCCCCGCCCTCCCCACCCCCACCCCCCGCGACCGCCGCCCCCCGAGCGCTGGAGGCCCCCGCACCCCTCCCCCCCTGCCGGGGCCCCCGACTCGTTCCATCGCTTCTACGGCCCCATCGAGCCGCAGGGGCTGGCGCGGGGGGCCCTGCCCGCGCCCCCCGCACGCCCCCGCCCGCTACGCCCCGCCCCCGGACCCCTGCACCCCCCTGGCCGCGCCGCCCCCGCGGCCTCTACGACGTTTTTGGGGACCCCGACCCCCGTTCGCCTACGCGCGTTTGGCCTACGAGGACGAGCGCAGCCCCCGCGCCCCCGCGAGCGGCCCCGCCGCGCCCCTCCCCCGCGCGGGGGACCCGAAACTCAGCCCCTGCTGCGCCCCCGCCCCCACCCCCACCCCCACCTGTGCCGGGGGCACCCCCACCCGCACGCCCTCCCCTCGCTGTACCCCGACATCTCCGACTCGGACTCGGAGGGCTGCGAGCCCCCGCCCCCCCCCCGCGGCCCCCCAAACGCCGCCGCCCCCCGCAGAGCGCGGGGCCCCTCCCCCGTGCTGGTGCGGCCCCCCACCCGCACGCCCCCACCCCTATTTCTGCACCGTGCCGGGCCGGGAGCGCGGCCCCGCCCCCCTGCCGCCCCCGCCCCCGGGCCGCTGCTGGTCGGCCGAGAGGCTGGGGGGCTGGGGGCCCCTGGGGGGTTCGGGCCCGGCTGGGGCAGCCTGGAGTTTTGGGGTCCCCCTCAGAAGTTGGCGCCCCCGCTGCCCCCGCTGCCGCAGCTGCTCGGCCGAGCGGCTCCGGGACTGGGATTTGGGGCTGGGGGCGGGCGCTGGGGGTGCAGCCCCCGGCCTATTGGGGGTCCCTGGGGCGGGTTTTGGGGGTGCCCCTCCCCCGCCCTCCCGCCGGCACGGCCCCCTGCGCGCGCCGCCCCCGGCCTCGCGCAGCCTCGAGGACCTGAGCGCCTGGGGTGGGGGGGGGCGCGGGGGGCTGGGGGCTGTGGGGGCGGGCTCTGGGGACACCCCCACCCCCCCCGGGGGGCTCCGTCCCCTCCCCCGCCCCCCCGGCACAGCTGCGGGGTGGGGGCGGGGCGCGGGGGGGCGGAGCCGCCGCTGGGGGCGCGCAGAGGCTCCGCCCACTTCTCCAGCCTGGAGTCAGAGGTATGACCGGGGGGGGGAGGGGAGGGGACAGGGGACAGCCCTGGGGACACCCTGGGGACACCCCCGGGACACCCTGGGGACACCCTGGGACACCCTGGGGACAGAGGGGACAGTCCTGGAGACATGGGACAGCCCTGGGGACAGCCCCAAGAGAGAGGGGACACCCCTGGGGACACCTTTGGGAACAAAAGGGACACCCTGGGGACACCCCCGGACACCCCCAGGACAGAGGTGACACCCCCGGACACCCCTGTCGATGGCAGCTGGTGGCACTGCCAGGGTGGTCCTGGTGTCCCCCCCGTGGTGACAGTGAGGACACGGCGGGGCCTGGCCCCGCTGCTGAGGTGACAGCAGTGAGGACAAGGACAAGGACACGCTGCAGTGGCACCCGGTGTGACAGCAGGGACAGTGGCACCCAGGGGACAAGGACATGGCAGGGAGCCTGAGGCGCCGGGGAGGAGGAGGAGGAGGAGGAAGAAGATGTCACCTGGGTGACACCAGGACAGCGAGGACGGGGACAGTGACACCGGCGAGGACAGGGCCTGGCCCTGGTGGCAGCTGCGGTGACAGCGAGGACAAGGACAAGGACGTGTCCCTGAGGCACCCACGGTGACAGCAGCGAGGACAAGGACTTGTGGCACTCGTGGTGACATTGGGGACAACGAGGACAGGCCAGGTCCCTGTGGCAGCGAGTGACAACGAGGACAAGGATCCCGGTGGCCTTGAGGTGACACCGGTGAGGCCAAGGACGGCTGGTGGCACCTGGGTGACACTCAGGGGGACAAGGATGGGGACAGGTCCCTGCTGAGGACACGTTTGGTCCCCAAAGTGCCACCACGGACGTGATGTGTGACACCCAAGGGTGACAGCACGGCCACCAGCACAGCCCCAGGGGACAGCTCGGGGTGTCCCTCCTGTCCCTGGGGTGACACTGTGACCCTGTGGGTGACACCATGGCTCTATAGGTGACCCTGCGACTCTGCTTGTGACCCCTGTGACCCTACAGGTGACACTGTGACCCTGAGGTTGACTCTGTGACCCCATGGGTGACCTCGTGTCCCTGTGGGTGACACCACATCACTGTGGGTGACACAGTGTCCCTGTGGGTGACACCACATCCTTGTGACTTTACAGGTGACACTGTGACCCCACAGGTGACCCTGTGACCCTGTGGGTGACACCATGACCCCGTGGGTGGCACCATGTCCCTGTGGGTGACACTGTGACCCCACAGGTGACCCTGTGACCCCAGAGGTGACCCCACCGCCAGGAGGCCACGCCCGGTCCCCGAGGGTGGCACTGTGACCCCCCAGCCCCGGCTGTTGGGGACACTGCTGTCCCCCCGCGCCGTGGGGGATGGGCTGGCACCATCCGCTGTCCCCGCGCCCCCCGCGCTGCCGGTGACATTTTTAATTAATTACAGAATTAATTGTTAATTAATGGGGGGAGGGAGGGGGGGGAGACAAAACTGTGAGTGACGGTGACACTGCGGCACCGTGACGTCATCGCCGCACCGCGACTGTGACCGGGGCCACCGCGGGCCCCGCGCGACCCCTGCCCTGTCACCCCCACCCTGTCCTTGTCACCCCTGCCACCCTGTGTCCCTGTCACCCCTGTGTCACCCCTGCCACCCCCACCCTGTCCTTGTCACCCCTGCCACCCTGTGTCCCTGTCACCCCCCCGTCCCCATGTCCCTGTCACCCCCGTGTCACCCCTGCCTGCCACCCTCACCTGTCCCTGTCACCACCCTTGTCCCCATGTCCCTGTCACCTCTGTGTCACCCTCACTGTTCCTGTCACCCCCTGTGTGCCCCACCCTGTCCCTGCCACCCCCGCCCTGTCCCTGTCACCCCACCCTGTCCCTGTGTCGCCCCCCCATGTCCCTGTGTCCCCCCATGTCCCTGTGTCCTCCCCCATGTCCCTGTGTCCCCCCATATCCCTGTCACCCCCCATGTCCCTGTCCCACCCCATGTCCCCCCAATGTCCCTGTCCCCCAATGTCCCTGTGTCACCCCCCATGTCCCTGTGTCACCCCCATGTCCCTGTCGCCCCCCATGTCCCTGTGCCCCCCATGTCCCTATGTCACCCCCGTGTCCCTGTCGCCCCCCCATGTCCCTGTCGCCCCCATGTCCCTGTGTCCCCCCTGTGTCCCTCCAGCCTTCACAATAAAGAGCTTTTCTATTCCTGCTCCAGCCACGGCCTCGGGGACATTGGGGACACTGGGGAGGGGACACTGAGGTGCCACACGCTGGGGACCCGCCCCCCCAAATCCAGCCCCCTCCCCATTTTGAGGCCATTTCCACTTATTTTATTTTTAATTTTTTTGTCGCTTTTTATTTCGCGGCCGTTCAATTCCCCGCGTGAAAAAATAGCTCTGAGCCCCTCCCCCCCCGCGGGGCCCCCGCCCCCCCCACCCCCCGGGGGGCCCCCCCCGTTTGGCACAGCCCCTCCCCCCCCTTCCTGAGTCAGAGACCCCCCCCAAAACGGGGGGCACCCCCCCCCCAAAAAAACAACCCCGGAGACGAGGGGGGGAGGGGGGATTGCACCGATCCCAGGGGAGGGAGGGGGGTCATGAATATTCATGAGGTGTTAATAAATAAATAGTAATTAAAGGGGGGAGCTCGTTACAGCGCAGCCCGGGGGGGGAGGGGCTGGAGACCCTCCCCCCAAAAAGCACGAGGCGACGGGGCCCCCCCAAACATGCAGCGAATTGGGGGGGGGAGGGGGGGAGCGGCCAGGGAGCAATTAGTCCTCATTAGCATCTCATTTGCATAGGAGTCATTGCATAAGGCTCCTGCCGCGCCGGGGAGGGGGGATGGGCAGGGGCTGGGGGACCCTGATAAATGGGGACCCCCGGGAGGAGGGGGGAGGGCGGGTTTGGGTTGATTCAGGGGGGTTTGGGGTGGTTTTTTTGCATATTACAATAAATACCGGCGGGTCGGACATGCAGACATGCTGGTCGGGAGTGGGGCGCCGAGGGGGGCCCCACCCCCAAACTGCCACCCCCAGGGACCCCCCCGGGGGGGAGAACAGGTTTGGGGGGGTCCCGGCCCCCCCCAAAGGGGGCAAGGCCTGGTTTGAGTGCTCTGGCCTAGTCCCGTTACCATGGAAATGCAGCCTGGCCTCACAGTGAGGGCTCTGGCCTAGTCCCGTTACCATGGAAATGCAGCCTGGCCTCGCAGTGAGGGCTCTGGCCTAGTCCCGTTACCATGGAAATGCAGCCTGGCCTCGCAGTGAGGGCTCTGGCCTAGTCTCGTTACCATGGAAACACAGCCTGGCCTCACAGTGAGGGCTCTGGCCTAGTCCTGTTACCATGGAAACACAGCCTGTCCTTGCAGTGAGGAGCCAGGCCTAGTCCTGTTACCATGGAAACACAGCCTGGCCTCAGAGGGAAGGCTCTGGCCTAGTCCCGTTACCATGGAAACACAGCCTGTCCTTGCAGTGAGGAGCCAGGCCTAGTCCCGTTACCATGGAAACACAGCCTGTCCTTGCAGTGAGGAGCCAGGCCTAGTCCCGTTACCATGGAAACACAGCCTGTCCTTGCAGTGAGGAGCCAGGCCTAGTCCTGTTACCATGGAAACACAGCCTGGCCTCAGAGGGAAGGCTCTGGCCTAGTCCCGTTACCATGGAAATGCAGCCTGTCCTCACAGTAGAGCTCAGGCCTGATCCTGTTACCATGGAAACCCAGCCTGTCCTTGCAGTGAGGGTCTCTGGTCTAGTCCTGTTACCATGGAAGCAGCCTGATCTCACAGTGAGGGCTCTGGCCTAGTCCAGTTACCATGGCAATGCAGCCTGTCCTCCCAGTAGAGCTCTGGCCTAGTCTCGTTACCATGGAAACACAGCCTGGCCTCACAGTGAGGGCTCAGGCCTGGTCTCATTACCATGGAAACCCAACCTGTCCTTGCAGTGAGGGTCTCTCGCCTAGTCCCGTTACCATGGAAATGCAGCCTGTCCTCACAGTAGAGCTCAGGCCTGATCCTGTTACCATGGAAACCAAGCGCATCCTTGCAGTGAGGGTCTCTGGCCTAGTCCCATATACCATGGAAACAGCCTGATTTCACACTGAGGGTTTGGCCAAGTTCTGTTACCATGGAAACTCAGCCTGGCATTGTAGCAGAACTCTGGCTGATCCTGTTACCATGGAAACAGCATGGCATCACAGCAGAGCACAGGCCTAGGCCTGGTGCCATAGAAACAGAGTCTGCCCTTGCAGTGAGGAGCCAGGCCTAGTCCTGTTACCATGGAAACACAGCATGGTATCACAGTAGAGCACAGGCCTAGTCCTGTTACCATAGAAACACAGCATGGCATCACAGTAGAGCACAGGCCTAGGCCTGTTGCCATAGAAACAGCGTCTGCCCTTGCAGTGAGGAGCCAGGCCTAGTCCTGTTACCACGGAAACGCAGCCTGGCCTCACAGTAGAGCTCAGGCCTTGTCCCATTACCATGGAAACGCAGCCTGGCCTCGCAGTAGAGCTCAGGCCTAGTCCCATTACCATGGAAACGCAGCCTGGCCTCATAGTGGGGGCGGTTTCCCCCTTCTCCCCCCACTTTGTGGTGACTGTGCCACCCCAGGGGGACAGAGGGGACACTGGCAGGGCCCTACCTCCGCCGTGCTCCTCGCCACGGGCGCGTCCGGCGGCTCCAGTTATTGCTTGGGGGGGTGTGGGGAGCCCACGAGAGCGGACACAGAGGGGGGGGACACGGGGGAACACACACACGGGGGGTACAAGGTGGGGGTGACACGAATTTAGGGAGGGGGGGGCTCCCCAAGTCCTGAGCGATCATGGAAAGGGGGGACACACGAGGTGGGGAACAACAGGGACACCCAAACCCCCCTGAAACAGGGGTGGGGTCGGAGGGACCCCAAGTTTGGGGGGGGGACACCCAGTCCAGAAAGTGCAGTGCAGCCTTTGGGGTGACATCGGGGCGGGGGGTCCCCTTGTCACCCCCTTTCACAGTCTCTTAGGGGGGCACCCCACCCTTTTAGGGGGGGGGGGTGGGGTGTCCCCAAAGTCACCCCCCCCCCCAATACCGGGGTGCCCCCTCCCCCTTTTGCCACTGATGAGTTTTTCCCGTTTCTCCCCATTTCCTGCCCAAATCCCACAGTGGGGGAGGGGAGGGGGGCAGGAAGAGGGGGTGCGGTGGGGGAGGGGCTGCCCCCCCCTCAGAGGATGGAGGGGATGGGGGAGCGGGGGCGGCGGGGGGGGCTGGGGGGGCTGAAGGGGGGGGCGGCGGGGGCCACCCGCACCCCCGTGATGCTGTTGAGGCTCCGCGACTTCTCGTAGCCTTTGGGGGAGAGACAGAAATTGGGGTGTCAGCACCCCAAAACCCTCCTGGAGAACCCCCAAAATCCCCTCAGCCCACCCCTGACATTTCCCAGACCCCCCCTCACCCCCCAAAATGGGGTTCCACCCCCACCCCCCAGCAGAGTGGGATCCCCTCACCCCGGGGATGTGGGACCCCCCCCCAAGAAACGACAGGAACCCCCCCAAAATTTGGGGACACCCCCCGAAAGTTGGACAGGCCCCCCCCAGATCCCAGACCCCCCCTCCCCCACAGAAAATTGGGGACCCCCCCCGCAATTGGGACCCTTCCCCAGGAAATGGACACACCCCCCCCAGAAGTTAGGGACCCCCCCAAAGATTTGGGACACCCCCAAAATTTGGGGACCCCATTAAGATCTGTGGAGGGGGGGGGCCTCCAGGACCCTCCTGCAAATGTGGGACTCCCCCCACCCCCACAGGAGTTGGGGTCCCCTCCCCAAAATTTCTGAGCCCCCTCCCCCCCCCTCCAAGAAATTTTTGGGGTTTGGGAACCCCCCAGGGGGGACTGAGGGGGTGGGGGGGGGGCGGGTTTGAGCAGCCAAGCTGGGGTGGGGTGGGGGGGCAGGAACCCCCCAAACTCGGGAGAGTTCCCAGGTGGGGTTTGGGGGGTTGCCAGGTGTGTTTTGGGAATTCCCAGAATTTTTTTGGGAATTCCCAGATGTTCTTTGGGGGTTCCCGGGTATTTTTTGGAGGTTTCCAGATGTTTTTTGGGGTTCCCATGTGCGTTTTCAAGGTTCCCAGGTGTGTTTTTGGGGGTTCACAGGTGTGGTTTTGGGGATTCCCAGCTGTTTTTTGGGAGTTCCCAGGTGTATTTCGGGATTCCTGGGTGTTTTGGGAATTCCCAGATGTTTCTCGAGGGTTCCCAGGTGTGTTTTTGGGGGTTGCCAGATGTGTTTTTTAGGGCTTCCCCAGTATTTTTTGGGAATTCCCAGATTTTTTTGAGGGTTCCCAGCTGTGTTTTTGGGGGTTCCCAGCTGTGTTTTAGCGGTTCCTGGGTTTTTGGGAGTTTCCAGGTGTATTTTGTGGGGTGCCAGGTGTGTTTTTGGGGGTTCCCAGGTATTTTTTGGGGGGGGGGGTCCCAGGTGCGCCCCCCATCCCCAGTGAAGCAGCGCCGCGGTGCGGAGGGAGGGGCGGGAATTGCGCATGCGCAGCGGTGCGGAGTGGGCGGGGCCGGACCCACGGAGGGGGCGGGGTTAAGGGCGGGGGCGTGGCCATGGCGAGGGCGCCCCCTCCCGGCTGACCTGCGGCGCCGTCGGGGGTCTCAGGCGGTGACGAGCGCTGGGGACAGAACGGGAGAGGGGAGGGGTCACCCCGGGCCGGGACCCCCTGTGGGGACGGGGACACCCTATGGGGACAGGGACCCTCTATGGGGAGAGGGACCCCCTATGGGGATGGGGACATCCTATGGGGACAGGGACCCTCTAATGGGGTCGGGGACATCCTATGGGGACAGGGACCCCCTATGGGGATGGGGACATCCTATGGGGACAGGGACATCTTATGGGGATGGGGACACGTGTATGGGGCAGGGACCCTGACAGGGTTGTGGGGACCCTCTAAAGGGTACAGGGACCCTCCAGGATTTTGAGGACCCTCCCAGGGTTTTGGGGTCCCCTTAACAGAGACAAGGACCCCCCCCACCCAGGATTTTGGGTACCCCCTAATGATGACAGGGATCCTTTAACGGGGACAGAGACCCTCCTAGGGTTTTGGGGACCCCCCAGGGTTTTGGGGATCCCCTAAAGGGGACAGGGACCCCCCCCTAATGGTGACAGGGACCCCCTCAGGATTTTGGGGACCCCCTATTTGGGACAGGAACTCTCCCAGGATTTTGGGATCCCCTTAATAGAGACAAGGATCCCCCCCAGGATTTGGGGTCCCCCCAGGGTTTCGGGGTCCCCCAGGGTTTCGGGGTCCCAGTAGCCCCGCCCCTTGCACGCGCCTGTGCAAGGGGCACCCAGAGCCCCCCGCGCAGGGGGGTCTGTGCTGTGCAAGCCCCGCCCCCAGCCCCGCCCCCAGCCCCGCCCCCAGTGCTCCCACTCGGCACTGGGAGGGACATGCGGCAACGGGGAGGGAAATTGGGGACCCCCCAGGGGGATTTTGGGGGGTTTTTGTTGCCCCCGAGGATTTTGGGGTACCCCGGGGGGAGAGGGGGTTATCGCTCCCCCCAGGATTTTGGGGTGCCTGGGGGGGGCTGTGATCACCCCCAGGATTTTGGGGTACCCCAGGGTGGGGCTTACTGCTCCCCCAGGGATATTTTGGGGTGCCCCAGGGATATTTTGGGGTACCCGGGGATATTTTGGGGTACCCAGGGATATTCCGGGGTACCCCGGGTATATTTCGGGGTATCCCGGGTATATTTCGGGGTGCCCCGGGGATATTTTGGGGTACCCCAGGGATATTTCGTGGTGCCCCGGGGATATTTCGGGGTGCCCGGGGTATATTTCAGGGTGCCCCAGGATTTCGGGGTACCCCCGGTATATTTCAGGGTGCCCCGAAGGTATTTTGGGGTACCCCCGGTATATTTCGGGGTACCCCCGGTATATTTCGGGGTCCCTCACCCACCTTTCCTGAGCCCCCCCTCGCTGGGGGACGCATAGTCGGGCCCCAGGGATATTTTGGGGTACCCCAGGATAGGTTATTGTTAGCCCCAGGGATATTTCGGGGTACCCCCGGTATATTTCGGGGTACCCCCCGGGGATATTTCGGGGTCCCTCACCCACCTTTCCTGAGCCCCCCCTCGCTGGGGGGCGCGTAGTCGGGCCCCAGGGATATTTCGGGGTACCCCAGGATGGGTTATTGTTACCCCCCGGTATATTTCGGGGTGCCCCCGGTATATTTCGGGGTACCCCCGGTATATTTCAGGGTGCCCCGGAGGTATTTTGGGGTACCCCCGGTATATTTCAGGGTACCCCCGGCACATTTCGGGGTCCCCCACCCACCTTTCCGGAGCCCCCCCTCGCTGGGGGGCGCGTAGTCGGGCCCCAGGGATATTTCGGGGTACCCCAGGATGGGTTATTGTTACCCCCAGGGACATTTCGGGGTACCCCCGGTACATTTCGGGGTCCCCCACGCACCTTTCCTGAGCCCCCCCTCGCTGGGGGGCGCGTAGTCGGGCCCCAGGGATATTTCAGGGTACCCCAGGATGGGTTATTGTTACCCCCAGGGATATTTCGGGGTGCCCCCGGTATATTTCGGGGTCCCTCACCCACCTTTCCTGAGCCCCCCCTCGCTGGGGGAGGCATAGTCGGGCCCCAGGGATATTTCGGGGTACCCCAGGATGGGTTATTGTTACCCCCAGGGATATTTCGGGGTGCCCCGGTATATTTCGGGGTGCCCCCGGTACATTTCGGGGTCCCCCACGCACCTTTCCGGAGCCCCCCCTCGCTGGGGGGCGCGTAGTCGGGCCCCAGCAGGAAGCAGGCTCGGTCCCGGCCGCAGCGCTCGCGGCCCCCCCCGGGCGGGTTTTGGGGGTTCGGGGGGGCCCCCCCGCGCTCCTCGGGGGACAGCGGCTGCTCGATGGGGGGACAGTCCTCCTGCGCCAGCGCCGCGCGCCCCGCCTCGCCGTTCGGCCGGGACTCTGGGGGGGGGGGACACGGGATTGGGGCGGGGACAGCCCCAAAAAATAGGGGACACGGGATTGGGGCGGGGACAGCCCCAAAAATAGGGGGGGGACACGGGATTGGGGCGGGGACAGCCCCAAAAAGGCGGGGAGACACGGGATTGGGGCGGGGACAGCCCCAAAAACAGGGGGGGAGACACCCAAAATAGGGGGGGGACACGGGATTGGGGCGGGGACAGCCCCAAAAATAGGGGGGGACACGGGATTGGGGCGGGGACAGCCCCAAAAATAGGGGGGGACACCCAAAATAGGGGGGGGAACAGCCCCCAAACTAGGGGGGGACACGGGATTGGGGTGGGGACAGCCCCAAAATAGGGGGGGAGACACGGGATTGGGGCGGGGACAGCCCCCAAAGAGGGGAGGAGCCCCCAAAATAGGGGTGGAGCCCCGAAATTGGGGTGGAGACAGGCAAAATAGGGGGGAACAGCCCTCAAAATAGGGGGACACGGAATTGGGGCGGGGACAGCCCCCAAAGAGGGGTGGAGCCCCCAAAATAGGGGTGGGAATAGCCCCCAAATTAGGGGTGCAGACACCCAAAACTCCCCCAAAACCCCCCAACCCCACCCCAAACCCCTCCAAAACTCCATTAAATCCCCTCCAGACCCTACCAACCCCTCCAAAACCCACTCCAAACCACTCAAAAACTCTCCTAAACCCCTCCTAAAATCCACTAAACCCACCCCAAACCTCTCCTAAACCCCTCCAATTCCCCCCTAAACCCCTCCAACCCCCCAAACCCCTCAAAAACTTCCCCAAACCCTCCAAAACCCCCCCAAAAGCCACCAAACCCACCCCAAACCCCTCTAAAACTCCCCCAAACCCTACCAAGACCCTCCAAAATCCATTAAACCCTCCCCAAACCTCCTGCAACCCTCCTAAAACCCCACAAACCCCACCCCAAACCCTCCAAACGCCCCCAAACCCTTCCAACACCCCCAAAACCCCACAAACTCCACCCCAAACCCCTCCAAAACTCCCCCAAACCCCCTCCAACCCTCCTAAAACCCCACAAACCCCTTCAAAACCCCCTCAAAACTCCCCAAGACCCTCCAAAACTCCCCCAAAACCCTTCCAACACCCCCTAAAACTCCCCCAAAACTCCCCAACCCCACCCCAAACCCCTCCAAAACCCCCCCAAAACCCCTCCAAAACGCCCCCCAAACCCTTCCAACACCCCCCAAAACCCCACAAACTCCACCCCAAACCCCTCCAAAACTCCCCAAACCCCTCCAACCTCCTAAAACCCCACAAACCCTTTCAAAACCCCTCAAAACCCCCAAAACCCTCCAACCCTCCTAAAACCCCAAACCCCTTCAAAACCCCCAAAACCCCCCAAAACCCTCCAACCCTCCTAAAACCCCACAAACCCTTCAAAACCCCTCCAAAACCCCCCAAAACCCTCCAACCTCCTAAAACCCCACAAAACCCCCTCAAAACCCCCCAAAACCCCTCCAACCCTCCTAAAACCCCACAAACCCCTTCAAAACCCCCTCAAAACCCCCCCAAAACCCCTCCAAAACTCCCCCAAACCCTTCCAACACCCCCCAAACCCCTCCAAGCCCCCCCCCAGCCCCCCTCCCCAGTCTGGCAGCCCGCTCACCGGCCCGGTTGATCTCCACCACCTCCTCCTGCGCCAGGGGACAGGCGGGGGCGCGCCGGGCGCCGCGGGGGCTGCCGGGGGCGTGGGGCCCGAGCCCGGCGAGCCGTAGCCCGGAGAGCCGGGCTGGGGAGGGCGGGGGATGTGCTTGTTCTTCTTCTTGGGCAGCTTCTGCTTGGCCATGGCCAGCGAGTAGTACATGCCAAAGTTGTTGACGATGACGGGCACGGGCATGGCGATGGTGAGCACGCCGGCCAGCGCGCACAGGGCGCCCACCAGCATGCCCGACCACGTCATGGGGTACATGTCACCGTAACCCAGCGTGGTCATGGTGACAACAGCCCACCAGAAGCCGATGGGGATGTTCTTGAAGTAGGTGTGGCGGCTGCCGGTGACGTCGTCGGGGTCGGCGCCGATGCGCTCGGCGTAGTAGATCATGGTGGCGAAAATGAGGACGCCCAGGGCGAGGAAGATGACGAGCAGCAGGAACTCGTTGGTGCTGGCGCGCAGCGTGTGGCCCAGCACGCGCAGCCCCACAAAGTGCCGCGTCAGCTTGAAGATGCGCAGGATGCGCACGAAGCGAACCACCCGCAGGAAGCCCAGCACGTCCTTGGCCGCCTTGGAGGATAAACCACGCAGGCCAACCTCCAGGTAAAAGGGCAGGATGGCCACGAAGTCGATGATGTTGAGGCTGCTCTTGATGAAGTCGCGCTTGTCCGGGCAGAAGCTGACGCGCATGAGGAACTCGAAGGTGAACCACACCACGCACAGCCCCTCCACGTAGGTGAGGAAGGGCTCGGTCTCCACCTCCACGGCCACCTGAGTGCCCGTCTGGTTGCCCGTGGTCACCGTCTCGGTCTTGTTGATGACGCGGTTGAAGGCCTCGTGCGTCTCCAGGCAGAAGGTGGTGATGGAGATGAGGATGAAGAAGAGGGAGGCGAAGGCGACGTACTGGGGAGGGGGAGAGAGGGAGAGGGAGGGAGGGTGAGACCCCAAATAATCACAGAGAGAGGGTGAGACCCCAAAATTGTCATAGAGGGAGGGTGAGACCCCAAATAATCACAGAGAGAGGGTGAGACCCCAAAATTGTCATAGAGGGAGGGGAGACCCCAAAATAATCATAGAGGGGTGTCGAGATCCCAAAATAATAATAGAGGGAGGGTGACACCCCAAAATAATCATATGGTGGTGGTGAGACCCCAAAATAATCATAGAGGGGTGGTGAGACCCCAAAAAAATCATATGGTGGTGGTGAGACCCCAAATAATCATAGAGGGAGGGTAAGACCCCAAAATTGTCATAGAGGGAGGGTGAGACCCCAAAATAATCATAGAGGTGTGGTGAGACCCCAAAAAAATCATATGGTGGTGGTGAGACCCCAAAATAATAATAGAGAGAGGGTGAGACCCCAAAATCCTCGTGGGAGGGGGGTGACACACCAAAATAGTCGTGGAGGGACCTCAAAATGCTCATAGAGGGGTGGTGAGACCCCAAATAATCATAGAGGGAGGGTGAGACCCCAAAATTGTCATAGAGGGAGGGTGAGACCCCAAAATAATCATAGAGGGAGGGTGAGACCCCAAAATTGTCATAGAAGGAGGGTGAGACCCAAATAATCATAGAGGGGTGGTGAGACCCCAAAATAATAATAGAGAGGTGGTGAGACTCCAAAATATTTGTGGGATGTGGGGGTGAGACCCTAAAATTGTCATGAAGGGACCCCAAAATGGTCGTGGGAGGGGGGGTGACACCCCAAAATGGTCGTGGAGGGGGGTGAGACCCCAAAATGCTCAGGGGTCTGAATTCTGACCCCCAACTCACTGAACCCCAAATCCCTGACACCCCAACTCACTGAATCCCCAATCACTGATACCCCAAATCACTGAACCCCAAATCCCTGACACCCCCAAATCACTGAAACCCAAATCACTGACACCCCCTAAAATGAGGGAGGTGGGACATGGGGGTGACATTTTTTGGGAGGGGGGTTGGGGACATTGAGGGGGGGACACAAACTGGGGACGGGAGGTTGGGGACACTGGGGGTTTGGGGACATTGGGGAGGGTTTGGGGACATTGGGGAGGGTTTGGGGACATTAAGGGGGCCAGGACAATATTTAGGCCGTGCGGGGGGGGCGGGGAGATATTTGGGAACACGGAGGGGACACCGGGACACGGAGGGGGCGGATCCATTTCGGGGGACACAGGGGACACGGAGGGGGGATCCATTTCGGGGGGACACAAGGGACATTGGGGGGCGGATCCATTTCGGGGGACACGGAGGGGGGATCCATTTCGGGGGGACAGGGGACACGGAGGGGGGGGCGGATCCATTTCGGGGGGACACAGGGGACACGGAGGGGGGGCGGATCCATTTCGGGGGGACACAGGGGACACGGAGGGGGGGCGGATCCATTTCGGGGGGACACAGGGGACATGGCGGGGGATGTAGGCCAGGCTGGGGGAGGGGATGGGAGGGGGGCGATTTAGGCCATGCGGGGGGAGGGGGGGTGACACGGAGGGGGAGGGGGGGGATGTAGGACAGGCCGGGGGGGGGAGGGGGCACCGCAGTGCGGTCCCGTTCATCCCCCTTCCCCTCCCCCACAGCCGCTGGCCCCGATCCTGCCGCAGCGGGGCCGGGGGCACCGGGACACGGGGGGGACACCGGGGACAAGGAGGGGGACACGAGCAGCCCCTCCCCCATCCCCGTGTCCTCCCGTGTCCCCCCCATCACCCCCTCCCCCACCAAAAAAAAATCCCCCGCATTGTCTCCCCCATCCCCCAGAAATATTTCTGCGGTGTTCGTGACGCCCTCCCCACCCACGGTCACTCAGAGACCCCCAAATCAGCTCGGAGACCCCCGAGACCCCTCAGAGGATTCGATCAGCTCAGAGCCCCCTAAAACTCCTCAGACCCCCCTAAAGTCCCCCAGATCCTCCTAAAACCCCCCAGAACCCCCTAAAACCCCCCGGGATCCCCCCTAAAAACCCCCAGATCTCCCTAAATCCCCCAGACCCCCTAAATCCCCAGACCCCTAAAATCCCCCAGATCCCCTAAACCTCCTCAAGAGACCCCTCACAGACCCCAAAGACCCTCTCAGAGACCCCCAAATCTCCTCGTAGACCCCCCAAAATCCACTCAGAGACCCCCCCCAAACCCTTTCAGTCACCCCTGAATCCCCTCAAGACCCCCTGGAGCCCCCTCAAAATGCCCTAAAACCCCTCAGACCCCCCTAAATCCGGCCAGAGCCCCCCTAAAACCCCCTCACAGCCCCCCTAAAACTCCTCAAAGACTCCTTAAAATCCTCACAGACCCCAAAATCCCCTCTCAGAGCCCCCCTAAATCCCTTCGGGTGTGCCCTGAACTCTTCAGAGCTGCACAAGACCCTCTAAAACCCCCCAAAGACACCCTAAACTTCCTGAGGGATGACTTAAACCCTTCAAAAATGCACTGAACTCCCTCAAAAATGCACTGAACCCCCTCAGAGCCCCCCTAAAAGCCTCCAAAAACACCCTAAACTTCCTGAGGGATGACTTAAACCCTTCAAAAATGCACTGAACTCCCCCAAAAATCAACTGAACCTGCTCAAAACCAACTGGATCCTCTCAAAAATCAACTGAACCCACTCAAAAATCAGCTGAACTCCCTCAAAAATGCACTGCAACCCTCAAAAATCAACTGGACCCCCTCAAAAATGCACTGAAAAAAATGCACTGAACCCCCTCAGAGACCCCCCTAAATTCCCCTGCAGACCCCTTTGATCCCCTCACACCCCCCTAACCCCTCCAGAGACCTCCCTGCACCTTTCAAAATCACCCCAAAAACCCCAAACTCCCTCGGGGATGTCCTGAACTCCCTCAGACATCCTTAACTCCCCTCTGGAACGTCCTGAGCCTGCTCAGAACCCCCAAAACCCTGCTCAGAACCCCCCAAAACCCTGCTCAGAACCCCCCAAACCCCTCAGGGCCCCTCTGAAACCCCTCTGAGCCCTCTTAAATTCAGTTATTACCCCCCAAAAGCATCTCAGAGCCCCCTAACCCTCTTTCAGCCCCCCAAAACCCTGCTCAGAGATGCCCTAAACCTCTCTAGAGTTCCCTTTAATTCTCTTTAAATTCCCCCAAAACCCCTCTAGCCCCCCTGGGACCCCTCACATCTCCCCCAATCCCCCTCAGAGGCATCTCAAATCTTCTTTTGCCCTCAGAAAAGCCCTAAACCTCTATGCAGAGCCCTTTAATGCACCCCAAATCCTTCAGAGCCCCCCTAAACCCACCCAGAGACGCCCAGAGAACCCCCTCAAATCTCCTAAATTCCCTCAGGGATGTCCTAACCCCCCTCAGACACCCTTAAATCCTCTCACAGCCCCCCAAACTCCCCTCAGAGCCTCCCTAAAACCCCTCAGTCACCTTTAAACGCTCTCAAATCACCTCCAAACCCCCTCAGAGATGCCCCAAACCCCTCCAGAGCTCCCCTAACCCCCTCTCAGCCCCTCCAAACCCCCTCAGAGATGCCCCAAACCCCTCCAGAGTTGCCCCAACCTTCCTAAACCTCTTTAGAGTCCCCCTAAACCCTCTCAGAGATGCCTAAAACCCCTCTAAAGTGACTCTAAACGCCCTCACAGCCCCTCAGAGATGCTTTAAATCCCTTTAGGATCTCTCTAAACCCCTCAGAGCCTCTCAAAACCCCCTCAGAGATTTCCTAAACCCCTCTAGATGACCCTAAACTACATCAGAGATGTCCTAAACCCTTCTAGATCACCCTAAACCCCCTCACAGCCCCCTAAGAGCCCCTCAGAGAGGCCCTAAGCCCCTCTAGATCACCCTTAAAACCCCTCAGAGATGTCCTAAACTCCTCAGAGGTGTCCTAAATCCCCTCAGAGGTGCCCTAAACACCCTCAGAGATACCTTAAATCCTCTCAGAGATGCCTTAAACGCCTCAGAGACGCTCTAAACCCCGTCAGAAATGCCCTAAACCCCCTCAGAGCTGCCCTAAACCCTTCTAGATCACCCCTAAACCCCCTCAAATATGCCCTAAACCCCTCTACATCACCCCTAACCCCCTCAGAGCTGCCCTAAACCCTCTAGATCACCCCTAAACCCCTCTAAATCACCCTAAACCTCTCCAGAGCTGCCCTAAACCCTTCTAGATCACCCCTAAACCCCCTCAAATATGCCCTAAACCCCTCTATATCACCCCTAACCCCCTCAGAGCTGCCCTAAACCCTTCCAGATCACCCTAAACCCCTCTAGATCACCCCTAACCCCCTCAGAGGTGCCCTAAACCCCTCTAGACCACCCCTAAACCCCCTAGGTCACCCCTAAACCCCTCTAGATCACCCCTAAACCCCTCTAGATCACCCCTAAACCCCCTCATACATTCCCTAACCCCTCTCACCGCCCTCCTTCCCGCCCCACAAACCCCACTAAACCCCATCCTAACACCATCCCCTCCTCTCCTCAACCCTTCCTAACCCCCTACGACCCCCAGCCCCTCCTTTCACCCCTCACTCACCCTGGCCATCCTGGACGAGTAGGGATCCTCGAAGAGCGCCCAGAGGCGCGGCCGCCAGCGCCGCCACCAGCTGGCCGGCCGGCCCTCCTCCAGGCACAGCCGCTTGGGCTCGGCGGGCTCGGGCGGGCCGGGCCCCTCGGGGCTCTCGAAGCTGTCCAGGGCCTCCTCGGCATCGCGGTGCTGCCGGTAGTTCATCCAGCAGCACGCCTCCACGTCCGTCTCGTCGATGCCCCAGAAGGCGAGCTCCTCCTCGAAGAGCGGCCCGCACACGTCGGCCGGGCAGTGCAGCTTGCCGGTGCGGTAGTAGTTGAGCACGTAGGCGAACACGGCCGGGTGCCGGTCGAAGAAGAACTCGCCGGCTCCGGCATCGTAGTCGAAGCGGGCGGCGGCGCCCGGCTCGGCCAGCCCGGCCAGGCGGGTGCCGGGCAGCGTCTGCAGGGTGCTGCGGTAGGTCTCATGGCGGACGCCGCCGACGTTGATCACCACTTTGTCGCGCTCGGCTTGCCAGCCCATGGCGACAGGCGCGACAGGAGGAGGGGGCGAGAGTCGCGATAGGAGGAGGGGGCGAGGGGAGGGAGAGGGGACGGCGGGTGCCGCATCCCGGCGCGGCGGGGCGGGCGCGGGGGGCGCAGGCGCGGCGGGGACGCGCCCGCACTGAGGGGAGGCCACGCCCGCCGTGAGGGGAGGCCACGCCCACCGTGAGGGGAAATGAGGGGAAGCCACGCCCATCCTGAGGAAGCCATGCCCATCCTGAGGGGAAGCCACGCCCACCCTGAGGGGAAGCCACGCCCACCCTGAGGGGAAGCCATCGACGCCCCCACACACGCTCCTCGCTCACCGCTCGGCTTGCCAAGCCGCGGCGACAGGTGCGATAGTCGCGATAAGAGCAGGGACAGAATGGGTCGGCGGGTGTCTGTGTGTGTGGGATGCGGGTGAGGGAGGCCACGCCCACATTTAAGGAAAGTCACGGCCTCCCTCAGGCCCCCCCGTAAATTGGGGGTCACTGGGAGCACTGGGAGTGTCACTGTCACCTGGGGTCCCCCCCAGAAAGCAGGCAGGACCAGGAGCCCCCAAACCAGCAGCTTTATTGGAGCCTCACAAAGGGGACCCCGACATCCATGGGGTCCCCCAGGTGTCCCCAGAGGTGTCCCCAATGTCCCCAGGGTGTCACTTGCTGGGTGCCAGCCCCACCCGGTCGTGGTCGCGGTCGAAGACGGCGTAGAAGCGGGCGAGGAAAACGTCGCCGAGGATCCAGAGGGGTCCCGAGGGCGGGGGGACATCCAGCGCCATGAAACCGCTGACACAGGTGGGGGACCCCCACTGCGACACCTGGGGGGGACAGCGACACGGGGACAGCGTCGGGGGGGCAGCGGGACAAGGAGGGGGGACAAGGGGACAGGGTGGGGACATGGGGACGAGGGGACAGATACGGGGACATGATGGACAGGGGGACAAACCTGAGGACAGCAGGACAAGGAGAAGGGTAGAGACAAGGGGACAGGGTGAGGACATGGGGACAGGAGGACTTGGGGACAGGAAGGGGATAGGATGGACACAGGGACATGGGGACAGGGACATGGGTGGGACATCAGGGATGGGGGGACTCAGGAGGACAGGAGGGAAAATGGGGACACGGGGGGTGACACAGGTGACACACAGGTGACACAGAGGTGACACAGAGGGTGACAGGGGTGACGCTGGGGACACGGGGGGGTGACACAGGTGACACAGGTGACACAAAGGTGACACAGGTGACACACAGGTGACACAGGTCCCACCTGCATCACGTAGTCCTGGGGGCGGAGCGTGAACTCCTTCCCCCGCAGCACGAAGGTGACGTTGGGCATGGACGGGACCTTGTCACAGTCCAGCAGGTACTGGGGGAGGGGACAGCGGGGGGGGACACACTCAGAGACCCCCAATGTCCCCACTCAGAGACCCCCAATGTCCCAATGTCCCCATGTCCCCATTCAGGGACCCCCAATGTCCCAATGCCCCCACTCAGGGACCCCCCCCTCAATGTCCCCCCACCCAAAGGGGACCCCCCCCAAATTCCCCCACCCAAAATTGAACCTGGGGGGAGGGGGACACTCAGGGACCCCCAATGCCCCCCATTTTGGGACCCCCAATCCCCTCTCCCAAAATGGAACCTGGGGAGGTTTTGGGGGACACTCAGAGACCCCCCCCAATGCCCCTCACCCAAAATGGCCTCGGGGGTTTTTTGGGTCTGTACCTGCCCCCAATCCCCCCACCCAAAATAATCCCCGGGAGGTTTTGGGGTCCGTACCTGTCCCCCAGTCCCCCACCCAAAATGAACACCCGGGGGGTTTTTGGGGGTCCGTACCTGCCCCCCCACGGCGCGGGCCCCCCCCAGCGCCCGGTGCAGCGCGGCCACCTGGCTGCTGGGCCCGGTGACCAGCGATGTCCCCGTGTCCACGATGGCCTCGCAGCCCCCCCCGCACAGCGGCGGGTCCCGGCACCCCGCGACCCCCGGAGCGCCCACCGACAGCCTGGGGGAGGGGCGGGGAGGGTCAAGGGGGATTTGGGGACACTCAGAGAGGTCAGGAGGGGTTCAGGGGGATTTGGGGACACTCAGAGGGGTCAGGAGGGGTTCAGGGGGGGATTTGGGGACACTCAGAGGGGTTATGGGGGATTTGAGGACAATTAGAGGGTTTAGGGGGCTTTGGGGACAGTTTGGGGGGTGGTCGGGGGGCTTTAGGGACACTTAGAGGGGTCAGGGGGTCTTAGGGGACAGTTTGAGGGGTCAGGGGGTGTTCAGGGGGCTTTGGGGACCCTTAGAGGGGTTGGGGGATTTGGGGGTCATTTCAAATAGGGCACTTAGAGGGTTGGGGACGCAGTGAAATGGGTCAGGGGGCATTTAAAGGGGTCAGAGGGGATTTCGGGGAGGTCGGGAGAGATTTGGGGGATCTCGGGAATTCTGGGAGGGTCCGAGGAGTGTTGGGGAGTTCAGTTTGAAGGGAAGGGATTTTGGGGGGATTTTGGCGTAGATTTTGGGGGGTCTTGGGGATTTTGAGGAGGGGTATTTGGGGATTTTGGATGATCTTGGGGAATTTGAGGGGGGGATTTGAGGGTCTTGGGGAAGTTGAGAGGGGAATTCGGGGAATTTGAGGGGGGGATTTGGGGGGATCTTGGGGAATTTGAGGGGGATTTTGGAGGGGATTTGGGGGGAATTTGGGGGTTTTGGGGAAATTGAGGAGATAAATTTTAGGGGTAATTTTGGGGGGAATTGGAGGGAATTTGAGGGGGATTTTGGGGAATTTGGGGGGAATCTGAGGGGGAGGATTTTGCGGCCGTCCAGGGGTAATTTTGGGGGTGATTTTGGGGGTAATTTTGGAGAATTTGGGGTGCCCCACCTGTCCATGTGCACCTGCCAGTAGCTCTTTCGGGACACGGGGATGTAGTGCAGCTCCCCCTCGAAGTGCCGCTCGTCGATGCCCCCCAAAAGCAGCTCCCCCCCATCGCCCTCCGACGCCCCGCTGGGAACAACGGGCGGTCAGGGACCCCCCAAAATCCACCCTGGGACCCCCAAAACCACCCTGGATCTCTCTGGGACCCCCAAAATCCACCCTGGGACCCCCAAAAACCACCCTGGGACCCGCCAAATCCACCCTGGGAACCCCCAAATCCCACCCTGGGACCTCCCAAATCCCACCTGGGAACCCCCAAAATCCACCCTGGGACCCGCCAAATCCTCCCTGGGATCCCCTGGGACCCCCAAATCCCACCTGAGACCCCCCAAAATCCACCCTGAGACCTGCCAAATCCACCCTGGGATCCCCTGGGACCCCCAAATCCCACCTGGGACCTCCCAAATCCCACCCTGGGACCTCCCAAATCCTCTGGGACCCCAAATTCCCCCTTGGATTCCTCTGGGACCCCACATCCACCCTGCGATTGCTCTGGAACCCCCAAATTCCCCCTGGGACACCCATGGGACCCCCCAGATCCCACCCTGGGATTCCTCTGGGACACCCAGGGGAACCCCAAATCCCCCCTGGGACACCCATGGGACATCCATGGGACCCCAAATCTCCTCTGGGATCCCCCCATGAACACCCATGGGACCCCCAAATCCCTTCTGGGACACCCATGGGGACCCCAAATCGCCCGTGGGTCAGTCCCTGGGGCTCCCCAGGTGTGTCCCCATGTGTGTCCCTCCCCAGCTGTGTCCCCAGGTGTATCCCCAGGTGTCCCCTCACCTGCGCAGGTAGAAGGAGAACACGTTGTTCCTGAACAGCCTCAGCTCCATCATGTTGTCGAACACGGGGCGGGCGGAACCGGCCGAGGCGGCGCCGAACGCCAGGCCCAGCACGCCATCGAACCGGGCCGCGGCGAACGCCAAACCGGGCAGCGCCACCGCCTCGGCGAACGTCTGGTTGGGGACCGTGACATTGGAGATCTGCGGGGACAGGGACAGTGACACAGGGACAGGGACAGTGACACAGGGACAGTGACACAGGGACAGTGACAGTGACACAGCCGCGGCAAACGCCAGCCCCAGCACGCCATCGAACCGGGCCGCGGCAAACGCCAAACCGGGCAGCGCCACCGCCTCGGCGAACGTCTGGTTGGGGACCGTGACATTGGAGATCTGCGGGGACAGGGACAGTGACACAGGGACAGGGACAGTGACACAGGGACAGTGACAGTGACACAGCGGCGCCGAACGCCAGCCCCAGCACGCCATCGAACCGGGCCGCGGCGAACGCCAAACCGGGCAGCGCCACCGCCTCGGCGAACGTCTGGTTGGGGACCGTGACATTGGAGATCTGCGGGGACAGGGACAGTGACACAGGGACAGTGACAGGGACAGGGACAGTGACACAGGGACAGGGACACAGGGACAGTGACAGTGACACAGCCGCGGCAAACGCCAGCCCCGGCAGGGCCACCGCCTCGGCGAACGTCTGGTTGGGGACCGTGACATTGGAGATCTGCGGGGACAGGGACAGTGACACAGGGACAGGGACACAGTGACACAGGGACAGTGACAGTGACACAGGGACAGGGACACCGCCTCGGCAAACGTCTGGTTGGGGACCGTGACATTGGAGATCTGCGGGGACAGGGACAGTGACACAGGGACAGGGACACAGGGACACCACCTCGGTAAAGGTCTGATTTGGGACCGTGACATTGGAGACGTGCGGGGACAGTGACAGGGACAGTGACAGGGACAGTGACACAGCGACAGTGACACAGTGTCCCTGCCCTGAGACCTTTTCTCACAGCCCCCAGCCCCCCGGGACCCCTCCCCACGCTCCGTGAGCGTGTCGGTGCTCAGGAAGCCCCCCGGGACCCCTCCCCATTCCCCAGAGACCCCTCCCCACGCACCGTGAGCGTGTCGGTGCTCAGAAGCCCCCAGCCCCATTCCGTATCTCCCCCTCCTCACCGTGAGCGTGTCGGTGCTCAGGAAGCCCCCAGCCCCATTCCCCAGGGACCCCTCCTCACCGTGAGCGTGTCGGTGCTCAGAAGCCCCCAGCCCCATTCGCCAGAGACCCCTCCTCACCGTGAGGGTGTCGGTGCTCAGGAAGCCCCCAGCCCCATTCCCCAGGGACCCCTCCTCACCGTGAGCGTGTCGGTGCTCAAAGCCCCAGCCCCATTCCCCAGGGACCCCTCCCCACGCACCGTGAGCGTGTCGGTGCTCAGGAAGCCCCCAGCCCCATTCCCCATCTCCCCCTCCTCACCGTGAGCGTGTCGGTGCTCAGGAAGCCCCCAGCCCCATTCCCCATCTCCCCCGCCTCACCGTGAGTGTGTCGGTGCTCAGGAAGCCCCCAGGACCCCTCCCCACGCACCGTGAGGTGTCGGTGCTTAGAAGCCCCAGCCCCATTCCCCAGGGACCCCTCCCCACGCACCGTGAGCGTGTCGGTGCTCAGGAAGCCCCCAGCCCCATTCCGTATCTCCCCCTCCTCACCGTGAGCGTGTCGGTGCTCAGGAAGCCCCCAGCCCCATTCCCCAGAGACCCCTCCTCACCGTGAGGGTGTCGGTGCTCAGGAAGCCCCCCGGGACCCCTCCCCACGCACCGTGAGGGTGTCGGTGCTCAGGAAGCCCCCAGCCCCATTCCCCAGGGACCCCTCCTCACCGTGAGCGTGTCGGTGCTCAGAAGCCCCCAGCCCCATTCCCCCGGGACCCCTCCTCACCGTGAGCGTGTCGGTGCTCAGGAAGCCCCCAGCCCCATTCCCCCGGGACCCCTCCTCACCGTGAGGGTGTCGGTGCTCAGGAAGCCCCCAGCCCCATTCCCCAGAGACCCCTCCCACGCACCGTGAGCGTGTCAGTGCTCAGAAGCCCCCAGCCCCATTCCCCATCTCCCCTCCTCACCGTGAGGTGTCGGTGCTCAGAAGCCCCCAGCCCCATTCCCCATCTCCCCCTCCTCACCGTGAGGGTGTCGGTGCTCAGAAGCCCCCAGCCCCATTCCCCAGGGACCCCTCCTCACCGTGAGGGTGTCGGTGCTCAGGAAGCCCCTCAAGCTGCCGCTGCCGTAGCTGATGGCGAAGGCGCTGCCGTTGGCGCGGTGCGTGCGGGACAGCGCGGGCTGGTAGTGCGGGTGCAGCCCTGCGGGACACGGGGACATTGGGGACACGGGGGGACACGGTGACAAATGAGGGACACGAGGGAGACACAGTGACACACGGGGAGGGACACGATGACACACGGGGGACGCACGGTGACAAATGGGGGACACGGGGGGACATGTGGAGACACGGTGACATGTGGGGACACGAGGGGGCATAGGGGGACACGGGGACACACAGCGGGACATGGTCACACGCAGTGGCACACAGGGGACACGGGGGGACACACGGTGACACATGGTGACACACGGGGGGATACGGTGACGCACAGACAAACACGGTGACACACGACGCGCAGTGGCACACGGGACACGGTGACACATGGTGACACACGGGAGGATACGGTGACACACAGACACACACGGTGACACATGGGGGGACACGATGACACGCAGTGGCACACAGGGGACACACGAGGGTGACACACGGGGACACGGTCACTCCCCTCAGGCCACGCCCATTCACCTTAAACCACGCCCCGATCCAGACCACACCCTCATTCCCAAACCACGCCCCATCACAAACCACGCCCCCTTATCCAAGCCACGCCCGCCCAGCCCAGGCAAAGTGATCTCGCTCCACCCCGACCACGCCCCCAAACAAACCACGCCCACTCGACCAAGCCCCGCCCCCTTTGGCCCCGCCCCTCACAGCAGGCCAGGTAGAGCAGGCAGCAGCGCCACGAGGGCACCCACAGGTCGGCCGAGCCCGTGTCGAAAATGACGCGGAAAATTTGGGGAGGGGTCCCCAGGGCGATGGTGCCGTAGTACTGGGCCTGGGGGGGCACAGAGAGTGTCACCCGAGTGTCACCCGAGTGTCACCCGAGTGTCACCTGAGTGTCACCCGAGTGTCACCAAGGTCCCTGGGACACCCCCTCATGTCCTGTGTCCCCCTGTCCCCAGGATTCTGGGACCCCCCCCCGCCATGTCCCTGTGACAGTCACACCCCTGTCCCCATTGTCCCCAAGGTCCCCCAATGTCCCTGTGACACCCCCATGGCACTGTCCCCTGTCCCCAGTGTCCCCAAGGTCCCTGTAACCCTTCCCATGGCACTGTCACTCCCCTGTCCCCCTGTCCCCAAGATCTCTGTGACACACCCCTCATGTCCTCATGGCACTGTCACACCCCTGTCCCCATTTTTGTCCCCAATGTCCCTTTGACCCCCTGGCACTGTCCCCAGTGTCCCTGTGACGTCCCCATGGCACTGTCCCCCCACCCCCTCATGTCCTGTGTCCCCCTGTCCCCATTGTCCCCAAGGTCTCTGTGACCCCCCCATGTCCCCAGGGCCCATCTACCCCCCCCGGGTCCCCCTCTGCCCGGGGTCCCCCCCCCCCCTCCCCCACTCACGTCCATGTAGTTGTGCAGCCTCGTTGGCGCGGCCGCCGCCCCTCCCCCACTCCGGCTGCGGGGACCCCCCCCGGCCCCCCAAAATTTGGGGGGCACCCAGGGCCCCCTCTCCAGGGGGATGCTGCGGGGGGACGGACAGGGAGGGGTTAACGGCCGCAGAGTTAATGAGTTAATGAGCTTAATGAGCGCAATTATGTTAATGAAGGGCTGGCAGCGCAGCGCTGGAAATGGGGGAGGGGGCTCGGGGAGGGGGCAGATTAACGAGGTTAATGAGGGGCTCATCGGGGGTTAATGAGGCTGGGGGGGCTCATGGGGGGGGTCCCCAAATTCGGGAGTCACCCCCGGGGTCAGAGGTCACGGGGGTGGGGGGAGGGGTCACGCCCTGGAGGGTGGGGCCGGGCCCGAGCGGGTCCGACCGGCTCCCGCCCCCGCTGGGCTCACCCCAAAATCCATCCCAGAGCTCACCTGGGGGATCCCCGAACCCCAAAATCCATCCCAGAGCTCACCTGGGGGTGTCCCAAACCCCAAAATCCATCCCAGAGCTCACCTGGGGGTGTCCCAAACCCCAAAATCCATCCCAGAGCTCACCTGGGGGATCCCGGAACCCCAAAATCCATCCCAGAGCTCACCTGGGATCCCCCAAAATCCATCCCAGAGCTCACCTGGGATCCCCCAAAATCCATCCCAGAGCTCACCTGGGGATCCCGGAACCCCAAAATCCATCCCAGAGCTCACCTGGGGGATCCCCGAGCCCCAAAATCCATCCCAGAGCTCACCTGGGGGTGTCCCAAACCCCAAAATCCATCCCAGAGCTCACCTGGGGGATCCCGAAACCCAAAATCCATCCCAGAGCTCACCTGGGATCCCCCAAAATCCATCCCAGAGCTCACCTGGGGGATCCCGGAACCCCAAAATCCATCCCAGAGCTCACCTGGGGGATCCCCGAACCCCAAAATCCATCCCAGAGCTCACCTGGGGGATCCCGAACCCCAAAATCCATCCCAGAGCTCACCTGGGGGATCCCCGAACCCCAAAATCCATTCCAGAGCTCACCTGGGGGATCCCAGAACCCCAAAATCCATCCCAGAGCTCACCTGGGGGTGTCCTGAACCCCAAAATCCATCCCAGAGCTCACCTGGGGGATCCCGGAACCCCAAAATCCATCCCAGAGCTCACCTGGGGGATCCCGGAACCCCAAAATCCATCCCAGAGCTCACCTGGGGGATCCCGGAACCCCAAAATCCATCCCAGAGCTCACCTGGGGGATCCCCGAACCCCAAAATCCATCCCAGAGCTCACCTGGGGGATCCCGAACCCCAAAATCCATCCCAGAGCTCACCTGGGGGATCCCGGAACCCCAAAATCCATCCCAGAGCTCACCTGGGGGTGTCCCAAACCCCAAAATCCATCCCAGAGCTCACCTGGGGGTGTCCTGAACCCCAAAATCCATCCCAGAGCTCACCTGGGGGATCCCGGAACCCCAAAATCCATCCCAGAGCTCACCTGGGGGATCCCGGAACCCCAAAACCCACCTGGGGGGATTTAGGTGTGCGGGAACCCCCAAATTCACCCCCCAGAATCCCACCTGGGGGGTCTCCAGGTATCTGGAAACCCCCAAATTTCCCATCTGGGGGGGATCCAGGTGTCCGGGAAATTTCAACCCCCCCCCCCCCTCCCTAAACCTCACCTGGAAGAATCTAGGTGTCCAAAAATCACCCCCAAACTCACACCTGGGGGATCCGGGAACCCCAAAATCCTTCCAACCCCCCACACCTGGGTGGACCCCTCCCCAAATC
This sequence comes from Muscicapa striata striata, assembly GCA_030060385.1. Taxonomy (NCBI): domain Eukaryota; kingdom Metazoa; phylum Chordata; class Aves; order Passeriformes; family Muscicapidae; genus Muscicapa; species Muscicapa striata. The sequence continues at coordinate 17,443 of JAREIS010000550.1, read as the reverse complement.
CCCGCCGCTCTCTCACCGCAGCATCGCTCCCGCTCCCGCCGCGAGCAGCAGGAGGGGCCCGATCGCGGGGCCCCCCAAAGCCGCTCCGAGCCCCGGCGCGGGAACCCCAAAACCGCCCCCACATCCGGGGGACACGGGAACCCGACTGCACCCCAAAATTTCCAACATTTCATGGGGTGCCCCTTAGAACCAATTCCTGTAATGAGGGAGACACCCTCAAATTTTGGGGTGGTTTGAAATTAAAATTAAAATTAAAAAATATAATAAAAAATAAATTAAAATATCTTAGGCAAACCGGATGGGGATGGGCTCTAGGGCCCAAATTGCCAAAAAAATCTAAAATTGAGGGACCCCAAATCTGTACCTGCTGACCCGAAGAAAGCTGAAGCCACCCCAAATGGCCGGAACCCAAACCATTTGGAAGCGAAACTCCCCAAAACACCCCAAATTCGAAACCACACCCCTAACTTGGGGGGAGTCCCACCACCCTGGGGGCGAAGCACCTTATTAATGCTGGCGCCCCGGCCCCAATTTGAGGGCCCTGCCCACTTTTGGGGTTTGAGGGGAGGAATAGGGGAAATGGGGGAAGGGATGAACGGCCCAAAACCCCCCAAAACAAAAAAAAAAGGTGGGTGCAGGGAACCAAACACGAAGGGAGAGGGGGCACGAGGCAGAAATAAGGATATTGGGGACACCAGGTTTTTGGGGTGAGCCCGACTGTGGGTGAGGGGGGAATGTGGGATCCGGGGCCCATTTGTGGTCCGCCTTTTGGGTTTTGTGTGTGGGGGCAGCCCGGGGGGGCGGGGGCCGTGTGCGCGTTTGGGCTCCCTGTCGCCTCTCGTCCGCTGCGTCGGTCGCAGCTCCGATGTCGCGCGCCGAGTCCACAGCGCGACGGCGACCGAGCGGGCGGGCGGACCCCGAAATGGGGAAAAATTAAAATATCGGGGTTAGAGCGGAAAAGGGGGGAAAAATGGGGAAGGGGAAAAATGGGAGAAAGAGGAAAAAAAAGGGGGGAAGAGGGAAAAGGGGGAAATGAGAGGAAAAGGGGAAAAAGGAGGAAAAAGGGAAAAGGGAAAAAGGGAAAAGGGAAAAGGGGAAAGATGGAAAAAGAGGGAAAAGAGGGAAAAGAGGGAAAATGGGGAGGGGTGAAAGAGGAGGGAAAAAGGGGAAAAGGGAAAAAAGAGAGGGGAAGAGGAAAAGAGGGGAAAGGGGAAAAAGGGAGAAAAAGGAGGAAAAAAAAGGGAAAAAGAGGGAAAAAAAAGGGGGAAATGATGAGGAAAAGAGGGGGAAAAAGGGAAAAGGAGGAAAAAGAGGGAGAGAGAAAAGAGGGGGAAAGAGAGAAAAAAAGGGAGAAAGAAGGAGGAAAAAAAGGAAAGGGAAAAAGAGGAAAGAAAAGGGGAAAGAGAAAGGGGAAATGGGAAAAAGGGGGAAAAGGAGGAAAGAAAGGGGAAAAAGGAGGAAAGAAGGGGGAAAAGGAAAAAAGGGGAAAAGAGGAAATAGGGGAAAGGGAAAAGGGAAAAGGAGGAAAAAAAATGGAGGAAAAGGAGAAAAAGGAGAAAAAGGAAAAAAATGGGGAAAAAGGAGAAAAAAGGGGGAAAGAGGGGGGAAAAGAGGAAAAAAATGGGGGAAAAGGAGGGAAAAAAGGGGGAAAAGAGGGAAAAAAGGAGGGAAATGAGGGAAAAAAGGAGGGAAATGAGGGGGTGACTCACAGCCGCGGCCTCGGGGGGTTCGTAGGTGAAGCTCTCGGGAAAGGCCTTGGCCAGGGCCATGCGCCGGGCGAAGGTGTAATACTGGGGAGGGGAATTGGGGGGTCAGGGGACCCCAAAATAACCCCAGAGACCCCAAAAAAACCCCAGAGACCCCAAAAAAACCCAAGAGACCCCCAAGAAACCCCAGAGATCGCCCAGAAAACCCCCAGGACCTTCAAAATGACTCCCAAACCCAAAGGAGCCTCTCCAGGACACCTTGTATGACCCTGAGATCCCCAAAATGACCACCAGGACCCCCAGAGTGACCCCAGAGTGACCCCAAAGTGACCCCCAGGACCCCCAGGATGCCCTGAGTGACCCCAGGAACCCCAGAGTGACCCCAGAGTGTCCCCAGTGTCCCCAGAGTGTCCCCAGAGTGTCCCCCTGACCCTGCCCAGGTATTTCCAGTCGAGCAGGTCGCTGAGGCGCTCGGTGCGGTTCCTCTGCACGATGCGCTGCCACCCCAGAGTGACCCAGAGTGTCCCCAGAGTGACCCCAGTGTCCCCAGAGTGTCCCCAGAGTGTCCCCAGTGTCCCCAGTGTCCCCAGAGTGTCCCTGACCCAGGTATCCAGGTCGAGCCCCAGGTCTGCCCTGCGTAAGCAGGCGTCGGGCTGCACGGCTGCCGCTCGGGCAGCGACAGCGCGTGACTAGCCACACCCAAGGGATCCAGATGTACTGGGACAGGCGGGACAGGGACAGTCAGGACAGGGACAGACAGGCAGGATTCAGGACAGGATCCAGATGTAGAATCCTGAGACAGGACAGGGACAGACAGTCAGGACAGGACGACAGTGACTAGGGACAGGACAGTCAGGGGACAGGACAGGGGATCCACAATGTAGATACCTGGGACAGGGACAGGGGACAGGGGACAGTCAGGGACAGGGACAGGGACAGGGACAGGGGACAGTCAGGGACAGGGACAGGGATCCACAATGTAGATACCTGGGACAGGGACAGGGACAGGGACAGTCAGGGACAGGGACAGGGACAGGGACAGGGACAGGGACAGGGACAGGGACAGGGATCCACGATGTAAATACCTGGGGACAGGGGACAGGGACAGGGGACAGTCAGGGACAGGGATCCACGATGTAAATACCTGGGGATGGGACAGGACAGGGACAGGGACAGTCAGGGACAGGGACAGGGACAGGGACAGGGGACAGTCAGGGACAGGGACAGGGATCCACAATGTAGATACCTGGGACAGGGACAGGGGACAGGGGACAGTCAGGGACAGGGACAGGGACAGGGACAGGGACAGGGACAGGGATCCACGATGTAAATACCTGGGGACAAGGGACAGGGACAGTCAGGGACAGGGACAGGGACAGGGACAGGGGACAGGTGACAGGGACAGGGATCCACGATGTAAATACCTGGGGACAGGACAGGGACAGGGGACAGTCAGGGACAGGGACAGGGATCCACGATGTAAATACCTGGGACAGGGACAGGGACAGGGGACAGTCAGGGACAGGACAGGACAGGGACAGGGACAGGGACAGGGATCCACAATGTAAATACCTGGGACAGGGGACAGGGACACGGTCAGGGACAGACATGGGGACAGGGACAGGGATATGGGAACAGAAGGACAGAGATGGGGATATGGGGACGGGGATGGGGAAATAGGGACAGGGACACGGGGACAGGGATGGGGACAGGGACATGGGGACACGGACAGCGATGAGGACATGGGGACAGGGATATGGACAGGGAAATGGGGACAGGGACATGGGGACAGGGATGGGCACAGGGACATGAGGGGGGGGGGACACAACGAACCAGAGACCCCTCCACGTTTTGGGGACATTTTGGGGACCCCCCACCTCAGGTTTTGGGAACCCCCCCGGATTTTTGGGGCCCCGGATTTTTGGGGCCCCCGGGATTTTGGGGCCCTGACCGTAGGCCGAGGGTCGGGCGTGCTCCTCCATGAAGCAGCCAAGCCCGAGAGGTTGGTGGAGACGCTGGGGATGCCCATGACGGTGCACTCGGCTGGGAGAGAGAAAATGGGGGGTCAGGGATTGGGGGGGGCAGAAACACCCCTGGGAAACCCCAAAATAACACCCCTGGGGAACCCCAAAATCACCCCAAAATCACCCCAAAAACGCACCTGGGAAACCCCAAAATCACCCCTGGGGAACCCCAAAATCACCCCAAAAACACCCCTGGGGAACCCCAAAATCACCCCAAAATCACCCCAAAAACGCATCCGGGAAACCCCAAAATCACCCCAAAATCACCCCAAAAACACACCCGGGAAACCCCAAAAACACCCCTGGGAAACCCCAAAATCACCCCTGGGAAACCCCAAAAACGCACCCGGGAAACCCCAAAATCACACCTGGGAAACCCCAAAATCACCCCCGGGAAACCCCAAAATCACCCCAAAAACACACCAGGTGCGCCCGGGCTTTGGGGTTCTCCTGGAGGATTTTTGGGGTCCCTTTGGGATTTTAGGTTTCCTCTTGGGAATTTTCGGGGTCCCCTTTAGGGTTTTGGGGTCCCTTTTGGGGTCACTGACCCATACAAGTCACCGAGACCTCCTGGCTCTCGGTATCACTGGATTTTAGGGTTTCTCCCAGGATTTTGGGTCTCTTTTGGGATTTTGAGGTCCCTTTTTAGGATTTTGGGGTCCCTTTGGGAATTTTTGGGGGCCCTTTGGTTTTTTTGGGGTCCCTTTTGGGGTTTTGGGGCCCTTTTGGGTTTTTTGGGGTCCCTTTTGGGTTTTTTTGGGTCCCTTAAGGGTTTTTGGGGTCTCTTTTGGGTTTTGTTGGTCTCTTTTAGGATTTTGGGGTCCCTTTTGGGTTTTTTGGGGTGACTGACCCCTAGAAGTCACCCTGAACTCCTGGCTCCCCTCCCTCTGGGTGCCCCCAGATTTTGGGGTCCCTTTTGGGATTTTGGGGTCACTGACCCGTACAAGTCACCCCGAACTCCTGGCTCCCCTCCCTCTGGATATCAGGGTTCCCCCCAGCATTTTGGGGGTCCCTTTTTGGGACTTTGGGGTCTCTGACCCACCCTGCACTCCTGGCCCCCCTCCCTCCGGGTGTTGCCGGATTTTGGGGGTCCCCAGCCCCCCGAAAAGGGCGGCTCCTACCGGGGGTGTAGCCCCAGGGCTCGTAGTAGGAGGGGAAGACGCCGAGGTGGCAACCGCGGACGAACTCCTCGTAATCCACGGGGAGCAGGGGGCTGGTGGAGGAGAGGAACTCGGGGTGGAAGATGATCTGGGGGAGAGCAGAGCCCCGAAACCCTCAGCTGGGCCCCAAAATTCCCATCCCAGAACCCCAAAATCCTGAGCTGGGCCCCAAAATCCTGAGCTGGAACCCCCAATGTCCCCAATGCCCCCAGTGTGTCCCCAGTGTCACCTTGACGCGGTCGTTGCTGCTGTTGAACAGCCCGATCCTGCCCCCTGTCCCCTATGTCCCCAATGTCCCCAATGTCCCCAGTGTCCCCAATGTCCCCAGTGTGTCCCCAGTGTCACCTTGACGCGGTCGTTGCTGCTGTTGAACAGCCCGATCCTGCCCCCTGTCCCCAGTGTCCCCAGTGTCCCCAATGTCCCCCCAATGTCCCCCCAATGTCCCCAGTGTCCCCAATGTCCCCAGTGTCCCCAGTGTCCCCAGTGTGTCCCCAGTGTGTCCCCAATGTCCCCAGTGTCACCTTGACGCGGTCGTTGCTGCTGTTGAACAGCCCGATCCTGCCCCCTGTCCCCAATGTCCCCAGTGTCAGCAGTGTGTCCCCAGTGTGTCCCCAGTGTGTCCCCAATGTCCCCAGTGTGTCCCCAGTGTGTCCCCAGTGTCCCCAGTGTGTCCCCAGTGTGTCCCCAGTGTCACCTTGACGCGGTCGTTGCTGCTGTTGAACAGCCCGATCCTGCCCCCTGTCCCCAATGTCCCCTCTGTCCCCAGTGTCCCCAATGTCCCCAATGTCCCCAATGTCCCCAGTGTCCCCAATGTCCCCAGTGTGTCCCCAATGTCCCCAATGTCCCCAGTGTCCCCAATGTCCCCAGTGTGTCCCCAGTGTCCCCAGTGTGTCCCCAGTGTGTCCCCAGTGTCACCTTGACGCGGTCGTTGCTGCTGTTGAACAGCCCGATCCTGCCCCCCCAATCCCCAGTGTCCCCAGTGTCCCCAGTGTCCCCAATGTCCCCAGTGTCCCCAGTGTGTCCCCAGTGTCCCTCAGTGTCCCCAGTGTCCCTTGACGCGGTCGTTGTTGCTGTTGAGTGTCCTGTCCCCAATGTCCCCTGTCCCCAGTGTCCCCAATGTCCCCAATGTCCCCAGTGTCCCCAATGTCCCCAGTGTCCCCAGTGTGTCCCCAGTGTCCCCAGTGTGTCCCCAGTGTCACCTTGACGCGGTCGTTGCTGCTGTTGAACAGCCCAATCCTGCCCCCTGTCCCCAGTGTCCCCAATGTCCCCAATGTCCCCAATGTCCCCAGTGTCCCCAGTGTGTCCCCAGTGTCACCTTGACGCGGTCGTTGCTGCTGTTGAACAGCCCGATCCTGCCCAGTGCCCCCTGTCCCCAGTGTCCCCAATGTCCCCAATGTCCCCAGTGTCCCCAGTGTCCCCAGTGTCCCCAGTGTCCCCAGTGTCCCCAGTGTGTCCCCAGTGTCACCTTGACGCGGTCGTTGCTGCTGTTGAACAGCCCGATCCTGCGGATCCTGCCCCCTGTCCCCAGTGTCCCCAATGTCCCCAATGTCCCCAGTGTCCCCAGTGTCCCCAGTGTGTCCCCAGTGTGTCCCCAGTGTGTCCCCAGTGTGTCCCCTGTCACCTTGAACAGCCCGTTGCTGCTGTTGAACAGCCCGATCCTGCGGATCGTGGTCAGGATGGGGTCGGTGGCGTCAGTCCAGCATGTTGTGGGTGCACACGGGGAACGACTGACGCTGCAACGGGTTTTGGGGGACCCCCGAGGTCAGCACCCCTCACCCCGAAGGGCACCAGGAACCCCAAAAGCTGCTGGACCCCCCAAAAAACGGCACCAAGGAGCCCCCAAATCTGCTGTACCCCCCAAAAAACGGCACCAAGGAGCCCCAAATTTCAGTTCTATTCCCCGAATTTTCACCCCAAAAAGGGACACAGAACCCCAAAATCTTCCCAAAAACAAAAAGGGGGACCCAGGACCCCAAAAAGGAGCAGCCAGGAGCCCCCAAATTTTTGTACCCCAAAAACGGCACCCAGGAACCCCCAAATTCCAACCCTACACCCCGAATTTTCACCCCAAAAAAAGGGACACCAGGAAATCTCCCCCAAAAAAAGGGGGACCCAGGACCCCAAAAAAGGAGCAGCCAGGAGCCCCCAAATCTTCTGTACCCCCAAAAATGGCACCAAGGAGCCCCAAATTTCAGTTCTATGCCCCGAATTTTCACCCAGGAACCCCAAAATCTTCCCCCCAAAAAAGGGGGACTCAGGCCCCAAAAAAAGAACCAGGACCCCAAAAAAAGGAGCACCCAGGAACCCCCAAATCTTCTGTACCCCCAAAAATGCAACCAGATGTCCCAGCACCCCAAAAAGGGGACCTAGCACCCCAAAAAAGAATCCCAGCACCCCAAAAAAGGGGATCCCAGCACCCCAAAAAGGGGTCCAGCCCCCCAAAAACAGGTCCTAGTCCCCCAAAAATGAGGCCCCACCCCCCAAAAATGAATCCCACCCCCAAAAGGAATCCCACCCCCAAAAATGAATCCCAGCACCCCAAAAACAGGTCCTAGTCCCCCAAAAATGAGGTCCCACCCCCCAAAAATGAATCCCAGCCCCCCAAAAATGAATCCCAGCACCCCAAAAGGGAATCCCAGCACCCCAAAAGGGGGTCCCACCCCCCAAAAATGATGTCCCACCCCCCAAAAGGAATCCCACCCCCAAAAAGGGGTCCCAGCCCCCAAAGGGAATCCCAGCCCCCCAAAGGGGATCCCAGCCCCCAAAAAGGAATCCCAGCCCCCCAAAAAGGGGGTCCCACCCCCCAAAAAGGGGGTCCCAGCCCCCAAAAGGGGGTCCCAGCACCCCAAAAAGGGGGTCCCAGCCCCCAAAAGGGGGTCCCAGCACCCCAAAAAGGGGGTCCCACCCCCCAAAAGGGGATCCCAGCACCCCAAAAAGGGGGTCCCACCCCCCAGAAAGGGGGTCCCCCCGCCCCCAGCCCCACCTGCGTGGCGAAGATGGCCCTTTTCATCATGGTGAAATCCTCCCTGTCCAGCATCTTGTTCATGTCCGGGAGGTTCCCCCTGCAGCAACGGGGGCACCCCCAGTCACAGGCGAACCCCAAAACAGTTTGGGATTTTTGGGGATTTTTTTGGGATTTTTTTGGGATTTTTTGGGATTTTTTTGGGATTTTTTGGGGGGTTTTTTGGGGGTTCTTACACCAGCAGAGACTCGTAGAGCTTCTTCCCGAATTTCTCCTTCACGGCGTTGGCCGTGTCCCTGTGGGGGAGGGGCAGAATTTGGGGGGGGTCCCGGGGATTTTGGGGGGTCCCCGGGGATTTTGGGGGGTCCCGGGGATTTTTGGGGGTCCCCGGGGATTTTGGGGGTCAGGGGAATTTTGGGGTGTTTTTGGGTATTTTTGCGTGGATTTTTCAGGTGTTTTGAGGTGGATTTTTGGGGGTTTTTTGGGTGGATTTTTGGGGTTTTTTAGGGGATTTTGGGGGGGGTTTTGGGTGGATTTTTGGGATATTTTGGGGTTTTTTGGGGTATTTTTGGGGTGTTCCTGGGGTGTTCCTGAGGTATTTTTTAGTGGAGTTCTGGGGTGGTTTTGGGGTATTTTTTAGTGGATTTTTGGGGTGTTTTTGGGATATTTTGGGGATATTTTGGGGTATTTTTTAGTGGATTTTTGGGGTGGTTTTGTGGTAATTTTAGGATGATTTGGGGTGGATTTTTGGGGTGTTTTGGGGGGATTTTTGGGGCACTTTTGGGGTGTTTTGGGGGTAATTTTGGAGTGGAGTTTTGGGGTATTTTTCAGTATTTTTCGGTATTTTTGGGATATTTTTGAGATGTTTTTGGGTAGATTTTGGGATATTTTGGGGATATTTTGGGGATATTTTTGGAATATTTTTGGGATATTTTTGGGTGGATTTTGGGATATTTTTGGGATATTTTTAGGCGGATTTTTGGAATATTTTTGGGAGATTTTGGGGGCTATTTTTTTTTGTATTTTTGGGTGGATTTTGGGGTATTTTTGGGATGTTTTTGGGTAGATTTTGGAATATTTTTAGGATATTTTTGGGTGGATTTTTGAGATATTTTTGAGATATTTTTGGGATATCTTTGGGTGGATTTTTGGGTGGATTTTGGAATATTTTTGGGATATTTTTGGGATATTTATGGGTGGATTTTTGGGACATTTTTGGGATGTTTTTGGGGATATTTTTGGGCTGTTTTTGGGATGTTTTTGGGGCTGTTTTTGGGATATTTTTGGGCTGTTTTTGAGATATTTTTGGGATGGTTTGGGGATGTTTCTGGGGTGTTTTTGGGGATATTTTTGGGGTGTTTTTGGGGTGTTTTTGGGCTGTTTTTGGGGTGGTTTTGGGGTGGTTTTGGGGTGTTTTTGGGCTGTTTTTGGGCTGTTTTTGGGCTGTTTTTGGGGTGTTTTTGGGATATTTTTGGGATATTTTTGGGATGTTTTTGGTCTGTTTTTGGGATATTTTTGGGCTGTTTTTGGGGTGTTTTTGGGGTGTTTTTGGGGTCCCACCAGAGCTGCTTGCGCACGGCCTGGCCCTTGAGCGACTCCACGTTGAAGTTGTTGGTCCGGGCGGGCATGATGAAAAATGCCACCACTGTCACCTCACTGCCATTCACCTGGGGACAATGGGGACAAAAACGGGAACAATGGCACCAAATGGCAAAAAATGCCACCACTGTCACCTCACTGCCATTCACCTGGGGACACATGGCACCAAATGTCACCAAATGGCACCAAAATGTCACCAAATGGAACCAAATGGAACCAAAATGGCACCAAATGGCACCAAAATGGCACCAAATGGAACCTGGGGTCGTTAAATGTCCCCAAAACTGCCCACAGAGACCTCAATCCCAAATAACCCCAATGTCCCCAATCCCCCCAGTGTCCCCAATGTCCCCAATGTCCCCAATCCCCCAGTGTCCCCAAATCCCCCAATCCCCCCAATCCCCCAATGTCCCCCCAGTGTCCCCAATGTCCCCCAATCCCCCAATCCCCCCAATGTCCCCCAATGTCCCCAATCCTCCCACTGTCCCCAAATCCCCCCAATGTCCCCAATGTCCCCCCAGTGTCCCCCCAATGTCCCCAATCCCCCCAATGTCCCCAATGTCCCCAATCCCCCAGTGTCCCCAGCGTCCCCAATGTCCCCCCAGTGTCCCCCCCAATGTCCCCCAATCCCCCAATGTCCCCAATGTCCCCAATCCCCCAATGTCCCCCAGTGTCCCCAATCCCCCAATCCCCCAATGTCTCCAGTGTCCCCAATCCCCCAATCCCCACTGTCCCCAATGTCCCCAATGTCCCCAATCCCCCAATGTCCCCAACCCCCCCAGTGTCCCCGCTGTCCCCAGTGTCCCCCAGTGTCACCCTCAGCAGGTAGTTGAGCCGTGCCAGCGCCTCCAGGAAAATGTCGGCGCCTTTGTTGGAGAACTCGTAGCGGCCGGCGATGAAGAAGAAAAGAGTCTTGTCCAGGTCGAAATCCAGGTGCCTGTGCCGGGGGAAACTCACCTGGGGCACCCCAAAAACACCCAAAACACCCCAAAAACACCCCAAAAACACTGGGGTACCCCAAAAACACCCCAAAAAAACCCAAAAACACCTAAAAACACCTGGGGTACCCCGAAAACACCCCAAAACACCCCAAAAACACCCAGAAACACCCAAAACCACCCTAAAAACACCTAAAAACACCTGGGGTACCCCAAAAACACCCCAAAACACCTGGGGCACCGCAAAAATACCCAAAAACCACCCAAAACCACCCAAAAACACCTGGGGCAACCCAAAAACACCCCAAAAAACCCTGAAAACACCCAAAACCACCCCAAAACACCCCAAAAACACCCAGAAACACCTAAAAGCACCTGGGGTACCCCAAAAACACCCAAAAACACTGGGGCACCCCAAAAACACCCAAAACCACCCCAAAACCACCCCAAAACACCTGGGGCACCCCAAAAACACCCCCAAAAACCCCGAAAACACCCAAAACCACCCAAAACCATCCAAAACCACCCAAAAACACCTAAAAACACCTGGGGTACCCCAAAAACACCCCAAAAACACTGGGGTACCCCAAAAACACCCAAAAACACCAAAAAACACCCCAAAAACACCCCAAAAACACCTCAGGCAACCCAAAAACACCCCAAAACCCCCAAAACCACCCAAAACCACCTGGGGAACCCCCAAACCCCCTCAAAATCACCCCCAAAATACCCCAAAACACACCTGGGAAACCCCAAAATGACCCCAAAAAACCACCTAGAGCACCCGGGTTTTGGGGTTCTCCTGGAGGATTTTGGGGTCCCTTTGAGGATTTTGGGGTTTCTCTTTAGGATTTTGGGGTGACCGACCCATAGAAGTCACCCTGAACTCCTGGCTCCCCTCCCTCTGGGTATTCTTTGTTTTTGGGGCCCCTTTTTAGGATTTTGGGGTCCCTTTTGGGATTTTAGGGTTCCTCTGGGGAATTTTGGGGTCCCTTTTAGGATTCTGGGGTCCATTTTGGGATTTTGGGGTCCATTTTGGGATTTTGGTGTCCCTTTTAGGATTTTGGGTCCCTTTTGGGGTCTCTGACCCACAGAAATCACCCTGAACTCCTGGCTCCCCTCTCTCCAGATATCAGAGTTCCCCCACTGGATTTCAGGGTTCCTCCCCGGATTTTGGGGTCCCTTTATGGATTTTAGGGTTCCTCTGGGGAATTTTGGGGTCCCTTTTGGGGTTTTTGGGGTGACTGACCCGTAGAAGTGGCCCCTGACGAACTCCTGGACTCGGGCCTTGCTCTGGGCGTGCAGGTTCTGGAACTCGTGCATGGCCGAGAACTTGCGCACGTTCAGCCCGTTGGGGGTCACCAGGTCTGGGGGGGTCCCGGGGGTCAGGGGGACCCCAAAATACCCGGGAACCCTCCAAAAAATACCCAGGAACCCCCCCAAAAAATACCCGGGAACTCCCCCAAAAATACCAGGGAACCCCCAAAAAATACCAGGAACTCCCCCAAAATACCCGAGACCCCCAAAAAAATACCCAGGAACCCCCAAAAATACCAGGAACCCCCAAAAAAATACCAGGAATCCCCAAAAATACCAGGAACCCCCAAAAAATACCAGGAACCCCCAAAAATACCCGGAACCCCCCCCAAAATACCAGGGGAACTCCCAGAAAAATACCCGGGAACTCCCCCAAAAAAAGCCGAACCCCCAAAAAATACCCAGGAACCCCCAAAAATACTAGGAAAAAAAATACCCCCAAAAATGGGAACTCCCCAAAAAATACCCGGGAACTCCCCCAAAAATACCCAGGAACCCCCAAAAAATACCCAGGAACACCCCCAAAAAATAACCCCAAAAATGCCGGAACTCCCCAAAAATACCCCCAAAAAATTACCGGGAACCCCCAAAAAAATACCCGAGGAAAAAAATACCTGGGAACCCCCAAAAAAATACCAGGAACTCCCCCAAACCCCAAAAATAACCCCCAAAAATACCCGGGAACCCCCAAAAAATAACCCCCAAAAAATAACCAGGAACCCCCAAAAATAACCAGGAAAAAAAATACCTGGGAATTCCCAAACAAAATACCCGGGAATCCCCCAAAAAATACCTGGGAACCCCCCAAAAATACCAGGAATCCCCCAAAATACCCGGGAACCCCCACAAAAATACCAGGAACCCCAAAAATAACCGGGAACCCCCCCAAAAAATACCCGGGAACTCCCCCAAAAAATACCCGGGAACCCCCAAAAAATACCCGGGAACCCCAAAAAATACCGGGAACTCCCCAAAAATACCGGAACCCCCAAAAATACCCGGAAACCCCCCCAAAAAAATACCTGGGAACCCCCCCAAAAAAATAACCGGGAACACCCCAAAAATACCCGGGAACTCCCCCCAAAAAATACCCGGGAACACCCCAAAAAATACCCGGGAACCCCCCCAAAAAATACCCGGGAACCCCCAAAAAAATAACCGGGAACCCCCCAAAAAATACCCCAAATCCCCGATTCCCCAAAATCCCCAAATCCCACCCTGGAACCCCCGAGGATTTTTGGGGTTCATCAGGATTTTGGGGATTTTGGGATGGGATTTTGGGGATTTTTGGGATGGGATTTTGGGGATTTTTGGGACGGGATTTTGGGATGGGATTTTGGGGTGGGATTTTGGGTATTTTGGGGTGGCATTTTGGGGATTTGGGGTATTTCGGGGTGCCCAGGTGTGCTCAGGGTCACACCTGGTTTCCGTTTGAGCAGGTGCTCGGCCTCGGCGGCGGTGACAGGGATGGGATTTTGGGGTGGAATTTTTGGGTATTTTGGGTATTTTGGGTATTTTGGCACGGGATTTTTGGGGTGTCCAGGTGTTTCGGGGTGCCCAGGTGTACCTGGTTTCCATTTGAGCAGGTGCTCGGCCTCGGTGGCGGTGACAGGGGTGGGATTTTGGGATGGGATTTGGGATATTTTGGGGTGGGATTTTGGAGTTTTTGGAGATTTTGGGGTGGGATTTTGGGGTGGGATTTTGGGGTGCCCAGGTGTTTCGGGGTGCCCAGGTGTACCTGGTTTCCGTTTGAGCAGGTGCTCGGCCTCGGTGGCGGTGACAGGGGTGGGATTTTGGGATGGGATTTGGGATATTTTGGGGTGGGATTTTGGAGTTTTTGGGGATTTTGGGGTGGGATTTTGGGGTGGGATTTTGGGGTGCCCAGGTGTTTCGGGGTGCCCAGGTGTACCTGGTTTCCATTTGAGCAGGTGCTCAGCCTCGGCAGCAGTGACAGGGGAGGGATTTTGGGGTGGGATTTGGGATATTTTGGGGTGGGATTTTGGGTATTTTGGGGTGGGATTTTGGGTATTTTGGCACGGGATTTTGGGGTGCTCAGGTGTTTCGGGGTGCCCAGGTGTTTCGGGGTGCCCAGGTGTACCTGGTTTCCGTTTGAGCAGGTGCTCGGCCTCGGCGGCGGTGACAGGGGTGGGATTTTGGGGTGGGATTTTGGGGTGGGATTTTGGGGTGCTCAGGTGTTTTGGGGTGCCCAGGTGTTTCGGGGTGCCCAGGTGTACCTGGTTTCCGTTTGAGCAGGTGCTCGGCCTCGGTGGCGGTGACAGGGGAGGGATTTTGGGGTGGGATTTGGGATATTTTGGGGTGGGATTTTGGGGTTTTTGGGGATTTTGGGGTGGGATTTTGGGGTGCTCAGGTGTTTTGGGGTGCCCAGGTGTTTCGGGGTGCCCAGGTGTACCTGGTTTCCGTTTGAGCAGGTGCTCGGCCTCGGCGGCGGTGACGTGGGACACGGTGGTCAGGACGTGCGCGCAGTGCGCGGCCGCGCGCTCCAGGCAGTACCGGTGATAGATCTGCCGCTCACCTGCCTCCTTGTCCACGTCAAACTGGGGTAAAAACACACCTGGATACACCTGAGCTCACCTGGGGGTCACCTGGATACACCTGAGACACACCTGGATACACCTGGGAACCCCCTGCCCTGATCTGCCGCTCACCTGCCTCCTTGTCCACGTCAAACTGGGGGGGGAACACACGTGGATATACCTGGGGTCACCTGGGGGTCACCTGGATACACCTGAGCTCACCTGGGGGTCACCTGGATACACCTGGGGTCACCTGGATATACCTGAGCTCACCTGGATACACCTGGGAACCCCCTGCCCTGATCTGCCGCTCACCTGCCTCCTTGTCCACGTCAAACTGGGGTAAAAACACACCTGGATACACCTGGGGTCACCTGGGGGTCACCTGGATACACCTGAGCTCACCTGGGGGTCACCTGGATACACCTGGGGGTCACCTGGATATACCTGAGCTCACCTGGATACACCTGGGAACCCCCCTGCCCTGATCTGCCGCTCACCTGCCTCCTTGTCCACGTCAAACTGGGGGGGGAACACACCTGGATACACCTGGGGTCACCTGGGGGTCACCTGGATACACCTGAGACACACCTGGATACACCTGGGAACCCCCCTGCCCTGATCTGCCGCTCACCTGCCTCCTTGTCCACGTCAAACTGGGGTAAAAACACACCTGGGGTCACCTGGGGTCACCTGGGGGTCACCTGGATACACCTGAGACACACCTGGATACACCTGGGAACCCCCTGCCCTGATCTGCCACTCACCTGCCTCCTTGTCCATGTCAAACTGGGGTAAAAACACACCTGGAGTCACCTGGGGGTCACCTGGATACACCTGGGGGTCACCTGAATACACCTGAGACACACCTGGATGCACCTGGGAACCCCCCTGCCCTGATCTGCCGCTCACCTGCCTCCTTGTCCACGTCAAACTGGGGTAAAAACACACCTGGATACACCTGGGGTCACCTGGGGGTCATCTGGGGGTCACCTGGATACACCTGAGCTCACCTGGGACACACCTGAGCTCACCTGGATACACCTGGGACACACCTGAGCTCACCTGGGACACACCTGGATATACCTGAGCTCACCTGGATACACCTGGGACACACCTGAGCTCACCTGGGAAACCCCCCTGCTACACCTGAGCTCACCTGGATACACCTGGGACACACCTGGATACACCTGGGACACACCTGGGATATACCTGAGAGTCACCTGGGAACCCCCCTGCCCTGATCTGCCGCTCACCTGCCTCCTTGTCCACGTCAAACTGGGGACAGAGCACACCTGGCGTCACCTGGATACACCTGAGCTCACCTGGATACACCTGGGCCCACCCAAACTGCCCAGGTGTGTCCCCAGGTGTGACTCACGTTGTGGTTTCTGTAGAAATCCCCGTTCCCGGTGCCCAGGTGTGTCCCCATGTCCCCAGGTGTGTCTCTAGGTGTCCCCAGGTGTGTCCCTGACATACTCAGGTATGTCCCCATGTCTCCAGGAATGTCCAGGTGTGTCCCCATGTCCCCAGGTGTGTCCCCTGGTGTGTCCCTGCCATACCCAGGTATGTCCTCAGTTCTCCAGGTGTGTCCCCATGTCCCCAGGTGTGTCTCCAGGTGTCCCCAGGTGTGTCCCTGACATACTCGGGTATGGCCCCATGTCTCCAGGAATGTCCAGGTGTGTCCCCTGGTGTGTCCCTGCCATACCCAGGTATGTCCTCAGTTCTTCAGGTGTGTCCCCATGTCCCCAGGTGTGTCCCCAGGTATGTCCTGACTTCTCCAGGTGTGTCCCCACGTCCCCAGGAAATGTCCAGGTATGCCCAGGTGTGTCCCCAGGTGTGTCCCCAGGTGTGTCCCCATGTCCCCACGTGTGTCCTCAGGTCCCCAGGTGTTACAGGTGTTACAGGTGTCACTCACACTGTGCAGGTTGTTGTAGAAGTCGACGCTCCCGGCGCACAGGTACCGTCCCAGCAGGGTGGCGTGTGTGGTGAAGATGGTGGCCACGGGCAGGCCCCAGGTGTGTCCCAGGTGTGTCCCAGGTGTGTCCCACCCCCCCAGGTGTATCCCAGGTGTATCCCACCCCCCAGGTGTTACAGGTGTTACAGGTGTCACTCACACTGTGCAGGTTGTTGTAGAAGTCGACACTCCCGGCGCACAGGTACCGGCCCAGCAGGGTGGCGTGTGTGGTGAAGATGGTGGCCACGGGCAGGGCCCAGGTGTGTCCCAGGTGTGTCCCAGGTGTATCACAGGTGTGTCCCAGGTGTATCCCACCCCCCCAGGTGTTACAGGTGTCACTCACACTGTGCAGGTTGTTGTAGAAGTCGACACTCCCGGCGCACAGGTACCGTCCCAGCAGGGTGGCGTGTGTGGTGAAGATGGTGGCCACGGGCAGGGCCCAGGTGTGTCCCAGGTGTGTCCCAGGTGTGTCCCAGGTGTGTCCCAGGTGTGTCCCAGGTGTGTCCCACCCCCCCAGGTGTATCCCAGGTGTTACAGGTGTGTTACAGGTGTCACTCACACTGTGCAGGTTGTTGTAGAAGTCGACACTCCCGGCGCACAGGTACCGGCCCAGCAGGGTGGCGTGTGTGGTGAAGATGGTGGCCACGGGCAGGCCCCAGGTGTGTCCCAGGTGTGTCCCAGGTGTGTCCCAGGTGTGTCCCACCCCCCCAGGTGTATCCCAGGTGTTACAGGTGTATCCCAGGTGTCACTCACACTGTGCAGGTTGTTGTAGAAGTCGACGCTCCCAGCGCACAGGTACCGGCCCAGCAGGGTGGCGTGCGTGGTGAAGATGGTGGCCACGGGCAGTCGCCGCGCCCGGCTCAGCACCAGCCCCAGCCCCGCCAGCCACTCGTGGAAATGGCCCACGATGAACGGGCGCTCCTCGCTCTGCGCCGCAAACTGCAACAAATGTCACCAAATGTCACCAAATGTCACCCTGGGGACACCACGATGAACGGGCGCTCCTCGCTCTGCGCCGCAAACTGCAACAAATGTCACCAAATGTCACCAAATGTCACCAAATGTCACCCTGGGGTCACCAAATGTCACCCTGGGGACACCACGATGAACGGGCGCTCCTCGCTCTGCGCCGCAAACTGCAACAAATGTCACCAAATGTCACCAAATGTCACCAAATGTCACCCTGGGGACACCACGATGAACGGGCGCTCCGCTCTGCGCCGCAAACTGCAACAAATGTCACCAA
>JAREIS010000549.1:0-213080 GCA_030060385.1 Muscicapa striata striata | reverse complement strand
TTATTGCCTTTCTTAATTCCTTAATTTCATGGGATGGAATAGCAGACCATGTTCTAGGGCTACCAGCCTGCTGGCTGAATATTATCGGCATGGCTAAAATATCAATGTTTTCATCTTTGCAATTTTCTCATCTAATACCGTGCCAATCTGTCAGCTGACAATTATTATAATATTTCTGGGAATTTGATTCAAGTGAGTTTCTAGGATATATCGTCTCATTTTGGGATGGAAATGTCTTTTGTATAACAGGTGGAGCATTTGCTGGCATAAAGTAACTCCCTGATTGTCCTGTGATTATTAATGTGGGTGCTGTGCTGTCAATTCCCCCTCTGTTTTGCATAACGTGCGGTGCATGTTGTGATATTAGGGCTGAATTGGATAAGTCTGGTGGTGGGTTTGACAGTATTGCTCTAGGCATTCCGTCTCCTGGACTGCGGGTTGCGGATGGATCTGTCTGCAATTGGGCTGTGCTCGCAGTTTGTAGGTCGGGCTGGGGCACGGAGGGATACAGCTGAAGGGAGGCGCTAGGACCCAGGAGAGACGAGGCTGGAAAGACAGCGCAGGGGCAGGAGTTGCTGGCATGGTCCACGGCAGTCCGGAATCCATTTCCGGTGGGGTCTGGAGATGCATGGAGCCTGGGGGGGGTCTCAGGCTGCTGTTGGTTGGCTCTGGTGGGGTGCAGGAAAGGCTGAGTGGTGCCAGCATATATGTGCAGCGTAGCCATGTGCAGAGGGTCTAGAGTGGGAGGTGAAGGCGGGGGTGCGGTGGGTATTGGTGGCTGGGCTGGAGCAGGGGACGTCCCTGGTGGGCCCGCAGTCGCGGCAGGCGGTGGTGGTGCCATGTCTAGTGTGGGCATGGTAGACGGGCGAGCAGTGGGGAACTGAAGCGGTGGAGCGGGTGCCGCCATGACAGGAATGGGGGGGGCGGACAGGCGGCAGCTCCTCGGTGAACGCTGCCGGTTGGGGCTGGGCTACAACATGGGAGGTGGGAAGCTGAGCCGAGGTGGCCGTCGGAGGGTGTTGAGGTGGCAGCACAGTCACGCAGGGTGGTGCAGGCGGCGGCGGGGCTTTGGGGTGAGCCTCCCCCGCCTCCTGGCTGGGGGCGGGGCTCGCCGCTACCGGCGGCACTGGCGTGGGACCGAAAGGCACCTCCTGGCATCCAGGGATTGCGGGTAGCACCGATGTTGTGTCCAGCGTGGCTTTGGGCGCTGCAGCTTGCTGAGTTTGTAAGGGGTTTGAAACAATGGGCTGCGCAGCCACGTGTGGAACGGTGGTAGCGCCGGGTCTTGGGGGCGGCTGCGAGGCTTCTGGGAGTGAGGGAGTGGGTGGGGTCTGGATGACAGCAGCAGCAGGGGCCAGGGTTGTGGTGACGACGAAATCGGGAGGCAAGCGTGCAGGGTCGGAGATGAGGGGCGGGGTCGCGGTGATGACATCAGCAGATGGGCGTGCTGAAGTGGAGGCGAGGGGCGGGGTCGCAGTGGGGGCAGAGACAAGGGGCGGGGTCACGGCAGTGATGGACATGGGGTGGAGACAAGGGGCGGGGCCATGGCAGTGACGGAGGCAGGGGGCAGGGCAGCAGGGGTGGAGACAAGGGGCGGGGTCATGGCGGCGATTGCAGAAGGAAAGGCGAGATTCGCTGTTACAGAGGAAGCATCAGAGAAAGGGACGATTGCAGTGTCGTGCGTGGGAGGATGCCCAGCAGGAACGGTCGTGGACACTGCAAGGGCACTCGTTGCAGGGTCGGGGGTGGACACGGTGGCTGAGGTTGTGGGGACGGGTTCGGGGGGGAGCAGAAGCGGGGGGAGGAGCCGCAGGAGCGTTGGAGATGACGACTGCTGGATCCCCAAGGTTAGGAGGGGTGGGGGCCAGGGCCGCAGGAGTGGGGGGAGGAGCCGTGGGACCGGGGTGGGGTGGCAGCTGCCGGGCCCATGAGGTTTGGCGGGATGGGGGCTGGGGTAGCTACATGCGGGATCTCGGGTACGGTCGCGATGGTAGTGGGGCCCGGCGCGGCGATAGCGGGGGCTCGCTGCTTCTCGGCAAACAGCTCGAGTAGCGCCCGACAAGCCGGGACTAGTTCGGCTGCAGACATATCCCGGTGGGAAATATGATGAAAGAGCTTTACCCCCACTTTATCCCAGAAGTCTCTGGTAAAGATTTCAGAGTGGTCTGCGGCTGGAATATTAACTGAAGTCCACTCTAAGAGATTTTTTAACTCCTGCTTAGGCAGGTTATGTTAATAGAACTTAATAAATGCTTGAGTCGCTTATGGAGTGCTCTCTCATGGACAGAGTGAGTTTGTCCCATGATTTGATTTATATACTAACCTCGGTATTGCCGTCTACAGCATCTTGTATCCGAGCCTCTGTGAGGATGCTGGCCAGGCTACCTCGCAGCATGGAGTACGCTGTATTCATGTCCCACCTCTGAGCAGTGCTTTATGCGTCGCTAGGCAACAGCGTAGCGCGTTCGGGACCTCACCCCACACTGAGCAGCAGCTCAGGCGATGCTATGCAGCGCTGGCTGTGCTCGCTGCACGAGGCAGGGTCCTCGCTATGCTCCAGGAGACACCGATCCACAGTGTCCCCGAGCTCGAGGAATTGCCACGGCAGACTCCCTCGGGAGCTCCAGGCGCTACCGCACTGCAGCAGTGTCCGTGCTCGAGGGCTGCCAGACAGACCGCCCAAAGCTCGGCTTGCCTTGCTTGGTGGCTGTCTTGACAGAATTATTTTAAGAGCTCCAGCCAAGAACGCCGCACTGCAACGCCAGGCTGTGCTCGCAATACTGAGAAGAAAAGTACAAGTAGCTTTTAAGTTACCGTCTACGGAGGTGTGTCCCACTGCTGAAGAGATGAACCGGCCGGAAGATCACAGTGGGCGCCAATCTGTGAGAGTCACTGTGGTCTGGGCGGTCGACGGGGACAAACTCAGGCACTCTATATAAGCTAGTTACTAAGTTGCGGTTTATTATTAGGGAGTGGGTGCACAGAGTCCTGCCAGGAGCCGCCAGCCACGGCTTGCGGCAGGACAGAAAGAGAGTGGGGGAGAAGTGAGGGGGGATGGTGAGAGACAGAGAGAGGGGAGGGAGCAAGAGAGGAGAAGGCAAGAACAAGAGGAGAAGAGATGAGGAGAAGCGAGGAGGAGCAGAGCGGAAGAGAGCGATTTCCCATTTACAATACAATAAATCTTCTACTATGTTGCATATTCTAATTTCTGCTAACCAATCTAAAACAAGATACAAATTCTATAGCATTTACATACAGCCTATAGGAATCATTCTATTACCATACTGTGTTACACTTTAAACTCTAAAAACTCTATTTAAACTCTATTCTTTGGACCCTAGCAGGGTCTTCTGTGACCTTCAGACTTGCTTCTCCAGCACCAGGCATTGTTCAATCAAGAGAGGATTGCCTTCTGCCAGCTGCCACAGGACCCCCTGTGGGGGTTCCGGAGAGAGACCTCGGACCCTTGCGGAGGGGAATGCGGAGCCACTTTTCAGAGTAATGGCGAGGGGAAAATGCAAGCCAATCAATGTGATTGATAATGCATAATCCAGCTTTATTGAGAGCATCAGACAGTTTTATAGCCCAGAATAGCATAAATCAGCATTATTCATATTAGTACAATCTTATTGGTTTTTACTACGTATGCCTTCTCTTATTATTGGTTATTGCAAGTGTGAGATAACCACTCCTACTAAATTTCTAGCCAAAATGTATACGTGATAGGTGGCAATAAGTCTTGGCTGCTACTTCCCTTTTTCTTATACTTAATTGCTATATAGTATCCATCCCAGGGTTATGCTTCGCTTTCTATGTGCCCCCTGGGAGTATTAAGGCCTTGATTAAACAATAGTCATGTGTATTACTTATCAACTAACTGCAAAATTATGCTACCTGTATTGCTTCTGCAAAATCAAGAGCTGCTCTCAGCAAAAACTGTTTGCCTGCGACAAGGCTTTCATTGTCTGCTTAAGAGCAAGGCCTAGCTTTTCTGCTTAGCAGGAGCTATACCTGCTTCCATAGATGTATATCCATAGCTATGTCCATGGCTTTCTAACCAGTCCTCAACAGCCAGCCATCCATTGTCTTATAGTTAATTAGTAACTGAAGTTTGGTATCTCAAAGATGGTTTTCATTTCAACCTCGCTTATGGTTTCTATATTCTCAGAATCTAAGCATTTATACTTGTAAGATTTTTCAGATTCATCCTTCCAAACACTTCATCTGGTGCCTGCTTATTGCTTTTGGAAGTTTGTAGTTCTGGTCGAACTTCCGCCTTGGAGGCATGCATTATGGGGGTCCTCCAATTTGTTTATTATTGGGAGGAGCTGGCGACTTGATGGACAGGCGGGGAGCAGCAGCAGCCTTGCCAGAAGATAAGGGAGAAATGAAGGATGCAGGGGTTGTCGGGAAGAGTTCAACTTACAACAGACTGGAATGGGGGAGTACAGATCCAACTAGCACGAACAAAACAGTAACAACATTAACTTTTTAACAATGCCACCAATGTCACAGATAGAGGTTTTTCCTAGGTTTATCTAGTTCAATCCCCCCTCTATTTCTTTGATCGGGATTATGCCAGCATCAATTTGCTGTCTCAGGCTCTTTGGCATATATTTTCCTGATTCTTTTATATTGATATTGATTCTTGAGCACCCAATTCTTCTTCTTGAGATTCTGAGGTCAGTGTAGTTGACCGCCCTTGACTATTAGATAAAGGAACTTGGAAATTTGCCTGAACGGTTGCTCTTATTTTTCTGATTAGACAAGAAAGGAGAGAGAGAATTAGGTGATAAGCAAGGGCACTCAGGGCTTTGAATATTACTTTTTTCCACCAGGCTTCCTTAAGAGGCCAAAAATTGTCCCACCAATCACTGTTGATTAGGGGCTTCCACTCCTGGGTACCCACACAGGCAATTTTCCAAATTTCCTTGGAGATGTTCTTAATTACTTCACTCCTATCATCAATTTCTAGGCAGCACTCAGACAAATTGAACTTCCCACAGATCCCCCCTTCATTTGCCAGCAAGTAGTCCACTGCTAACCTGACTTGATAGACTACGGCCCTTGTTTGAGCCAATTGATCGCTTATATGGTCAAGGGCGAGAGCCGTTTTGTTGGAAATTATTTCAAGTACAGCTTGTAGCCTGATGATTTGGTTAAGCATATATATTGGGGTCTGGTATCCCCAAGACCCATCTTGAGCCCAAGTTGCTGGTCCATATGTTCTTATTATTTCTTCAGGGGTCCAGATCTTCCCTTTCCCTGTCTGAGTGCTACCTAGATCCATGATAGTTCTTCTTTTTCGGATATTTTTCCTTAAATTTCCATATAAGGGTACCCCCAGATGTTTCCTTGATTCTTTCTGGAGTAGGAAGAAGGCTGGTTTTATGATTCCCACAGTGCAACTGCCCATCCAATCTCCGGGTAGCTGGGTGTAAGCTCGGTCTCCACAGATCCAGAATAGGTGTTGAGGGGCCCTCCAGGAACTAGTTTGGGTGTCGAAAGGATATTCCCAGTATTTGGAGATTGCTCTAATACTCCAGAATGGATTTATCCCTCTATCTGTGCATTTGTAAAGATTGTACCCCTGGTGGTATATACACCCAGTTTCTTTCCTACCAATGGACCAATAAGTATTGGGTTCCCTGGGAATCCATTCCATTTCTCCTTCTTTTATCATTAAGTATCTCTTACAATCCATGGACCCAACAAAGGTCTTGTATCTTTTCCCTGCTCTCATTATACATTCTTCCCCGACCACTTTCGATTTGAGATGCCATTGTTCCCTCCTTCGTTCTCCTTCATCCGGCGGCTCCTGTTTCATTAGCTTCCATCTCAAAACGTCTAGTGGTGTGAGGCTAGTTCCTTCCCAGGGCCATACATCTGACATATGGGTGCTCCCACATACCCAACAGTTAGTGATGTTTAACTCGTGGCTTATTTTTTCTATTTGGTCAATAAATAAGTTTTTATTGAGGAGATCATCTGTCTCTCTCTCTCTTGGAGCTAGAGATTTCTCTTTTACTAAATCTGCAACTCCCTCTGGATTATCTAATCCTTCTAAACAAAACCATTCTCTAATAGGGCATTCACCAGTTAGGCGTTGCCTTAAAGTGGCAGCATTCCGAGCTATCCAATACTGTTTCCCGTCCTCCTGACAAGTGGTCAACTGTGTAATATTAAAACATGTGGGGTTAACATGGGTATGAACCCGTATGAGGGATTGTAAGCTCTCTCCATTGTAATTGGGGTTGTAACATTTCGAGCATGTTCCCCCTTCGGCAACTCCAGCCGCTACCAGGACTATTACTAGTCCCCCCAAGAGTCCAGTATGAGCCATCTCTCTGGGTGTTTCCCCCTTAGGCCTCACCTGGCCTTGCCTCTTGGGTGCTGGCATTTGCTTATCGAGTCCCTCCTTCATCTTGTTCCCACTTCTTATATTAATTTAAGAAGCTTCCCTAGAGAATGTCCTGTGAGAGAATTAGGTCTGGTGGCGTTCTTCTTAACTAGCACCAGTTGCTAGTAACTCAGAATCATTCCTATAAACAGGGTATAACAACTCTAACCCCTAATAATCTTGACAATAAATTTTACATCAACTGAAAACCGCACTTGTAACTACTTTTACAACTGTAACTATTTTTAACAATGGCCTCAACAGCAATCCAGAATTATCTCATTAGTGTTCTTTCTATTTAGTCTTGGGGTGCCTTCTTCAAGGTGACTTTGAGGGTGCTCGGATCTCGGGTGGCAGTCCACTTCGAGGCCGGTTGTACTGCTGAGCCTGATGGTGTGTCCGGATGTGGCAGTGGTCCCTTCACCCGAGTGAAGTGTGTCCAGCCCTTTTCCTGTGTTCTAATCGCAGTGTGGGTAGTCAGCAGAACCTGGAAGGGACCTTCAAACTTAGGAGTCAATGGGGTGCTGTTCCATGATCTTATTAGTACCCAATCCCCTGGTTTTATTTTATGCATGTCCATGTCTAAGGGAGAGTTTTGAGGAAGATACCCTCTCTTCTTTAAGTCTTCCAATGTAATTCCAATGGTTTTTATGTATTCCTGTGCGGCCGCTTCCCCTTCTAGATAATCCCCTGTACTGTAGGGAGTTAGCAGGAAGGGGAGCCCAAACATCATTTCATAAGGTGAGGCCCCAATGTCAGATCTTGGCTGACTTCGGATTCGGAGTAGGGCCAGGGGGAGACATTTCAGCCAATTCATCCCCGTTTCCATAATCAATTTAGTCAATACATTTTTGAGGGTTTTATTCATCCTCTTGACTCTCCCTGAACTTTGGGGGTGCCAAGGGATATGCAATCTCCATTTTATTCCCAACACATTGATCACGTCATGCAAAATTTGGGCAATGAAGTGGGGGCCCTGGTCTGAATCAATATTATTTTACGAGCCCATACCAGGGAATGATTTGTTCTAGCAGTATCTGAGTTACAACTTGGGTGGTGTCTTTCCTCGTGGGGAACGCCTCTACCCAGTGGGTTAGGTGATCAACTATGACCAGTAGATGTTTGCAACCTTGAGCCGGGGGCATCTCAGTAAAATCGATTTGAACATTCTGTAAAGGTCCTAAAGCAGTTTCCCTCCCCCCTGGCGTGGTCTTCCTCATCTGCTTTTGATTTGCTTTTTGACAAGTTATACATCCCTCTGTGACTGCTTTCACTAAGCTGTATACCCCTACACATAGATGGTCCCTTAAGAAATGGTCACATATTTCTTAGATCCCCCAATGGGCCAGGTCATGTATTTCCATCAGCATTTTTTGGGCTAGGGCCTTATTTAGAAATTTCCTCTCATCTGGTGTTAGCCATTCCCCCTGCTTCCCTTGATATAGTCCCAACTTCTTCATTTCCTGGAGCTTCTTTCCACTAAATATTGGTCCTCCTGCCTCACTTGGTGGCACGCTACTTAACTTAAAAATCTTTATCGGTTTCCCTGGACTTTTGGCCGCTAATTTTGCTGCTTGGTCTGCTTCACGGTTACCCCTCTTTTCAAAAGTGTCTCCCTTTTGATGTCCTCTGAGATGCACTACAGCAATTTCTTTAGGCTTCATGAGAGACTCTAACACTGATTTAATTAGTTCTTTATATGTTAGATCCCTTCCTTTTGAGTTTAGGTAACCTCTTTCCTCCCAAATTTTTCCAAACGTATGCACAATTCCAAAAGCATACCGGGAATCTGTATAGATGGTACCCTTATCCTGTGTTAATAAATTCAATCCTCTTTTCAGTGCATAAACCTCACAACATTGAGCCGACCAATGAGAGGGTAACTTCTCCTGTTCAACGACTTTTAAACTCGTATTCTCGACTCCCTCAATTACTGCATATCCTGATATTTTTTTCCTTCTACTACTCTGGATGATCCATCAATAAATAATACTCTTCCATAGGGTAGCGGTAAATCCCCTAGGTCATCCCTCAACCTAGTTTGCAAGTCTATAACTTCTAGACAGTCATGTTCTAATTCGGCTGTCGGTTCTCCTGTTAGGAACTGTGCTGGGTTTAGGCTTTTGGAAGTTGTTAGTTCTAGATCATTGGTGCCGATTAAAATGGCTTCATATTTTAATATTCTGGGATCCGTTAACCATTGTGGTGCCTTTTGACTCAACACTGTTCTGAGATCGTGGGGAGTGTAGACCGTGATCCTTCCTTGTAATGTTAGTTTCTGTGCCTCTTCCACCAGAGTTGCTGTAGCAGCTATGGCTTGGAGGCAAGTCGGCCATCTCCGTGCCACCGGATCTAGAAGTTTAGACAGATGTGCGATGGGTTTTCTATGCCCTCCCCATTCTTGAGTTAATACTCCATAGGCAACCCCACTTTCTGCATTTATAAACAACTCAAACTTCTTTTTAAGGCCAGGAAGGCTTAAAACTGGTGCAGAAGATAATTTAGGTTTCAAAATTTTTAATTGTTCCTCATCCTTATCTGTCCATTTTATTGGTTCTGATTGGACTAATTTTTCATACAAAAATTCGACATCCTGTGAATATTGGTCAATCCATAATTTATAATACCCAAATAGACCTAGTAATTTTCTTATATCTCTTTTGGTTTCTGGGGAGGGAATAGCCAATACTCTGGATATTCTTTTGGGACTAAGTTTCTTATACCCTTCCCCTATAATATGCCCAGGGTAAGTCACTTGGGATTCTACAAATTGCAATTTGGTTCTTGATACTTTTAAGCTTTTCCTGCCTAAAAAATTTAGAAGCTCGATGCTGGTCTTTTTTACTTCATCCTGCTCTTTCCCAGATACCAGTAAATCATCCACGAATTGTAGAATTTGTATCTCATTCTTAAGAGGGAATTGCCTTAATAGTTCTTCTAGTGCCTGTCCAAATAGATTAGGTGACTCTGTGAATTCTTGGGGAAGCCGCGTCCACCTTAATTGCTGTCGTTTCTTACTTTCCGGACATTCCCGTTCGAAGGCAAACCAATCCCTGCTTTTCTTCGCTAATGGGCAAGCCCAAAAGGCATCCTTCAAATCTGTTACACTGAACCATGCACGTTCCCTGGGTATTTGACTTAATAGGGTATATGGAATAGTTACTATTGGATGCCTTGTAATCGTCCTCTTGTTTATCTCTCTTAAGTCCTGCACTAGTTGTATTTATCTTCTGCCTTTTTACCGCCGGTATGGGGGTGTTGTGGGGGGATATACAAGTCTCCAGGATTCCCTCAGCTAGCAAATGCATGATGATTGGGGCCAACCCCTTCTTACTTTTGGTAGACATGAGGTATTGTTTAACTCGGACAGGGGGTCCCTCTTCCTGTATTTCTACTTTTATAGGCATGATGTGCAGATAACCATACTTGCCTTCCTCCGCCCACACCCTAGGCTCCACTTTATCCAAGTCTCTGGTTGTTAATTTCATCATTTGGACTATCATCCTCCCTTCCCTTGGAATGACCCCTATTCCTAGCTGCACTTGCAGGTCTCTCCCTAATAGGTTGCCCTCTAGCCAAGGTAAATATATGAAGTCTGCTACATACTGCCTGGAATTCCCTCTAATTTCCACATTGTCAATGATGCTCACCTTAAAAGGCTTTCCCCCTGCACCTAAGACATTACATGTCCTTTTTCCTATAGTAGTACCTATCGGGAGTTGATATAGACTGGATCAATCCGCTCTGGTGTCCATGATGAACTCTAGTTCTTTTTGGTGGGGACCCACTTCTAAATTTACTATGGGCTCCTCTGGATGTCTCATCGGGTCCCCCATCGGAGAGAGCCCATGACACCCCTAGTCATCATTCCCCTCCCCTCTCAACAATTTCTCTAGAGCCTCCTGCTCCCTGGCAATAGCTTTGTCGAAAGCTATTTTCTTGCAAACCCTTCTTAAATGGCCTACTTCCCCGCAGTAATAACACCTTGGAGGTTCTCCCGGTCTTCGTGGGGTGACCCATGGCGACGCAGCTTTTCTCCCTTCCTCCCCAGATGTAGGTCGGGGGTTTTCTTTCCCCTGTGAATTTTCACCACCCTTTACACTTTCCCGAGCCACCCCTACCATGATCCTTGCTTTAGACCTATTTTTCTCCTCCTCCCTTCCAAATAGACCCTCAAGGCTTCCCTAAGTAATTAATTTATGCTTTTCTCCTGCCAATCTTCAATTTTTTCTCATTTTCTTCTCATATCAGGCCAAGATTTTGTGACGAATTGTAATTTCAGAAACACCTGGCTTTCGGGGCTGTCAGGGTCCAGGCTAAAATATTGCTGGAAATTCCTTCGGAGTCTATTTAACCAGGAGGTGGGGCTCTCATCCTTCTCTTGGGCCACGTCAAATGCTAACTTGGTGTTGTTACTGTGAGGAACAGATTCTTTAATCCCCCTTATCATTAAGTTTCTATAATCTTCCATATTTCTCTGGTCTTCCTCCTGGTTTGGTTGCCAATCTGGGTCAACCATAGGTAGTTTATGATCCCCAAGAGGACCCACTCGATTCTCTCTCTCCCAGATTCGGATCCCAGCAGTTCTAACTAGCCGGACCTCCTCTGGGTTGAATAGTATATTCAGGATGGAATTTAACTCCCCCCAAGTATAGACGTTCGGCCCCAAGAACTGGTCAATTTGGTTTGCAATGCCTATGGGGTCTTCTACTAAATTTCCCAGCTCCTTTTGAAAACTTCTGACTTCTGAAGCCGTAAGAGGTGCATTCACGAAGCCTACTCCTCCATCTATACCTCCCATGGGAACTTCCCTCAGAGGAAAGAGCTTCGCCTTCGAGCGGATATTGTAAGGGGGCCTTTCTGGGATTTCCACAACCTGGGGTCTAATGGTAGGGAGAGGGGTTTGTGGACTTGTAGGAGACGGGTCAGTACTAAGGGTTAGTAGGCCCTGCCCCCAGCTAAGGGGAGGTGCCGGGACCGCCGAAGGTAGAGGGGATGGGCTTGGATCAGGATGAAGGTTTTGGAAAGGTGGAGTCTGGGAATAGAAAGGGTTAGTTCTGGAAATAGTAGGTTGGGATGGTGGGTGAGGTGTAGGGATAATGGACTGGGGAGGCGGGGAAGGGGTTACAGGTATAACTGGGATATCTTGCGGGGAATGCTGAGTTGCAGCTGGGTAAGCTGGGGGAGGAGGAGGTAGGTGGTTCAGAGGATCCCATCGGTGTCTCTTATTTTCCTCCTTTTCTCCCCCTTCCTCTTTGTTTCCCTGCCCTTGGAGCTTACAGATTTTAGCTCTCCCACCATCTAACCCCTGTCTCTCCCAGCAAGCCGCATACAGCAGTTGTTCTGTATCGGGATCCCTTCGGGCTCTCAAACAATGATTCAGTTCGGAGCACATCCAAGGATCCCGAGTCCTGCACCAGGGCCACTTTTCCAGGAGATCTAGGGTGGGCCAGACTTCTATGCAGAAGTGGATCATCTTGATCTTGTTCAAACCCCTGGTGTTATCATCAGTCTCCCACCCTTCTAACATCTTCCCTAACGGGCTATCTGGGGGAATATTTTTCATGTTCCTACTCCTTCCTTCAGCTCCCCCCCTTCCTGCTCAGACACTTTTCCATAGCTAGTGCTTAAATTAGGCCTCTAACCAAAAACTCTAATGTGCCCCTACCCAAGCTAAGATCAACTGACGGGCAACACAACTCTGAAGTAAATGAAACCCCCCCTCCTTTTTTGGCCTTTTCTAACTTATAGTTCAGATTCCTCAACTAAGCTATAAGGTGCCCCTACTCAAAAGGAAATTATCGACAGCCAACTCAATTCTTAAACCATACCATCACAACACTGGAAGCTGGGTCCCAAAGGGGCTTGCCGTTCCTGCTTGCCTCTCCCCACACTCACTCTCCTGGGGTCAGGTCCAACAGGGCTTGCAAACACCGCTTGCCCCTCCCTATACCCCTAATAACCAGGAGCTGAGTCCCAACGGGGCTTGCTGTTCCTGCTTGCCCCTCCCCAACCTCCTATCCTGGGGTTCGATCCTAATGGGGCGCCGGCTGCCCCTCCCGACACCCCCTCTGCATGTGACTCACACCCCAACCTAGCCTCCGCACGCCCAGAGCCACCTAAGCAATGCGTGCGGCTCACACTCTACTATCCCCTGCACGCCCAGGGTGGGGGGGGCCCACTATCCCCTGGAGACGCCTCATTCACTCCTCAGGCCTTGGAAGGCCGCTCTCGCTTCCCCCTGGTCCCGGCCGGCCCCCTCGCGGGAGTCCGGAAACGCGGTAATGAGGGGCCCGCACTCGCTTCGGGAGTCCGAGCTGCCGGCCCCCGTCTCACTCACTCCACACTCGCTCGCTTCCACACCCACCACAGGTTGCTCACCGATGCTCCTCGGCGCTGTCCTTGTCCCACACTATCCTGCTGGATCCGCGGCGGCCATGACGAATCTGCTGCTCACGTTGCAAAGTCAGGGGCTCCGTCCTCGCGGGCGTTCCCAGGAACTCAGTATTAGCTCTCGTTGTCTAGAGGGGTCACTCTGATGCAGTCCCTTTTTGGTGACCGTGAGACCGTGAGACTATTTCCAGTAGCTAGATGTTTCTGCTTACTTACTGGTGTCACTTGTAGTCCTTCATCTGGTGCCTGCTTATTGCTTTTGGAAGTTTGTAGTTCTGGTCGAACTTCCGCCTTGGAGGTACGCATTATGGGGGTCCTCAAATTTGTTTATTATTGGGAGGAGCTGGCGGCTTGATGGACATGTGCCGCTGTGCTGCCGCTGGGTGGAATAGACAGCTCCGGGCTGTGCCCCCCCCGACTCGTGGCCGGGGGCTGGGAGCGCCAGCGCCGGCGCTGCTGTGCTGGGAGCAGAGGGCTGCAGTGTGTTGGGAGCTGCAGCCACAACTGGCAGCGGA
Organism: Muscicapa striata striata; assembly: GCA_030060385.1. Taxonomy (NCBI): domain Eukaryota; kingdom Metazoa; phylum Chordata; class Aves; order Passeriformes; family Muscicapidae; genus Muscicapa; species Muscicapa striata. Next base: position 199,772 of record JAREIS010000549.1, on the reverse strand, counting down.
GACAGCCATGCAGCTGCAACGGGCGGGGATGTAATCTCTGGCATGACCGGCACATGTGGGGCTGGGACTGAGGCGGTCGTGTGTGCCTGCAATATACTCGCCATAATGACCGCCGCGGCTGCCATTAAGGGGCTGGGCTGCTGAGACCATGGGGACGAGGGAGGGGGGGCAAGGTCAGGATGATGCCAGCAGCATCGCTGCGGCAATGACTGAACAGGGAGGTGGGTGTGCAGGGATGGAGGCGTCCACACCAGAGATACTTGAGATAATTAAAAAGAGTGGGGCAGAGGAAAGAGGAAATAATTGGTTTACAAGGGATGGTAAGTAGTGGATACCAAAAGCTCTGGCCTTACAGTTGTTAAAACAACTTCATGAAGGGAGTCATTGGGGCTCCTGAGGATTGGCAGAAGCCTTCCTCAAAATGTATGCTGCTGTCGGTCTTTTTAGCCTGGCAAAACGAGCTCCTGAGGGTTGTTTGATTGGCGCTAAAACCAATAACAAAGTTACAAAGAAACTTGCCCAGGGACAGAGGCCTTGGGCTGTACGTCCCTTCCAGAGATGTCATTTGGTGGATTTTACTGAAATGCCCTGAGTGGCAAGATTTAAATTTCTTCTGGTGATAGTATGTCAATTAACAGGGTGCCCAGAAGCATTCCCAACTGTTTCAGCAACTACAGGATCAGCTGTTAAAGTATTCTTGGAACAAATAATTCCAAGATATGGGATTGTAGAAGCAATAGACAGGGGAACTCATTTTTTACAGGAAAAATTCTTCAAGGAGTTATGACTGCTTTAGGGATACAGTGGAGTCTCTATACCCCCAGCACCCCCAGAGTTCGGGTTAGGTTGAGAGAATGAACAGAGAAATAAAGAAACACCTTCTGAGGCTGGTGATAGAAACTAAGATGCCGTAGGTACTGCTCCTGCCCCTGGCTTTAGAAAGAATAAGGGCCAGACCCAGGGGAGATATTCAGTTATCTCCCTTTGAATTGATGTTTTAAATTCCTTACCCTTGCAATTCTCAGCCTAGTGGGGGGGGGGGGGTAGAGATAAGTGATGTGTATTTGAAATAATATGTGGCTTGTCTCTTGTGAAATCTCTTCCACAGGAAGATCAGCTAGCACGGACCCTGCCTTTGACCTTTGCTGTTCACAACATTCAGCCAAGAGATTGGGTCCTAGTTAAGGAGTGGAAAGAAGCACCACTGGTGGTGAAGTGGCGTGGACATTTCCAGGTGTTGCTGACCACAGAAACAGCCATCTAGGCAGCTGAACATGGGTGGACCCATCACACTCGGGTCAAGGTCTCTGAGGCCCCAGAGATTTGGACATCTCAGCTGGAGGAGAAGGACAGGAAGCCACGACTGACACTCCACAGCAGCAGACTGGACCTTCAGACTGCCTGCTGAAACAGTTTGTGTGGGCATCCCTCCCCTCAGATCTCCAGTCATTAGGGGCCAACCTTTGCTGTCACTGTTTTCTTTATGTTAAGCTGTTTCTGTGCCTTCACTCGCCACAGGTGTGGAAGACAATGTGAAAGTGAAAATTAGGTTAGGAAATTACATGACATCATTAGAATGTTTCTCTTAATGATCTTACCTTTATATTGTCAGTTAGGGTGGGGCCAAGAATGGGAAAATAAGTTTTTAACCGTAGGAGAAGAAGTAGCAAAAACCTTTAACCTTAGCAATTGCTGGGTCTGTGGACAGCCAGGAAGATCTGAAAAGTGGCCATGGGTGGCCAGCCCAGTCGAACCTAAATGGTGTGTTAGCACCCTGAGTTAGGTTCATAGTGGAACAGGATTTTGGGATGAAGAAGGAAGTCCATGGCGGCTTCATTCTTCTGAAAGAGGCACTTATTGTCTAAATAGAACAAGAAGCATATACATGGGAAAAAGCATTTGTGACTGGACTTTATCTTTGGGTTTAGATTGTTAGACCCCCAAATGCCCTCCTTGTGATTGTTCCAGATATCAAGGCAGATGGAATCAAACTCGTGTTAAACTCTCAAATGGTAGCTGGATAAAGTGTTCCTACCATAATTACCAGAAAGATCTAGAAGACTGTAAAGCAGTGGGGAGGGATAAGTTTTTTGACTCCTTATTTTTAAGCTGCCCCTGAGATAATTCCACAAATAGGACACATGTTGTTCGTGACTATCAGTGGAAGTGGCAACACTGGAACGGAACTCGAACTCTTTTTAGCAGGTTCTGGTCCAAATCTAATAAAACAGATCTAGGGTGTTACTGCATCTGGAAATCATATGTGGGAGCATGGAAGTGCAAATACGGTGATTCTTATGGTGGGGCAACTATTATTGGGGGACCACTAGGCCCAGGAAGCAAGCTGTATTTTGACCCCCCCAATTGATCATGAAAATTGGGAAGGTCCCTTTGCCAACGGGACCTGGGCTTTAAAGGGACATCACTGGACTTGTGGCCAACATGCCTATCACAGGTTACCCCCAAACTGGTCAGGGATATGTTATATGGGGTATATCAGGCCACTGTTCTTTCTGCTACCACAAGTTCAGGGAAACCAAGGTATATGATGATCTAATTAGGGAAAAGCGGTCAATTGATATATCCCTGGCTAGGAGGAGCACCCAAAAGTGGGGTGATGATGAACGGCCACCTGAAAGAATTATACACCACTATGGACCAGCCACTTGGAATCCTAATGAATTAATATCAGGTGCCAGAGAACTGACTTATAATTTAAATCAGTTAATTAGGTTACAAGCGGTCTTTGAAATAGTAAGTAACCAGACAGCTACAGCTCTGGACCTTCTTGCTGACCAATCTCTCAGATGAGAAATGCAATATTTCAACACCGGATGGTATTAGACTATTAGCAGCAGAAGGGAGCGTGTGTGGCAAATTAAATGACTCAAACTGTTGTTTGCAAATAGATGACAACTGAAAGGTGGTGAAACAAATAGAAAAAGGAATAAACAAGTTGGTACTGGCCTAAACATGGAAAGGAAGGGAATGGGACATGTTTTCGTGGCTACCTGGTGGACTATGGGTTAAACAATAGCTTTTTTTCCTCTTATGTGCTGTAGTAACTCTAATCTTTTTACCATGTGTTGGGGGTTGGGTTTTTGCTACCTTGCTGTCTCAGTCTAAAGAATTTTTCCCATTATCATGCTAATGGGGCCTGCGTGGTTACACCCATGCTCTTTTGATGACTCTGGACAAAGGATAGGTGGGAGCTGGCTTCCGGGGTGGGGGGGTGGCTACTCGTGCATCCAGCGAGCTCGGGGGAGGAGGAACTGCCATCTGCAGCCTACGTGGCCAGAACATGGGGGACCCAGACGCTCTGCGATCAGACTGACTCTGCATCTCCTCCGCTCCAGCCTCCTACCTTTGAGGACACAGCTGATGACCAGGACGCAAATGGTGAGCGAGGAGCTGCTCCCTCCACCCTGCTCCAACTTGAGACCCTGCGCTGCTGCTGATGCCACCCGTGCCCCTCCACTCCCACCTGCTCTCTGCAGCTCTGGGGGCTCTGCCACATTTTCCACCACTGGGAACAGACACAGGCCGAGTGTGTCTGCGGCTGGAGAAAGGACTGGAACTGAGTTATTTGTTCTGTTTTGTTGTTAATTTTAATAACTGCTGTTATTTCTGTTTGTTAGATGTATACGGTTAGATATATTAGTAAAAAGCTGTTACTCCTACACCCTTATTACTGCCTTGGAGTTTCTGATTCAGACAATTATAGTATTTGGGAGGGAGAGGAATTAAATTCTCTATTTCACAGAGGAGATTCTGCCTTTATTGGCAGACACCTGTCCTTCAAACCAGGACACCATGCATGATCCCTTGTTTAGTACAACTTAATCAACGTGTTATCAAAGAGATGCACGTAATAGCCATGCCTACTGATCCAGAGATGGCTACAAAAGGACAGAAATTGATGTCACTGCAAATAATTGCAAAACCAAAAAGGACACAGGAACAAAAAATTAAGTCAATGATAGCTAAAGTTTGAAAAGACAATTATTAAAAACAAAAGAGGAGGGAAAGTAAAGAAGATAAGCTAACGCCCAGGATAAAACCAGCAATATATGCGATCATAATAAACATTGTGGGTTTAGACTTTGGCCAGAGCATATTATTATAGTTTTTAACTGGTTTTTTTTTCTCCCAGAAGTGTGTTGGTCATGCCAGCCAATTTTCTCTGTGGATTGTTTTTTTTTTTTTTTTTAATCTGCAAGAGATTTTCAGAGGTCTGAGAATCTAAGGCAGCTTGTGAATTTCTTCTTGATGCTTCTAAACTCCTACTCTGTGCATTCAAATTCTCCTTTCTCTGCATGTCTTGTAGGAACATCTTAGAGCCCCCCCAAATGCCTTGAAAGACACAGCCCAATTTATCACTTTTCTCTCCAATTTCAGAGCTTTTGGGCTGCAGCTCTCCTATCTTTCACCCTTCCCACGCAGCTAGGAAGTCTAGAAACCTGTTTTATTTCTTCTCCATGGAAATGTGGCTTTTTACCTACTTCTGTACCTACAGAACCTGTAGTGAACATGATGAAATTCTCAATTAAATCCCAGACACTGATACTATTGCTTGCTCTGGGAGCCTAAGGCATTTCCCTGACTCCTCTGGGGATTCAAAAACCCGCCTGGCAGACCCTTCTGAGACCCCCAAGTTATGTCCAAGAGCCTCAGGGGCTAGATTTGGCTCCTTGGGAAAACCTACCAACACTGAGGCAAGAGATGCAAGCTCTGTAGATAAATAGCGTGAAAATTAGGGTGTTAGAATGTGGAATAAGTAGGTTTTTGGATTGTTTACATTATGGCCATGTGGTCAAGATGGAGGATTTGAGATGTGCTAAACTTCTTCTTCCTTCTTCCTCATGTCATCCATGTTGGATGGTGTGCTGGCAGCCACAGATTGGATGGGGACAAAACTGGACAGTGTAATAAAGTTGTGCTGTAATGGAAAGTAACTGTAAATATCAAAGACGTAGTCTAGAGTATAAAAGATAGGGTTCTGCCTCCCAGCCCACACTTTTGTCATGGTTGCTTTTCAGAGAGGACCTGTGTCGGCCTGGCTGGGACACTTTACAGATAAGATAAAATAAACAACCTTGAAACCACAGAAGATCGTTTCGAGCAATTTTTTCGCCGGCGACCTCAGAAAAACCCTGAATCCCAAACCACCTGCATGTCCTTCTGAGGAGGTCTCACTCCTAAAGAGACCCTCAGACAGTGACATTTGGTGTCCCTGGGTGACCTTGTAGCCTGCAAAGGCAGGTACAAACTCCAGGCAGCAGAAAACCAAGCTCAAGACGAGGCACGCCGTGGAGGAGGACTGCAGAGAAGAAACTTTGGCTCACTACCAGAAAAAGCCAGCTACCAGGCTCGAGCCAGATGGGAGGAACCCCGGGAAATCCTCTCCCTGTGCATCTGCTGGCCAGAAGCCCAGGAGAACTCCGGTTTGGTTTTGACATCTCTGCTTTTTAGGTAAGAAGGTTCAGATTGCAGATACACCACAGGCACACAATGGGTGGGGCCTTCAGCCACGAACAGGTCAAAATACTATCCATGCTAGAATATCTAGCCTCCTCTCATCCCATCTCAGTAACAGAGGATGAACTTAGAGATTTGCTTGTGTGGGTGAGACTTCGTTACCCTCAAGCCGAAACAAATCAGTTATTTAAAACAGAATTCTGGCAACAGGTCAACAGAGACATATATCAAGCAGCAACAAAAAAAGATAATAAAGCCAAGGACCTTTTAACTGTAGCAAGAGTAATGCTAGAGTTCCTGTCTCTGGAAACAGTACAGGTATCCTGTCCTCTGAAGGCCATAGAGGGTCCCTCAGGGGCTGGAGAAGGGACAGCCAGTCAGCAGCTGGTGTCTACACAAACAGCCTGCCATCAGCAGGACAGTTCATCTTGGGACATTCTAGATTCCTCAGACTCACCCAAATACTTAGAATTACCCAAACAAACCCCAAAGCTGGGAAAACTCAAGGTAGAAGTTTTTCCAAAATATTGTGATGATCTGGATTTCTGTTTTTATACTTTCTCAAAAATGTCCTCGCCACTAGCAGGGAGACAGTTGCATTCTACTCCGGGGGCGGTGGGAGGAACAGGGGTGGGGGAAGAAACAGGACAGACATTACTGTATACTCCTGGAATGGCAGAACAAACCATAACGCCAATTCGCGGTGTTGGGGGAATAGGTAGACTAACTGCAACCCTGGCGGGCTTTGAAAGCAGATTAATACCAATAGTGTCACCTCTGGTGTCGGGGTGGGCCACCACAGGTTTCGGGAACTGGAGTAGCGGGGACGGGAGCGCCCGTTACGATCGCAGGGGGTGGAAAAATGGGTGTAGAAACCCCAGCGCGGATTGTGGTGTGCAGGAAAATCCCTTCGCTCAGCTGCATTTAACCGGCAGCGAAAGGCACAGCACAGATGGAGCCAGTCCCAAAAGCGGGAGCGATTTTAAGTGCCGGAGCCGCAGGCACGGCGGCCCGGCGGCCACGGGGGCCGAGGCAGCACCTGCAGCAGGCGGGGCCATTCTGCTCGGCGTGGCGGCAATTCCGCACAGCGGGGCAGCAGTCCCGTGCGGCGGAGCAGGCGCGGCGGGGATCGCGGGAGTGGCGGCTGCGCCACCCGCGCCAATGCCGGCAGCGGTCTCAGTGGCCGGCGTGGAGGCGGCAGCGGCACCTGTGTCTGGGGAAGACAGGGGAAACCCGGTGGGAGGGCCATTGGGACCGCCCGACCCGGAAGCAGCTAGCAACACATCTGTGTTTCGGCCGAAAACCCGGAAGTGACAGAAATAGATCAGCGAAGCTCAAATATAGAAAGATGCCAGAGCAGGCGGGCCATAAGGCACAGATTTAGTTCAGATGGCAATGGCTCTAGCTTGGAAGGGCAGGAATTACTTGAGGAGAAAAGTGATTTAGATGGGAGGAAGTTGCAGGGCCCAAAGTAGTGACCGCCCGCGCCGGGAGGAGGCGTGGCCGAGGGAAGAGTGGCCGCACCCCCGGGGGGCATGTTCAGGCACTGGAACCTGACCAGTCGTCATGGCAACGACAACAACAAAGCGAGCTGTTCCAAACTCTAGCCACAGCGCCACCTCATGATGAAACATTAACATTGCAGGACGTTTTTCCTATTAAATTAAAAAAAAACGGACTGATACTGGAAAGAAGATTTTACAGACTCCTGAAGAACAACAGGGAAATACCTTATTCATCGCAGCATCGGAAGGAATTCCAGTGTGCATAGCAGGCACTGGAGACAGTCAAGCTTCAATGGTCATGATACCGAAGGATGTTTTTGAATCTTTTCTACAACAAATGGGAACAACTTTCGAATGTCATCTCTGGAGAAGGGCTGAATTTTCACAAGTTCCTCGAATGGCTTCTGAGCTGCAGATGCCCATTCCTCAACCAGAGCAAAGAATGATACAGCAAGGGGCACAACTGCCAGTAATACCAACAATACCAATGGACCAAAGGATGTATGAGGCAGCAGGTTGGCCTGCGTCTCAAGTGGTTCCTTTCTACAGACAAATCCCTATGGAGGCACAGCCTCCTGCAGCACAGCCAACTTTAGTGGACTGGGCTAACATCAGAATGGACTTAAAAAGAAGCAGAGAATGTCCTGCAATTGGGACCGGCGATATAGCCATGCCAGTTAATTATGACCCACAAGGACAAAACCCAAGACGGCAAAGGTTGAATCATGAGCCAGTGAAGGATTTAATTAAAGCAATTAGAGACTATGGACTGGGATCTTCATATTTTAAGCAGCTTTTAAAAAGCATTTTCAATGAATATGATTTAACTCCACACGATGTGAGGGCTTTAGTGTCACTGATCCTTACTGACACGCAAGCACTTATATGGGACAACAGATAGAGGAGAGCCCTGCAGGAGCTGCGGAACAGATATCAGGGGGGACCACACGCAAACTTCACAGTGGCAGAGTTGGCAGGTGATCCTCCAAACAGCGATCCAGCACAGCAAGCCACCAGACTGCCAAAGGAGGTGCTGACAGACATCAAAGAGGCAGCACGCAAGGCAATCCTACAGGCTGCACCAGCAGGTACACAAGAAATCATTTATACAGAAATAAAGCAAGGAGCATTTGAACTCTTTTCTGCATTCGTAGATAAACTAACACAGGCTATAGATAGACAAGTCACTGAAGAATCGGCCAGACCACATCTGTTGAAAAGACTTGCATTTGCAAATGCTAATCCAGAATGTAAAAGGATTATCAGTACTCTCCCAGGCCAGCCATCCTTGACAGAGATGGTTGAAGCCTGAAGCAAAATTGGGACGCCTCAACACATAGCCTCTATAATTAAAGAACAAATGACCGAAGTCCTTCAAGCACAAAATGAAAATCTTAAAAAGGTTTTTGCAAATCTTAAAAAGAAAAACAAACCCTCTGAAGGACAATGTTATAATTGTGGGGGGTTTGGACATTTTAAAAGAAATGTCCTCAATCTACAAAAGCTCCCAAACAGTCAGAACTTTGCCCTAGATGTCGGAAAGGAAAGCATCTAGCAAGCAAGTGTTATTCTCAGACAGATATTGATGGAAAGCCTTTGCCAATTCCAAAAACTCCAAGAAAAGCACATCAGCAACACCTCATCGTGCTACGACAGAAGTTACGGTGGTGACCCAAGGGACAGCAACAACACAAGCACTACAGTTGTTGGGGAACATCAATCTGATCCTCTCAGCAGGGCACTAGGGGACATCCCCCGCAACAGAGACTTGCTGTTGCCAGGAACGCAGTACATCCTGGCAGCTTCAAAAATTGTTTCCTGAATAAAGAATCCGCATCAATACCCACGGGATTCAAAGCACCATGTCAAAAAAGGCAAGACTTTCTGATAGTAGGCAGAGACCGATGCAGCATTTTTGGTTTGATAATATATCCTACTGTTGTCTCAGCAGATTGCTTTGAAGAGCTGACAATTTTAGCAATGGCTCTCCGACCACCACAGGCAATTCCACAAAATACCCAACTGGCAAAAGCGATAGCTTTGCTGTCGCACCCATTGGAGCATCAGGTAATGCCGGCGATGGGCAAAGGCCATCCACACTATAATGACCATGTAGAAATACATACCTTATGGCTGAAATATATAACTTGTGAACAGCCAGTCATCACTTGTGAAATAATGTGCAACGACAGAAAAAATAGTTATCACAGGAATGCTGGACACAGGAGCAGACATCACACTTATTTCATATATCTTCTGGCCGAGAGAATGGAATCTAATAGTACCTCTAGGATGAATTACAGGCCTCGGAGGAAGTTCTGTATGTCTGCAAAGTGAAAGTCCAATAACTTTTGTGGGACCTAGACAAAAGATAGCTATCACTCATCCCTTCATCGTGCAAAAGCCATTCACCGTATGGGGAAGAGATCTCCTGTCACAATGGGGCATGTACCTGAAAGTGGATTTTTAGTGGGGCTCACTGTGGCACTCGCCACTCCAAAATTGACATGGAAAACTGATACACCTCGTTGGGTGGATCAGTGGGCCTTGGAAAGAAAGAAATGGAGTGCTTTGAAAACCTTGGTGAAAGAACATTTAGGAAAAGGACACATAAAACCGACGAACAGTCCCTGGAACTTCCCAGTGTTTGTCATTTGGAAAAGGGCCTCTGGATCATGGAGATTGTTTCATGACCTCAGGAAACTGAATGAGATAGTGGAAGAAATGGGACCTCTTCAACAAGGACTTCCATCGCTCACAATGATTCCCAGAGATTGGCCTCCTGTGATCATTGATCTCAAGGATTGTATTTTTAGTATTCCTCTTCACAAAGATGATGCTTATCGAATGGCATTTTCTGTTCCAAGTTTGAATAGAGAAGAACCCATGAAGAGATACCATTGGGTTGTTTTACCATAAGGCCTCAAAAACTTGCCAACAATTTACCAGTCGTATGTGGCGCAAACTTTAGCTCCAGCAAGAAACAAATATCCAGCAAGGATCATTCATTACATGGATGATTTGCTCATCGCAGCACCGACAAAACAAGAACTGCAAGAAGTCCGTGCTTGTGCGATTGAAGAAATACAAAAAGCAGGACTTGAAGTTAGCATTTCAAAAATTCAGGAAATTGCGCCTTGGAAATATCTTGGATGGAAAATCACCAAGCAAGCAATAAAACCTCAAAAACTAGAGATCAACCCAAAAGCCAAAAATCTACAAGGCCTGCAGCAACTTCTTGGAGAGATCAACTGGATGAGACCAATTTTAGGGATCACAAATGAAGACCTCTCATCTTTGTTCGATCTTCTGAGAGGAGACAACATCAAATCTCCCAGGACTCTTACACCAGAAGCACAGGCAAGCTTGCAAAAGATTGCAGAAATTATACAGAATAGAGAAGCACACCGATATGTGGACTTTTTACCATTCCATTTAGCAGTGTTGGGAGAAGAGACACAGCTATATGGTTTGATTTTTCAATGGGATGAACATAAAAAAGACCCTCTTCTAATTATAGAATGGGTCTTCCTATCTTACAGATCTCCAAGGACAATTCTTACTGATTTAGAGATAACAGCACAAGAGATAATAAAGGGAAAGACAAGGCTGATGACAATGATGGGCAAGGATTTTTCAATTATATATTTACCTTTGAAAAAAACATATTTTGACTGGGCATTTAAAAAATCGCAAGACCTGGCAATTGCGTTGTTAGATTATACGGGCGGTTGTTCAATTCATTATCCAAGTCATAGGTTGTTAAAAGTAAAATTGAGATTTAGAGAAAAATCAGAAGTAAGGAACCATTGGATGGAATCACAGTATTCACAGATGGTTCGGGAAAGACAGGCAAATCAGCAATCACATGGCAAAATTCGATTACAGGACAATGGGAGTCAAATGTAAAAATAGTACAGGGGTCACCACAAATTGTAGAATTGGCAGCAGTAGTCCGAGTTTTCGAATTATTTCAACAACCTCTCAATTTGGTCACAGATTCAGCATATGTAGCTAGTGTAGTTAAAAAGTTGGAAGGATCACTATTAAGAGAGACAAATAACGATCTTCTATATTCATATTTGTCATGTATGAAAACAATGTTGGAAAGCAGGACACACAAATACTTCATCACACACATTGGAGCGTATTCATCACTTCCAGGTTTTCTAGCAGAAGGGAATGCGCAAGCAGACAAGTTAACCATGACTGTATTGCAAACTCTCCCTGATATTTTCCAACAAGCAAAACTAAGCCATGCATTTTTCATCAAAATGCACAAGCATTGATGAAATCCTTTCAGCTTTCTAAAACCCAAGCAAAAGAAATTGTACAAACTTGTCCAGACTGTCAAATGGTACAGCCACCAATTTCCATGGGAGCAGTTAACCCACAGGGATTGCGAAGTCTCTAGTTATGGCAGACAGATGTCACAAAATACCCACCTTTTGGCAAATTGAAAAGTATTCATGTTTCAGTTGACGCTTTTTCAGGGGCAGTTTAACATCACTACACAGAGGAGAAATGGCACAGCATGCATGTAGACATTTTCTACAAGCATTTGCATCTTTGGATGTGCCTCAAGAAGGTAAAACGGATAATGGCCCAACCTATATTGGAAAAGCTTTAGACAAATTTTTGAAAAAATGGGGTGTCAGACACACCTTTGGCATTCCACATTCATCTACAGGACAAGCAATTATAGAAAGGACACACTCTAAAAACACTCCTAGAAAAACAAAAAAGGGGGGAGCCAGAGGCTAAACCTCACATGTGATTGAATAAGGCTTTGTATGTATTAAATTTTCTGAATGATTCTTTTTCAGAGCCAATACCACCCATCATAAGACATTTCACTAACGATACGAGAGCCAAACTGAAGGAAAATCCCTTGGTTATGGCAAAATATTTGGAAACAGGTAAAAATGAAGGACCTTTCAAACTAATCACTTGGGGAAAGGGTTTTGCTTGTGTTCCACAGATAAAGGATTGAAGTGGCTGCCTACGAAATACGTTAAACCATACCAGGCCCCAACGCAAGCAGAAGCCAGCCCTGAGAGTGAAGAAAAGGACTCGCAAATCAAGTCAAAGACAAACGACACGAACTCCTCTTCAAGTGACACGCAAAAAACCTAGAGACTTAAAGTGAAAACCACGTTTGTTTATGTGGCATTGTACCTAATTTTTCTGTTAACCATGTCATGCAATGAGATGGACTTACCAATGACACAGCCCAGGGAGAATGTGTGGGAAAGTTTGGCACAGGCAGCGGGGTTGGACACGATTTGTTTGACGCTCTCCAGACCTAAAAAACCATTCTCAACATGTCTGGTGGCAGTTCCAGTGGAAGAGTGGGTAACCCCGGAGATAGATGAATGGTATACATGGGTTCAGTCTCTCCCTGTGACCTCTTTCGAACCAGAAGAATTAGATATCTTCGGTTCGAAGGGAATGAATTTTTGTATAGAATTTACAATTTCAGATGTGACAAAGAACCAGATAGATGTTACTCCAAACAAAGATGTCTATAAAAATGCTTCACTATGGTGTAATGATACGTTCGTTTCAAGCAAACCATCCTCCCAAGTCCCTGTGCAATTGCCACAAGGAATCTTTTTCATTTACGGGGACAGAATTTGGCCTGCTATCCCTGCAAACAGCAAAGGAGGTCCATGCAGCATTGGGAGACTTGCATTGTTAACACCTGATCTGAAAATCTTGAGAAAATTGAGAAATAGGGAGGAAAGAGCGATCAAACAATATGATTCAAACTGTGATGATAACTTTTACACATGGAACAAGGCACAGAGAATCTCGGCAGCGATATTCTCTCCCCAAACAGCATCAGGGGTGGCCTTGACCCAATTGGATCGTTTGGGTTGCTGGTTGAGCAAAAACACCAAACCTGTCTCTAATGCACTGAGTGACATGTTAACTGATGTCAACAGTGTGAGGAGGGCAACCCTTCAAAACAGAGCAGCGATTGATTATCTATTGCTGACTCATGGGCATGGATGTGAAGAATTTGAAGGAATGTGCTGCATGAACCTGTCCAATCATTCTAAATCAATTAATGAAAACATAAAACAGTTACAAGAAGGTGTGGCAAAGCTTGGAGAAGCCACTGGATCTTGGATGGATGGTCTGTTTGACCTTTTGACCTCTCACCCTTATGGAGGGAGATGTTGAACATGGGTTTTTATATATTAGTGGGGATTGTTATTTTCTTTATTATTTTTCTTGTTGTTTTGCCTTTCATCTTTCACTGCATCCGAGGGCCTTGGACAGAACTGCGAAGGAGGTCTTTTAAGCGCAAACAGAACGAGGAGATGTGAGAGCCCAAGGCATTTCCCTGACTCCTCTGGGGATGCAAAAACCCACCCGGCAGACCCCTCTGAGACCCCCGAGTTATGCCCAAGAGCCTCAGGGGCTAGATTTGGCTCCTTGGGAAAGCCTACCAACATTGAGGGAAGAGATGCAAGCTCTGTAGATAAATAGCGTGAAAATTAGAGTGTCAGAATGTAGAATAAGTAGGTTTTTGTATTGTTTACATTATGGCCATGTGGTCAAGATGGAGGATTTGAGATGTGCTAATCTGCTTCTTCCTTCTTCCTCATGTCATCCATGTTGGATGGCGTGCTGGCAGCCACAGATTGGATGGGGACAAAACTGGACAGTGTAATAAAGTTGTGCTGTAATGGAAAGTAACTGTAAATATCAAAGATGTAGTCTAGAGTATAAAAGATAGGGTTCTGCCTCCCAGCCCACACTTTTGTCGTGGTCACTTTTCAGAGAGGACCTGTGTCGGCCTGGCTGGGACACTTTACAGATAAGATAAAATAAACAACCTTGAAACCACAGAAGATCGTTTCGAGCAATCTTTCGCCGGTGACCTCAGAAAAACCCTGAATCCCAAACCACCTGCATGTCCTTCTGAGGAGGTCTCACTCCTAAAGAGACCCTCAGACAGTGACACTTTCTTGCTGCTTTGAAAGAGTGTAAGTTTTCAGTTCACGTTTAAATAGTAGTTCATGTTTAAAAGTTTAAAGCCAGCGCTGCGCTGTGTCTTGCCCTGCCCCTGCCCTGGCAGCACCCACCTGTCGAGAACCCCCAGAAGCTGCTTCCTGGGAGCTGGAGTTCTTTAATTACTTTGGTGTTTTATTACTCTATCACTTTATTACTCTATTATCTCCATATCTGTCCTGCATGCTGAAGGGTCTAAAGTGCCAAAAGCCACTCCCCCGCTGTATCCCAGGTATAAACGGCAGTGGTTACGCCCGGCCAGTCTTTTGGTGACTGAAGTGGCGCTGTTGGGCGGCGGTCCCGGAGCTGGGAGCGGCTCCAGCACAGGTACGACCCCGCTCGGTTGTGCCCCAGCCCGGGCTCGCTGCGGCCGGAGAGGCCGCGCTGAGGGGAACGGGGCGGTTCTGGAGAGTTCCTTGCGCCGGGTTCCCCCGTGTGCCCCTGGCCTGAGCTGGCGGAGGGAGCGGCTGCCCGCGGTCTCCTCCTCCCCGCGGATCGCTGGGGACGAGCCGGTGCCGCAGCAGCGATGGCTCATCCCGGTGGCTCTCGGTAGCCCGGAGGTGGCTGCTCCGTGCCCGGCACAGTTTCGGCCCTGGCGCCCCGGGCTCGGCGCCGCTGCTCAGGCGGGAGGTGTCCCTGCCCGGCTCAGGGCTGGCACGGGATGAACTCGAACGTGCCTCAGAGCCCAAAGCACTGCAGGCGCCGAGTGGAGGCAGAAAGCGCCGCATCCTGCCTGCTTCTGGCTCAGAAGGAATCACAGTTAACAAAGCTTTAATCCGATGTGAAACTTTTACAATCAGATACCCTCCCCTTGTCAACTTTCAGGCCTCAGCCACCATCAGAGCTGTGGCTGCAGAGTTCTGCAGACAATGGGGCAGCTTCTGGCCACCGGGTCCAACAACTTAAAAAAATAGGCCACAGGCCTCTTTGTAATCCCATGCTCTTGCACCAAAATTCCTTTTGCATGACCCTATTTAGCATCCACATACAGTTCAAATTCCTTTTCTGAGTCTGGAAGAGCTAAGATGAGGGCATTAACCAATTTGTCTTTTAATTTTGTAAAGCTTTGCTCTCCTGGTGTCCATACCACGACATTAGGACTGTCTTGGGTTATAAAGGCATATAAATGTCTGGCAACAACAGCAAATTCCCCTGATAAGAGCAAATCATCCACATACTGCAGCAACTTAACTCTTGAGGGTGGAGTAAACTCTCCATATTTTCTGCAAAGCAGGGCCAAACACAACCAGTGATTCTGTACATCCCTGTGTGAGGGCTGTCCATGTCAATTGTTGTTTTACCATCTTCACTCCTTCCTCTTGTTCCTACTCAAATACTGTTTACTATCTTCTGCAATCAGACAACTCCAGAAAGCATCCCTTAAATCCAGTACTGAATAGCACCAGTGTGAGGAGGGAATCCGGCTCAAGATGGTATAAGGATCTAGGAACTTCTTTCCCAATTGGCTGAGGTACTTGAGAGGTACATACTTCCTGGGATGCCTGACAGCTGAGATTCCCCTCTAATGTATAACCCTCCCTTTAAATTTTTATTTCTTATAGAATACATGGGTTTTCCTCATGGCTTCTTTCATCTTTCAATATCCAATTTCATTTTCAGCAAACCTACTGTTTGTTTGTAAAGGCAAATCCATCATTCCTCTCAGAACTATATAAACATGTATTTACAGATGTGGTTTTGGACCACACATATAAATATGTGTGTGTGTGTGTGTGTGTGTGTGTGTGTGTGTGTGTGTGTGTATTTTTTAGCCCACTCACCTAAGCTGGGTCTGTAAGGCAGAAATGTCCTCTTCCTCACCGGTTTGTTTTAGGCAGTTGCTTAAGAATTTCCTACACAAGCACACACCTATTGGTTTTGTGGAGTAAAGCAGTCCATACCAGGGATGAGGCTGTTGTGAGATGCATGAGAAGAGCTACTCCCCACGAGCCCCATGGAGAGGCTTGGGAGCCCCCCACCCAGCAAGGCGCTGTCTGTGCTGTATGCTTTGTGTTTTATTGTCTGGAGGTAGCCAGGCTGAACTTTCCAGGACAGTGTCCTTTTTGTCTTCCTTTCTATTTTTTTTTCTCCTTCCCTCTGCCTGAAACAAGCTGTGAAAAAGCCCCTGGCTTGGCTGGCTCCTATGAGCTGTTGGTTGCTCAAGAGATTGGGTTGGGAAAAGGGGGAAAGTCTGAGCACGGCAAAGTGGAAGGTGTGGACACTGCCGAAGGCCTAGGCACATTTCAGCCAGGCCTTTTTCTCAGGTTCTGAGTCTTTTTCTCAGGCTGTGAAACTTTCTCAGCTCCAGCCAGGATTTTTCTCAGGCTAGAGGCCTTTTCTCTACTGTAAAAACAAGAGAAAGAATTATAACAAAGATAAACACCTGCTGGATCCGTGGGAAAGCCAGGGACACGAGGTGTCTCTCTGACCAATTAACTGTCTGTATTATGTTTTTCACAAGCTATCTTATTTACAGCCATGGCTTCCTTCAATAAATGGCTCTTCCTTGCACCAAGTAACGGAGTGCCTTGTTGCTGTGTTCTCTCACTGCTCCGTAACCCTTCGTACAGCAACAATTGAAGGTCCTACCGAGAAATCGTTACTCGAGTGGACCAGGATCACCTTAAGCGATCTCTGACCGATGGACAGCATCGGGAAAACTCAGAGCTGACAGCCTTCAAAAACCGGGACGGACCCTGGAGGCCTGTCATAACCGGGGTACAGCCCGTGCTAGGTTTTCTAGCCAGAGCTGTACCGAGCAGACTGAGAAACCCAGAAAACCAGGACTGCGAACCTGGGGCCAGGACAGGAGCCGTGATGACAGCCTGATGAGACAGTGCCACCCCCTGAAAAGGTGGGGGTGGTGGTCCATCTGTCCAAGATGCCATCTGACTGTGACCCACCTGCAGAGAGGGAGCTGTCGGCCAGCCACCCCAAAGAAGGAGGTGGTGCCAGATCCTCCCTCCTCTCCGATGTCGGAACTCGACCTGCCTGCCTGGGCAGGGTCTCGGCCGCCCTTCTCTGCTTTGGCAGAGGCAGGGCCGCCTCTCTTCTACCCTCAGCCTCCTCATTCGTTCACCCAGAAACGATGCCGACCCCAGGGCTGCTTTCGTCAGCCAGAGGAGCTCTGCCCGCCTGGCCGGTCACAAACAGACCTCTCCCACTGGCGTCTCCAGCTGCTTTGCTGCTCCCAGCCTGTGCTGACAGCGACAATGGCTTTGTCCTCACTTCAAAGGGGGGAGCAGCAGGGACTGGTTTCATTCCTGCAGTGGGCATGGGAGGAGGGAGTCCTGGGGCAGATGTTTCTGAGCTCGATCCCATTGCTGAAAGGGAAGAGCTGAAAACTTGCAATGATGATATCCAAATGAGAGAGGCTCAGGGTTTTCCTATGCCTGTGCCTGATGCTGTCCCTATGGTAGGACAACAAGGTTGGAAAAAGAGAAAGAAAACTCTAAATGATCCTGTTATTGTGAGTCATCTTTGCCTCATTTCTGGCTTCAGATAAGACACACCTGGGTCCTTCCTGCTGACCATCAAGGTTTCCACCCTGACCTGCACCAGGGGCACAGTGTGATCACAGCTCAGCTTTCACATGCTGACCAGCTCACCAAACACTGACCAGATGAAAACACTGACCAGATGATCCCTCTACAAGCAGGGAATGGACATTCATCTGTTCATGTTGGAACTGTTGATATAGTTTTCATTATTGTATTAGAATAATCCCTTAGTGGTGGATTTTTCACTGTTTGATAAGTCTGGTGAATGGTGACAGGTTTTGTTATTGCATTAGAATTGATTTTGCAGGTATCCTGATTTAGGACAAATTAGGGGAAAATCTCCAAAAGGAGCCCCCCAGAAAACAAACCTCCACAACTCCTTCCCCCCCCACCCCCACTGGGTTCGGGAAGAATTTCCTCAGAGGAAAAGTGGAAAAAACCTGTTTATTTAGCAAACAACAACAACCCACACAAAAAAACCACTCCCCACACAAGAAAAAACAGCCCCAGATGACAAAAACATTTTCAACAGAGGATGAACAAACTCAGAAAGTCTCTGCTGGAGAGAGCGGCAAGCTTCTTTTGAAAATGCAGACTCCAGGGGTTCCTTGATGCTTCCAGGTCAGGTCCGGAGCAGGTTCGGATGGTCTTCAGGAAAAGGGAAGAAGGAAAGAAAAGGAAAAAGGAAAGAAAAAAAAAAAAAAAAGCAAAAGCAAGCAAACCTAGCTAGCAGCAGGAAAAAGAGCAAGCAGCAAAACCAGTAGCTAAACTAGCCAAGCAGGCAAATACAAAAGCCCAGACAATAGGGGGAGGGGCACCGGCTATTAGGCAAAACAAAACCTTTGAAGTCAGTTCTGAAAGCACAGAACATAATTCCAGGCATGAACAGGACACACAATTGGGATACAAAGCACTGTAACATCACACCAGGAGAGCAGGGAAAAAGCACCAGGTGTGAAGATTTCCTTGGGCACTTCAGGTGTCCACAAGTCTCCTGAGTGGCCCTGTGGAGGATTACAAACACTTCTCTTTCTTTTCTTTTTTTTAACTAAAAGGGGGACTTGTGGACACTGCCGAAGGCCTAGGCACATTTCAGCGAGGCCTTTTTCTCAGGTTCTGAGTCTTTTTCTCAGGCTGTGAAACTTTCTCAGCTCCAGCCAGGATTTTTCTCAGGCTCGAGGCCTTTTCTCTACTGTAAAAACAAGAGAAAGAATTATAAGAAAGATAAAAATCTGCTGGATCCGTGGGAAAGCCAGGGACAAGAGGTGTCTCTCTCTGACCAATGAACTGTCTGTATTATGTTTTTCACAAACTATCTTACTTAAAGCCATGGCTTCCTTCAATAAATGGCTCTTTCTTGCACCAAGTAAGGGAGTGCCTTGTTGCTGTGTTCTCTCACTGCTCCGTAACCCTTCGTACAGCAACAGGAAGGAGCTGAGTTTGCATCTCAATCTGAGGCATCTCAATCTGAGGCACCTCAAAGCCTGTTCAGCTGAAAAAAGGACTTTGCTGTGTTAATGCGCAATTCCATTTTTGTGCAATTTTTGGAAAATGGGGCTGGGATCAACCTGGGGAGGTTGTCTGGCTCAATTCACTGAGCCTGGCTTTGCCATGAAGAATGGATGCCTGACCTCTTCACAGAGAGCTGATGCTGATAGCGATTTCTCGGTTTCTAGAGTGAACTTATACAAGTACCTTGCTGCTATGAAGAAGTCTCCTCTTTTTGCCATTTCCTATTGCCTATTTCCATTGCCAAATGCCAATAGGCATTTCCATTGCCTATTACCTTTAAACCTAGCCCAACTAGAATTTAGTCCCAGTCTTTTATTTCCTCCTTCCTTCTTCCCCCTTCATTTCTCTTTTCCATTCGAATTTGAAAAGGTCTCAGCTGCCTCCCTATTTCCTTCTTCTCTCACCTTCCAGTTCCGGTTTCCCAGATCTTGTTCTTTCCTTATAAAACCCCTGATAACCCATTCCTCACTTAAGACTTTGTTGTGTCCTCGATCTTCTACTTTCTGCGTGTTGGGGGTAAAGGGGTGGCTTCGAGGAGCACACCCTGCTCCCTTTGCTCAAGAAAGCAGCATTGCAGTTATCCCGACCTCCTGCTGCGGAGGGCTTCCTTAGCCTCTTGCTGAAATGGAAAATATCCAGGAAGCTTTTTCTTTCTGCAGAATACAATGGTTTCTACAAGTCCTTGAGATATGACCTTGATGGTTAAAAACCCACAGTGCAAATGAAGGTTTCCCCCTCCTTTCCCTCACTCCATGCTCCGTTTTCTCATTTACTTTGTCATCTCAACCACTGCTAAGGAAACCTTTCTCATCTTGTCAATTGGCAATGCAACTGCTTTTTAGTCCCATTTTCAAATAGGTTTTAAACTCAGACTCAGTCCATGCTAGGGATTGGAAGTTTTGATTAAGTTTTTGGTGCTTGACAAGATCTGTGCGGGTGAAAGAATAACCCTGGCAGGGAGTGAAGGAGCGTTGTCCACTAGGTGTTTAGAAATTGAGTGTGTTAGACCAGGTTTCTCTAAAAACCATTCTGAGTAAGTGACATTAAGGCACTTCAATTATTTTGGGAAGCTTTGGGACTGTTTAGGATATATGCTCACTGACAGAAGCTGTTTATCTGATGCTCAATACATGCTCTTATCATTGCAGGGCCATCCACTCAAGAAATATATGAGCCAAAGCCAGGAACTGGAGGAAAAGACACGAGGTGAGCTTAGGTGTATAGATGAAATCCCATGGATGTGCTTGGAGCATGGCCCTCCCCAGCAGCTTTTCTTACAGTTCAATTGAAAAAAAGCTAAAAGCTGATGCTCAGGACCTAGGGAAACTCCCTTACTGGAACTCAGGCAGTGGAGTGTCACAAGCCTGCAGCCAGATTGCTTCTCATTCAGCTTAAACTCAATGGCTTGTGGTTTTGTTGGTTTGGTGGGTTTTTTTTTTTTTTTTTTTTTTTTATTATTATTCTTAGAGATGTTAGAAGTGAAAGAAGATAACAGAAGTAGACTGGAGCATCACTGGCACAGTAATCGATATTTTACTGTTCCTCTTTTCCTCCCAAAAATATATATAGGCAACATGAACTTTTGAACTCTATGGTTTGGGAGAAACACTCTTTTTGTCCTTTCTTTGGAAGACACCAGCAAGTCCTGAGGCACTGGGCCAATGCTCACTCAATTTTTGTGATGTTTTTACAGTTGAAGAAGGGGTGGATAAGATTGACAAGGAAGACACAACTCAAGAGCTCACTAGGCAGCAGTCTCTGAACTCTTTGGGTGATGCAAAGTGCAGTAGGGTATGAAGACTGTTTCCCAGTGTGAGATTGATCCACAACAATATGCTCACTGACATCAAAGTCACTTCTTCTAAGCCACTTTTTATTTCTCGAAGTGCAGCAGCTGGAGTGTTTGACAAAGCCTGGGCAGAATGATGAAGAATATTCCTGTCAGATTTCTCCTTCTCTTCTTGTGCCAGCAAGAGCAACCCATCCTCATTAAGGGTTTTGTTCCTCTGTGATTGTGTGTAGTTTAGAGAGAAAGCAGTAGCCAGGAGCATTAATTATTTAATCCGCACTGCCCCCCTCAGACGTGTGAGGTCTGAGTCTTGTGCTGGGAGTGGGGCCAATAACATTTCTGGCAGTGGGACTTGAAGCTTGATCATTTTGGAGTTAACACTGGAGACTCAGCTCCCTCTGCGGTCAGAAGAGGGGGAGACACCTTCCTCCAGGAGCTCTCTGCAGGGAATGCTTTTCCCAAGTCGAGTTTTCTCTCGGAAAAGCTCAAGTGTTGCCCCTTCAAGACCGGAGCACGCAGTGCCCCGCAGGGTTTTGCCATTGGTGGGAGCACTGCAAGAAACTCTGGGAACACTGGAAGGGAACTGGTGATGGCGGTGATAAAGAAGAGATGGGGTCTTCGTGATATGCCATGAAGCCGTTTATTGATCCACAAAGCAAAGTTTATAAATTTTTTTTACCTATTACTAAAAATAGCACACCAATCATATTCACGTTACTAAGCTATATTGTTTACTTGTAACTAAATAACATTGCTTAATCTATACCTCATTTACGCTAACCAGGTACATGTAAAATTTCTCGTAAATCCCCATAAAATTGCAGGGTAAGCACCCTGTACTTTCTTATCTCTTACATTCCTTCTTCAAAATCCCGCTTACTCTTGCCAAGGCTTGTGGCCTACAATGGCTAACACATCCATGTCGGTTGTGACAAGCTGAGTAGTGCTTGTAGTCCTGCTCTCTAGCTGTATTCCTACATCTCCCCCTTTCTGTTCTACCAATAAGATTTTCTTTGTTGACTTGTCAATTAATTTCTGAACACATTGCAAGATACAGGGCAAACATATTACTAAAAGCAAAAGCATAGCTAATACATAAAATCCAGTTTTTACTAAGTGCTTAAGCCAGCCAGTAAGTCCCCATCCTCCAAGTATGTTCCTGAGCCAGTCATTATCATCCATGACTCTTAGTTTGCCAACACTGTCTCGGAGGGCCTGTATGTTTGCATAAATGGACTGAGAGTTATCAAAAAGATTCATGCAACACATGCCATCAAAATCTTCACAGCCATGGCCATGCGCTAAAAGCAAAAAATAAATTGCTGCTCTATTTTGTAGTGTAGCATGCCTTACACTATCAATGTCTGTTAGCAAGTCTGTTAAAGCAGAGCTAGTAGCATAAGTTTGTTTTGCAAGCCAGCAACCAAGATTATTTAAAGTTTTTAATGCATGTGCTGTTCCATAGATGGGATAATTGAGGCAAAAACTCGAGCTCCAAGACTCCAAGCCTCTAGACTGTCATCACAATCTGGGCTATAGGTATGGGTGCTGCGCTTTGCCCACACTAAGTTGTGCAGAGCTGTTAGATTAGGATGAAAGGTGTGAAACATGGTTAATCGGCCAAATGTACAAGGCCCTCCTATAGCTTTCCCTGGTATCCCTTTCCAGGCTCTATTTCCACATATTAAAAAGATATTATCGATTAATCCAAACGCAGCATTTCCAGGTAGAATGTGCTGAGGTAGAATGTGATTACACCAAGCAGAAGCATTGGAGTAAATTCCTGTACCTGTAATGTCAAGGCCAAATCCTTGTTGGGCAGAGGGTTTGCCAGGAAAATTTAAAAAGAAACATGCAAAAGATTGCATGGATCCAAAAATGTCCAGTTCTTGGGGCTGTAGGGGTATAGGATAAAAATGTCCAACTTTGTTCACACTTATTTAGCTCTCCTTTACTATATACCATCCAGCTGGTTCACCTTTTTTCTTGCGGTATTTGTCCTCACACCACTATATGGGTTCCATCCTGCCTGGAGCATCACAATTTTTGTGCATAGTCATGTTGTACAAAGCATCCCATTCAGTTTTTTCTAAAGGTACAGCTACTAAGCAAGTTTGAAAAGTGTTACTTGGAGAAGTCATAGAACGGCACAGCGTAGATGCATTTAAAGCATCAGCAAGCGTAAGCCAAACATTGCATTCTGGAAGGGGTGGCAGTATTGCTACTTGCCCTTTGTGAAGGTTGAGTCCTAATAGAAGAACTAGCCTGAGGAGTCGGATACGGCTCCCAGAAATATTGATGTGGAAGCCAGTCATGGTTATGTCCACACACAAACTTCAAGACAGCACAATTGCCAAAAGAGTACTGTAAAGGATCACACCTTGGACAATGGCCACGGCAACAGCTTGCAACACAATACCACCTTTTCTGACACTTCTGACACTGACACAAAGCCCACACCTGGTGCCAATGCTCTTTGCAAATAAAACAAGGTATAGGGTTACATTCAAGTCCAAGTTCTCGCCTTAAACGTCCCAGTTGCCGTTTGCGACGAGACACCTGCACTTCAAGGATGTCTTCTACTGTGTCCAGGGTCAGGCGACCACGGAATTCAAAGAGCGGTGTGAAGTCGATGAGTCCTCTCGTGTCAAGGAGAAGCTGGTCAAGACAAATGTCCGGCAGGATCTGGGACTGGAGCCGAGGATAGCTGGGTCAGGATCTCCAGTGAGATGCCAGGGCTACAGCAGTCCTCTTTCGGAGGAGGTTCCACGGATTCTCAGAATGGTCTCACGCTCTTGGCCGGGATCCACCTCAGGCCGTTCTCTGTGGAGACACAAGCGTACCGTTTTCCCCAGGTGACAAGGGGATAGGGTCCCTTGATCTTACCTGTTTCTGGATCTTTAATAAGGACTGGGGCTTTCTGTTTAACTTCTAACTGAGGATTATTGCCAAAATGCCTAATAACTGGAGGGTTAGGGTCCATTAGGGAACAATTTAAAAAGTTAAAAACATACAATGCTTTCTGCAACCTTTCAGCTGGGATGGCATTCCTCATTCCCTTCTGCTGTAACAAAAGACGCTTCAGTGAAGCGTGTGCTCTTTCGATGATAGCTTGGCCTGTAGGGGAATGAGGAATGCCTGTTTTATGTGACACTCCCCAGAGAGCAAGAAAACTTGCAACTCTCTGGGAGATGTATGCAGGGCCGTTATCAGTTTTAATTTCAGAAGGAATTCCTAGGACCGCACCTGCAAAATGACGACATACCTTGAGAGTCTTTGTGTCAGGGGGTGGACAGACATCAGGGACAAACTCAGGCACTCAGCTGGTCTTCAAGTTTGCTGTTAATTGCACAGGGTGTGGGTTTACAGGGCCCTGCTAGGAGCTGCCTTCTGCAGCTCAAAGCAGGACAGAGATAGAGCAGGGGGTTACAGGAGTTCTCAGAGATAAGGGAACGGGGTAAGAGAGAGGTGGGAGAGGGGAGAAGTTAGAGGTAGGAGAGTAAGAGAGTAGGAGACAGGGCTGTTGCAGGGCGACCTGATTCAACTACCCAGCACGGCAGCCCAACCTCAGGGCCACTCGGTCCATCAGCTCCAGGACACCAATGTGGTGGACAGCAAAAATGGCGTTTATTGAAAGGCTACAAGGGTTTATATAGATTAGGGTGGTCTGTGGTCATTTCCTGCGGCTCATGTCCGGGTGGGTGGTCCAGGTACAGAGCAGAGGTCAGATAGGGAGAGGGGGATGGGTTACTAACTGCCCGTTACAGCCCGAGATCTTCCGCTCGCCTCCCTATCCTTCCACAGAGGGCTAAGAGTGTAAGAGAGAGATTTTCCGGTTTACAACACAATAAATCTTCTTCTATGTTGAATATTCTAATTTCTACTAACCAATCTATTACAAGATCCAAGTTTTCTACTATTTGCATGCAACCTATGGGATCACTATATTACCATGTTTTACAGCTTTTCTTATCTCTAAACCCTTCCTGCCACACATGGGAGAGGATGTGGGTCTGCTTCCTTGGCATTTGTGGTAATTGGTATTGTCTAAACAGAGGAAGGAGGCCTCAAACATTCACATTGTTGTTCTCAGCCACACAGTCGAAAACTGCTATCATTTCTATTTCACTTAGGGTATCAAAATCTTTTGCTAAATGCTCATATTCATAAGGTCTTCCTAACTCATCATTCCCCACAATATACATCCTTTGCAGATAATCCAGTGTGGCAAGATGCAAACAAGGCACCTGAAAATGTGTCTATGGAAGAGTGAATATGTTTAAGTTGGCTGAATTTGGGAAAATGAGTAACATCTGTTTGCCAAATTTGAAGGCTTTGGAGGCCTCTAGGGTTAATACCTCCTGCAAGAGAAGTAAAGGAGATGGGAGGCTGGGCTGTAAAGCCCCCATGTCCTTCATTACAGAGTTAATTTTGTGGAGGTCTTGGAGCAAACGTCACTTGCCAGATTGTTTTTAATTACAAACACAGGGGAATTCCAGGGACTGGTGGAGGAGACTATGTGACCTTTTTGAAATTGTTCTTGGACAAGATCAGTGAGTGCACGCAATTTAACCAGTGGCAGGGGCCATTGATCCACCCATAAATGTGTGGTGGTTTTCCGGGTTAGTTTCAGGGTGTGGACACCACTGCAGGTCCAGGCAGAAATGGCAAGGCCTTCCTTCAGGCTCTGAGCTCGTTTTCTCTCTCTCATGCTGGGAAACCTTTTCCCAGGCTGAGACAGTTTCTTAGCTCTGGCCTGTGCCTTTTCCCAGGGTGATAGCATTTGGGAAAAACAGAGAGGAATTATAACAAAGATAAACACCTGCTGAACCCGTGGGAAAACCAGGGACAAGAGGTGTCTCTCTCTCTGACCAATGAGCTGTCTGTATTTTGTTTTTCACGAACTATCTTTTTTAAAGCCATGGCTTCCTTCAATAAACTGCTCTTTCTTGCATCAAATAAGAGAGTTGCCTTGTTGCTGTTTTCTTTTCACCGCTCCGTAACCCCTCGCACAGCAACATTTGGAGGTATCCACCGAGATTGTCTTTCAGCGGAACAGCGCGGGGTCCCGCGGTGAGCAGCAGCCCGGAGCCGCGGCCCGGAGCGGAGCAGCGCGGCAGGAGCTGCACGGAGCGGCCGAGAGCGGAGCGGCCTGGAGCCGTGAGCTCTCCTCGGCCTGCCGGGAGCCGGACAGCAGAGCCAGCGCAGCCGGGAGCTGTCTGGGACCCACGGGCAGCGCCAGACCGTCTTCTCGCCCATCAGAGAGAGGTACTCTGTGTTTTCGTTCCCCCTCCGCCTGCTTAACAGCTAGGCGAGAAACTTCATAACAATGGTGAATCAATCAGCCAAGCGGGACGAAACTGAGGACGGCTTGGAGGTAGCTTTTGCTCCTCCAGCATGGGGAGAACTGGGAGGCCAACTATGTGATGCCCTTCCTGGAGGCGACCTTTTAATTCCCTCTCTACAAAGTACTTGGGAACTTGTTAACAAAGAGAAGGGATTTGTCTGCAATTCCGGGAATGCACAGGAAGCAAGGGCAGTTTCTCGCTTTGTAACCCCTTTCGAGAATCTGCCCAGCCCGGAGGCTCCCAGCGCAGAGACTCCCCGCCCACAGCTTCCCAATGAGGAGCACCTAGTCCCCAAAGACCACACGCCTGTTTTTTCTTCTCCAAAAGACTTGGAGCAACCGATTTCCCCTGCGAATGGTGACGCGGAAGGTCCTCCCCCACTCGCCCCGCAGGAGCCTGCGGCCCCCATCCCCCGGGCGGCGGGGCCGGGACAGCCACCCGCTGATGTCATGGCACCCCCCGCGCCCCCACCGCCTGCAGCGGCAGTGCCAGCCTTTCCTATCGACATCGTCCTGCAAATACTTGAAACCATGGCAAAACAAACGGCAGTCCTCTATGCCGTGCTGGCACCTTTCGCAGGCGCCCATGCGGGGCAACCCCCGTCAGCGGCGCCCGTGCCGGGGCAGCCGCGGGTCGTGGGCGGCCCAGCCTCGGGGGTGGGTCCCACGCCGCCTGCAAGTCCACCCGCAGGGGCAGGACAGCAGGAACCGCCGGCTGCAGGAGCGGGACAGCAGGCACCGCCGGCTGCAGGGGTGGAGCCGGCACTGCTTTTTGCACAACACTCAGCGTCAGGCCCCACCCACCCAGCCCCCTCCGGTTCTCCAGGGACACCGCCGCATCCCTCGCCGTCTCCAGGCCCTTTTCCTTTGAAAAGCAGGGGCTGCAGCGACTCCATGACAGCGAGACTCAAAAATCGCCGCAGTGTTTTGGAAACACTTAGAATGCGAGCATTGCAGCAGGGCCATTGGGATTTGTTAGAACGGATGAGGATGCCAAAGAGGGGTGTCCTTCGGGTGAAGGGGGTGGATAAGAGTGTCCAGGTGGATGCTGCTGAGCTTGGCTTGGTCCCTGAGGACAACCTGCCATAGGATTGTGAGAAAGATCTCCAGGGGACCAGGGCAGCTCAAACCTTTCCTGTCTCTAAGGCTGCTCCCAATACAGGACAGCCAGACAAACATGATCCTATAACTTGGCATATTGTTCAGGATTTGTATGACAAGGTCACACAGTTTGGCTTGGTTCTACACAAGTTATGCAAATTATTAGAGTGTTGAATGCAAGTTTGCTGACACCTTACGATGTCAGACATATAGCCCAAGTGCTGTTTCAGCCTGTTCAACTTAGAGTGTTTGAGGACACTTGGAGGCAGATGGCTGACAAAGCAACTGTAGAAAATATGGTGCGACCCCAGGGTGATCCTAGGTGTGCTGTGGGAAGCGATGCCTTGCTGGGTCAGCATCACTTTGCTAGCCCTGATTTTCAGGCTACCTGGGATCCTCTGATCCTTGAACAATGTCGAGACATAGGATTTGCAGCAATTCTAAAAACAATAGAGGCTTTAGCTCCAAAGCCAAAATATGTCAAAATTACTCAAGGCCCTAGAGAGCCATTCTCAGAATTTGTTGAGAAAATAGCAGAAGCTTTGGAAAAGCAGGTTGAGGATGATGATCTAAGGCAGCTGTTATGTAAAGTGCTAGCCAGAGACAATGCTAATGAGGATTGTGCAAAAATTATACAGGCTCTGCCGGGAGACCCCTCACTGACTGACATGGTGCAGGCATGTGCTAAGGTGGGCACCGGAGATCATGCGATCTCTACTTTAGCAGCTGCCATGTGGCACCATCAGAAGATGTCAGGGGGTGGTCAACAGAAACAGGGGAAGAATAAAGGCAGAAATAAGAGGAAGCCACAGCAGCAGAAGGCTGATATGCCTACCTTCTTGTGTGCTAAGTGCAAAAAACCAGGTCACTATGCAAACCAGTGCAAATCAGAAGAGCCTGTTGCTGGCCAGGAAAACAGTCAGACAGGTGTTCTGGGGTGCAGCACACAGATAGAAGCCGTGCCTCAGAACCCAGTGCTGACACAGGTTTCCCCAGCCAGCATGCAGCCAGCACCCAGGACTCCACCAGTGTGGATGTACACACCGCAGACACAGTCATTCTAGACTCGGTTGGGGTGCACAAGGTTCCTCTGGATGCCTTTGGCCTTTGGGTCAGAGGATGAGGGCACTGCTCATGGGAAGATCTAATGCCACTCTCCAGGGAATCTTTATTCACCCAGGTGTCATTGGTGTTGATTTTACAGGTCAAATTTGTGCTATGGTTTCCATGTTATGTCCCTTGTCATTATCCCGACAGGAACTTGTATTGCCCAACTTGTGTTTTTTCATTTGTCTGTTCTCAGGGCTGATCAACAAGATCCCAAAGACAGTGGGTTTGGATCTACAGGACCACCACAAGTCTTTTGGACAATGAATACAAGTTGAAAGCCATCCATCAATTGGTTTGAATGCAGTGATAATTTTGGTCATTGATTTGAAGGATTGCTTTTTCACAATCCCCTTGTGTCCTGTACAGACCAAAATGTGTTTTTATGGTGCCTGCAGTGAACAGTTCTAAGATGGGACAGAGATACTAGAGGAAAGTCTTGCTACAGGGTTCCCAATTAGTCTGACACACTGCAGCAGGCTGCAGCAAGTTTTATTCATCAGGTATACCTCCATTGATATCTCTGTGTTTATCACCACTCTGGATTTACATCCTACAGGTATCATTGGCCAGTTACCTGGGAGGATGAATCTGGTTGGTAAATGCTGGAAGGCCATGACACAGGTTCTGCTCAGATAAATTGAGTTGAAAGCAGTCACAATGGCATTCCAACAGTTTTCTCAGGTACCTTTGAATTTGGTCAAAGCAATTTTTTATAAACAGAAAAGGGGAGTGGCTGGTGAAGTACCACACAGACGATTGGGAAAAGCTTTTTACTCCTTCAATCATTCTACTGTGCCACAAGATTCCAATAATCCTGTTATTGTGAATCATTTGAGGCACGGCCTTTGAATGCTGACCAACATGCCGATCACCAGCCAGACTGTTCCTCTACAAGCAGAGGATGAGCATTCATTTGTTTCTCCTGGTATAAGTCTGGTGAATGGTGGCGGGTTTTTATTATTGTATTAAAATTAAGATTTGCAGAGAAAAGGCACCAGGCTTGAAGATTTCCCTGGCACTTTGGGTGTCCACAAATCTCCTGAGTGATGTTTGTTCTCCTTCACAAGGGCCCTGTGGAGGATTACAAACATTTCTCTTTTCCTTTTTCTTTTAAACTAAAAGGGGGACATGTGGACACCACTGCAGGTCCAGGCAGAAATGGCAAGGCCTTCCTTCAGGCTCTGAGCTCGTTTTCTCTCTCTCATGCTGGGAAACCCTTTCCCAGGCTGAGACAGTTTCTTAGCTCTGGCCTGTGCCTTTTCCCAGGGTGATAGCATTTGGGAAAAACAGAGAGGAATTATAACAAAGATAAACACCTGTAGCGTTCGGGAGGCCAGGGTTAGGCTAGCCCCCCAAGGTGCTACGAGAACCCAGATAGCTCAGGGGGGTTCAAGTAGCCCCTTGGCTACCTGCCAGCGAGGAAAAAGACTGAGACCTGTAGCTGAATTATTCCAGAGACAGTTTATTCTCCGAAGGGAGTTCAGGCTACAAATCCATTAGATACAGGTAGAACAGAAGTATTTATAGATTTCAGAGGGATTCAGAAAAGAACCAATTAAAACACTAGTTAAACTCAATATCTAATTATATTTCACTTAACACTCTAAAAGAAACTAATTACTGCACTAACTTGAACACCAATGAGACTCTAAAGTGATAAAAAGTTTTCAGGCACAAATTGTCTCATGTGAGAGGAGTTTTTCTTTGTTTCTCAGGAGAGAACTTCCCAGGGATATTTTTCTGGGAGTTTTGTGTCACCTACAATCTGCTGAACCCGTGGGAAAACCAGGGACAAGAGGTGTCTCTCTCTCTGACCAATGAGCTGTCTGTATTTTGTTTTTCACGAACTATCTTTTTTAAAGCCATGGCTTCCTTCAATAAACTGCTCTTTCTTGCATCAAGTAAGAGAGTTGCCTTGTTGTTGTTTTCTTTTCGCCGCTCTGTAACCCCTCGCGCAGCAACATCAGGGTGTTGTGCACTTCAATGGCCCCCACTAAAAATCAGACTGAATTTTGAAACCCCATTGAGAAAGTACATCTCGACCCCATAACACCAAGGTACAGACAAAACAAAAGGCTTAACAGATGCTACGAGGCCTTCTGGTCGCGTGACTTGAGTGAGATCTAGGCTTTGATAGCTGCGACTGCTCCCCTGGATTCCAGTGAGAGCTTGGGGTACCTCAGTGAGGGCCCAATTAGAAGGCCATTTATCTTGAGAAATGACAGTTACATCAGCTCCAGTATCTATAATACCAGTGAGTGTTATTTTTTGTCCCTGTAATGACAGGGTGCATTTGCAAGTGGGATGCCTATCAGAAATTGTCTGTACCCATAATATTTGTGGGTTTTCTGCAGGATCAAATTCTCCTACCCCCTCTTGTTGTTCCTCTGCAACAAACACCGAATCCTGTGTGAAAGGAATTAGCTGTGCAATGCAGGTTCCCTCAGGGATAGTACAGGGGGGAAGGGGTGTCCATGCCATGATTTTTATTTCCCCAGTAAAGTCAGAGTCTGTTACTGCAGGGAGGACAAAAGGTCCTACAAGGTTATTTGAAGATTTCCCTATTAGGAATGCACCTTTCCTTGTTCCTGGTGATCCGAAGATTCCTGTGGGGAGTAAATGAATAAAGAGTTAAGTAATGTTACTGTGACTGAGGTTGCCAAGTCCATTCTGGCACTACTGGAAGTTGCTGGGTGAGGACTTGAGGACGCAGCGGGGGACACCTGTGGTGGTGGCACTTGCGATGGCATCTGTGGAGGCGACTGAAGCACTTGTGTCGTAGTGCGGCGGTGCTGTCCTGCCCTCCGGAACACGTTTCCCTGGATCAGGCAACCTTCAGAATCATACTTAGAACAACATTTGTTAGCAAAATGCCATCCCTTTCGGCATCGTGGACACAAAGCAGGTACTTTTGATTTGTTTCTTTTCAAAGCTAAGCAGTCTTTCTTAAAGTGGCCAGGTTTGCCACACCCATAACAAACTTCTGCAGACTCAGAGGGACCTTTTACAGCAGCAAGAGCTTTGGCCACAGTTTCATACTGATGTTCTAAAGTCCCAATAAGATTGCATGCCTCAATCATTTCTGTTAAAGTCGGGTTTTGATTTGGCAAAGATTTGAGAAGTTTTTTGCAGTCTGCATTAGCATTTTCAACAGCAAGTTTTAAAAGTAAAATTTCACGAGCCTCTGAGTTATCTATTTGGCGTTCGAGCGCTTGCTTAAGGTGGTCCACAAAATGCATGTACGGCTCTTGTGCCTCCTGAGTGATGGATGTAAAAGCTTTCTGGGGTTTATGAGTATCAGGGACTTTAAGAAACGCCTGCCGAGCTGCCTCCCAGGTTCCATCTAAGACTTCTCTCGGGCAGTCTCGGGCTTGGGCAGCAGGATCTGTATGTGGCCCTGCCCCCATGAGTTGTCTAATTGTGAGGTTTGCCAGAGCCACATTAGCATGACCCACATAAGTAACCATTACATTTTGCACACCTCTTTCCCATTCTTTTTCCCACAAGGCAAGTTGAGCAGGTGTTAGCAGCAACCAAGCAATCATTCTTAAATCATGCGGGGTCATTGTGTGGGTGGTAAGCACCGACTCCAGGATGGTCGTAAAGAATGGAGAGCCAATGCCGTGGTCAGTAATTGCCCGTCAGAGCTCTTTAATTTCTTGGAAAGAGAACGGTTCCCATTGGGCTCTTTGTTTTTGAGCTCCAGAATAAATGACAGGAGCAACAATATTTTCAGCAATGTCCAGATCGCCCTCCATTGATGCTTGTTGCTTTAAACGGACCCAGTTGTCATGAGGGTTGGGGGAAATAAATTTGGCTCATCGTCAGGATCAACAACCCCAGGATCAAAGGAATCCTCCTCTCCTTCATCTTCGCTGTTCTCTGGACCGTAGTCAGCAGCGAAAACCGCTATGGATTTTGCAGAGCCTCTCACCTTGATATTTGGTGGAGGGGGGGTTACGAGAAGGGGGGCTGTGGGTTGCACAGTCTCTGCAGTTTGCGAAGAACTGCGAGCCTCTGCGGCGGGGGGACAGGGAGCATCCCTCCTATCTTTTGCCTGTAATTTTTCTTGGGCTTTTAAAGTTTCAAAGACCACCCTCCAAGAGGGGATCATATTCGCAGCTGCTTTGTCTCCCTTAGTTACAGCATTCCAGAGTTTCACTCTGTGCTGGTGACACGTGAAGCAGGGAGGGGAGTCGCCCCTGAGGTGGTGGGGACCAGTCAGAGACCTGATTTAGTAGTGACAGCTCAAAGGACTAATCACAAGGTTATTTCGCTTTCACAAATCACAGAGAAAAAGTTAACTCTCCCCCTTTTTGCCTTCTAGTCAGGGAGGTGAGCAGCAGCCTGTGGGACTCCGGGCCCCGACGTGGGGCCCAGCCAGGCCCCCACGTGGCTCAAGCCCCAGCAGGGAGGAGGACCCAGTCCCGGATTGCCCCGGGGTGGACCCGGCCTGGTTTGGCCCAGCACCCCAGCCCGGAGGGCCCCACGTGGTCTGGCTCAGCGGGGCTCAGCACGGCCTTGGCCCCACAGGGCCGGCCCCAGCTCGGACCGGCCCGGCCCCAGTCCCGGCTCGGCTCCGACTCGGCACCGCTTTCTTTTATCATGCGGCATGGCTGAGCGGGGAATGGGGGAGCCACCGAAGGCTCTCCTTTTTCCCCCTGTTCTGGGAGAAGAGGCCTCTGGATGGCCATGCGGTGGAAAGAAGTCTACCCTTCTGCACGTGGTTCCGGCGGCCACATTTTTTCCCAGCGTGGCTTCAGCCTGGCTCCTTACTTTCTGGATACAAGTTTAACTCTTAGTGCCTGGATAAGACTCTAGATTTTCCTGAGCTCCTTGGAACAAAAGGAATAAAGCAAGAAGAATTACAGAAGTCAGCAGAATGAAGACCAGCTTCCTGATGGAGAGATGAAAAGACACCACTGATAAGTAGCTGAAAACTTTTATTTGTGGGCTTAGGAGACCGTGATTTCACTGAAATTACTTTAAACTGTGGAATATACTTGGGGAGGTTAGGCGCTTGAAATGAAGACTTTTTTTGCCTTGGGGAAATGAAGCTCTCTCTGGTTTTGGACTGGAATACTGAACAGAGACATTTGATGGAGAATGAGATAAAGAGACTTTTGTGTTTTCAGCAGCCTGCCTTTAAAATGGTACCGCATGTGTTCAGCAACCCATAACACAGCTCTGGAAGGACTGTGAGAATGGGAGGGAAAAAATCATAATTTGTAGGTTTCGGGCAGATGCAAGCTATGAGAGTGAAACTCCCTAAGCCTAAACTTAAAAAAAGGACTTTTCTCTTTAGAGTAAACTGAAATGATTGTTTAAGTAGATAACTGACTGAAGTGTTCTCTGTAAGTTGCTGGTGTAAAGAAAGGGGGAGGAGGGAATAATCTAGAATAAATTTCTTCTTATACCCTTTTAAATTTTAAGCCTGGCTAGTTTTTACTCCTAAATCCTATCCCCAAAAGAAATTAAATATATTAAAATTGGCAAAGCCCAGTCCCACCGTGACAACTCCCACTTTGTCTCTCAAGTCTGTTGTAAAGATTGTGGTCTGGGAAACTCCCGGCAGTTTAAATGATGTCCATTTCAACAAGATCTTTAACTGATTTGAAGGCAAAGATTCACCATGCTGTTGTAACAGCTTTTGCATAAGTTCAAAAACGTCTTTTTCCTCTCTGGACATTGCCTGTCCCATGTTTCCCCGTAGCAAATAAGGAATTCAGAGGAACCCTGTGGCTCACCTCTCTCCAGAGGGGTTGAAAGCTTGTCACTGGCCAGCGTCTCCTGCTTCTCCCGAGAGGATCCTCCCTCCTGCACCTCTGAGCAGAGTCACGTCCTACGGGGACTCCGCCGTCCAGCAGTTGCAGTCCTCACATGGTGGGCACCATTTGACGGCGGTGAAGAGACGGGGTCTTCACAATATGCCATGAAGCCGTTTATTGATCCACAAAGCAAACTTTATATACTTTTTTACCTATTACTAAAAATTGCGCACAAATCATATTCGCATTATTAAGCTATATTGTTTACTTGTAACTAAATAACATTGCTTAATCTATGCCTCATTTATGCATTATACGACCCCGCTCGGTTGTGCCCCAGCCCGGGCTCGCTGAAGCCGGAGGGGCCGCACTGAGGGGAACGGGGCGGTTCTGGCGAGTTCCTTGGGCCGGGTTCCCCCGTGTGCCCCTGGCCTGAGATGGCGGAGGGAGCGGCTGCCCGCGGGCTCCTCCTCCCCGCGGATCGCTGGGGACGAGCCGGTGCCGCAGCAGCGATGGCTCATCCCGGTGGCTCTCGGTAGTCCAGAGGTGGCTGCTCCGTGCCCGGCACAGTTTCGGCCCTGGCGCCCCAGGCTCGGCGCTGCTGCTCAGGCGGGAGGTGTCCCTGCCCGGCTCAGGGCTGGCATGGGATGAACTCGAACGTGCCTCAGAGCCCAAAGCACTGCAGGCCCCGAGTGCAGGCAGAAAGCGCTGCATCCTCCTGGAGCTGGGCTGGATGCATCCTGGAGCACTCAGCAGGTGCTGCTTGTCTCTGCAGGTGCTGCCGCAGCGTCCAATGGGGACAGCACGGGACAGAGCTGGCAGTGCCTTCCTGTGCCTCGGTGTCCCGCATGGCTAGGACCAGCTGGGACCTGTCATCATGTCCCTTTCAATGGGCCATCCCCGCGGGTGTACATCTGTTCCCGGGGCCTCAGAAAGGCTTTTCCAGCAATCCTGATGTCTCAGGAGCAAGACACTCTTTGTTACCAGCAGAGTGATTCTGGCTGTGAGCTGGAGGAGAGTGAATTCTGCTCCATTCATGGGCCTGTGAAGGAGCTCCTGTGTCTCCTGAAGAGAGGAGGAGCTGGGCTGACACACTTGCCTAGGGCAAAGGAAGCCGCTTGTCATAAGCAGGGGGATACCACTTGTGAGCGTGCAGTGAGTGAAGATGTGGAGAATGGAATCTGCAGCAGCGATGGCAGCGTGAGGGAGCCCCTGGGTCCCCAGGGCACATCAGCAACCGGCCATGGGCACAGAAGGATCCTCAGAAGATTCCTGGGTGAGTGCAGGGCCACGCCTGTGGCCTCTAGGGAGGGGCCAGTGTCCCTGGCAAGGCCAGGGCTGGCAGGTGTGTGGCTGTTTCCCGATGTGTGGAAGAGGCCTCGTGCTCCGCTCGGCCCCAGCAGGGGCTGGAAGCGGCAGCCGCAGCTGCCCCCAAGGCTGTGCAGCTCTCCTGCTGCAGCCTGTCCCCAGCCCGCTGTCCCTGGCTGTCCCCACAGCTGTGTCCCTGCCTGTGTCCAGGCTCTTGGCTCTGTGGCTGCAGCTGAGGGAGGAGCAAACAGGCTGAGAGCTCCCTCCTGTGCTCCGCGGCCATCGGGGGAGCAGCTTCGAGGGCCGGCTGTGGTTCTGGCAGCCAGCAGCTCTTTCCTGCTCCAGGCGAGTGGTTCAGCTGCCATCCCGTGCCCATCTTGGTGCTGATCCTGCTCCTGTTGCTGCTGCTGGCGTTGGCGGTGGCCTTGGCTGTGCAGTCAGGTAAGGGAGGGCAGCAGGCTGGGCCCAGCCCCTCGGGCAGAGTGGGGTCCCTGCTCCCTGCACAGGGCAATCCTCACACCTTCTCCTCTTCCCCTGCAGCAACACAGGTTCCAGTTCCACCTGCGACTCCGCTGTTGATTCTGGGCTGTCCCCCTGACTGGGTTGGATACAATGGAGACTGCTACTACTTCTCAAAGGATTACAGAACCTGGGATCACGGTCAGGAGCGGTGCTCCAAGCTCGGGCCTCCTGGCCATTGTCAAGGATGAGGCAATGGTGAGTGAGGGCTTTGGGCGCTGTGGGGTGTCTGAGGGGAGCCTGGGGTGCTCCTGGGCCGGGCTGGGTGCTGGTGGGGCTGGGGCTGCAGCCCTGTGCCGGGCCTTGCAGGGAAGGAGCCCGGGGCCGTGTCCCCGAGGGGCCGGGCAGCTCCACTGCTCTCTCCTTGGCAGGATTTGCTCTTCCGCCTCCGCGGGAAACGGCGATTACTGGGTCGGGCTGCGCAGATGGGGCGAGCACCTGCAGTGGGGGACGGCAGCAGCTTCAGCTCCTCGTGAGTGCTGGGAGCCGGGCAGGGCATGGGGGGACAGGGGCACAACGTGTTCCCCTGGGAACCAGCGCTGGCTCTGCTCCTCCCTGCAGGGTTCCTGTCCTTGGCAATTCCGAGTGTGTGTACATGTCTGAGGAGAAATTCAGGAGTTTCAGCTGCTCGAATCCGCAGCCGTATCTCTGCAGCAAGGCCTGAGCTCCCCTGTAACAGG
Organism: Muscicapa striata striata; assembly: GCA_030060385.1. Classification (NCBI taxonomy): domain Eukaryota; kingdom Metazoa; phylum Chordata; class Aves; order Passeriformes; family Muscicapidae; genus Muscicapa; species Muscicapa striata. The sequence continues at coordinate 163,132 of JAREIS010000549.1, read as the reverse complement.
GGCTGGAGAAAGGAGCTTCTGAAGCTGCAGTTGATCCTAGCACAGATATTAATATCTGCAGCTTCACAAAAAATGTGCACTTTGTGCATGAACAGAATCATTCACGATTTTTTATACTGCACTAATTTTTCTTATAAAAAAACAACAAACTGCAATCTGAACAGCTTGCTTTGAATGAAACAAGAAAGGTGGTACAGGGAGGGTAATTCTATGAATGAAAGTGACAGCAACAAGGAGGGGCCAGGGAAAAACTGGCATTTATAAACTTTGAAGAGGGATGAAGTTAGGGTAGAGTTCAGGGAGGAGATTCAAAAAGGAAGGGCAACTAGGAATATTAAAATTTTTGCACCAAGGAAGAACCAATGATAACAAGGAGAACAGCAAAACTTTCTTTCAATGAATAACATACTGAATAGGAGGATTTTGGGGGTGATTTTTCTACTCACCCTCACTAAAAAGGGTTTTCACACATCCTTTAGTTGTGATCATCTATTTTTTAATTTGAGCTAACCCAAATAACCTTCTCCACGCTGGGCAGTCCCAGCTTCACCGCTTAGCCCAGCAGAGGGCTGTCCTTTCTCAGCTGCACCCTGTGCCTTGCATTTGCTCTCAGGGTCACCTCAGTGCCTGTTCATCCCCACTGCCAGCGCTGGGCTGGATGTGTTGCATTTGAAGCTATAGGAGAGTGGTGAAGAAGATAATGCAACATAGTTCCTCATGTAATAGAGAAGCAAAAGAGAGAGAGCTTTATTTCAATAAATACTACACTTAAATCAGGCAGTACATGTGTCCTGGTTTGAAGGACAAGTGTCTGCCAATAAAGGCTGAAGCTCCTCTTTTTAATAGAGAATTTAATTCCTCTCCCTCTTGAATACAATTGAAGAGATAAGGGTGTAGGAATAACAGCTTTTTACTAATATATCTAACCGTACAAACAGAAACAACAGCAGTTATTAAAATTAGCAACAAAACAGAACAAATGACTCAGTTCCAGTCCTTTCTTCAGCCGCAGACACACTCGGCCTGTGTCTGTTCCCAGTGGTGGAAAATGTGGCAGAGCCCCCACAGCTGCGGAGAGCAGGCGGGAGTGGAGGGGCGCAGTGTCTCAAGATGGAGCAGGGTGGAGGGAGCAGCTCCTCGTTCACCATTTGTGTCCTGGTCGTCAGCTGTGTCCTCAAAGGTAGGAGGCTGGAGTGGAGGAGATGCAAGGGAGTCCGATTCGCAGAGCATCTGGGTCCCACAAGTTCTGGCCACATGGGCTGCAGATGGCAGTTCCTCCTCCCCCAGAGCTCACTGGATGCATGAATAGCACCCCTCCCCCGAATCCATCTCCCATTTACCACTCCTCAAAAGATCCTGGGCGTAGACGACAGGCTCCATTAGCATGATAATGGGAAAAATTCTTTAAACTGGGACAGTAAAAGAACAAAAACCCAACCCCCAACAACGTGCAAAACAGAATAGAAAAGACTCATTGGTCCAAGAAAGCAACACCTCTTTGAAAACTTGCTTTCTGCAAAGCAACATGTCTCTCATGAATCTTGCAATTGTTTAATCATTGCTATAATTTCTTGTCCTTGAGCAGGCTAAGAACCCCAAGGCTTCAAGGCTGCTTTTTCCCTGGTTCCCAGCAGTATCCAACGACATGTCCCCCTTTCTGAAAATTATTTTTAAAAAAAAGAAAATTATGTATCTTTGCTCCCCAGCTGGGCCCTTTGCTAGGGAGGACAAACACATGCAGGAGATCTGAGGATACTAGCCTGGGAGGGTTCCAAGTTTGTTAACCTTCTTTGCAAAAAAATCCACCCCAAAACACTATTTCTAATACAATAATATAATTCTGTAACAGTTCCCCAGAAATAAAATCCATCACCATTCTTAATACATTCTAAAAATTTTTGGCAAAAACTTCTCTTGAAGTTTAAAACAATTAGCTAAAATCCATCGCCAGTCTAATACATTGCAAAACTCTAGGTAAAAACTTAAGAAAAGGTAATACAATTCCTCAGAAATAAAATCCAAAATTTGCCCTTTGATTTCAATGAAATCCATTACCATTACTAGGAAATTTTAAAAATCTAACCTAAAACCTAAAAGGCATTATATCTAATACATAATACAATTCACTAGAACTAAAAAATTTTAAATTCTCCATTAATTTCAAAGCAGTTCTCAGTTCAAAACAAGAACCTCCAAAGCACTTTAACAGTTCTGATGTTAAAAGAACCCATCTTGTAGAAATGTCATCTGGTGAGCAACACTTGACAGGCCAGCAACAAACTGGAAGGACACACTGTCTTCAGCATCACAAGTCAATACTAGCCTGTCATGGTTTGATTAGGGTTTGCCAATTTTAATATATTCAATTTCTTTTAGAGATAGGATTTAGGAGCAAAACCAAGGCAGACCTAAAACTTAAAAGGGTATAAGAAGAAATTCATTGATAACACAGAAAAAAAGAAATTCAGAATGAGATTTCCAGATTATTCCCTCCTCCTTCCCCTCATCTTTCACATTTCTTAACAGCAACATACAGAGAACACTTCAGTCAGTTATCTACTTAAATAATCATTTCAGTTCACTCTAGAGAGAAAAGTTCCTTTTTCTGGTTTAGGCATAGAGGGTGTCTTCATTTTCACAATTTACATCTGCCCAGGGGAAAAATTGCAAATGGTGAACTTCCTCCCATCTTCACAGTCTTTCCAGAGCTGTGTTATGGGTTATGCCACACACATGGGGGTATTACTTTTAAAGCCAAGCTGCTCAAAGACAAAATTCTCTTCATCTCTTTTTCAATTAAATGTCTCTGTCCATATTTCCAGTCCCAAAACAATGAGCCCCATTCCCTCAGGGCAAAAGACTTTTTTTGCTCAAGCACTTTAACCTCCCCCAAGTATTTTCACAGTTTAAAGTAATTTCAGTGTAGTCACAGTCCCCTCATAGCCCACAAGAAAAGGTTTTCAGCTACTTATCAGTGGCATCTCTTCAATCTCTTCCCATCTGGAAATTTAGCTTTAATTTCACTCACTTCAGTAGACTCCTTGCTCCATTCTTCTCATTCAAGGGAGGATTGAAAGCCTGCAAGTCTTATCTGAGCAATGGAAGGGTTAAAATCTCACATAGGCAGGAGAGCCGGACGCCTGTGTCAACTTCCCTGCATCTTTCCTGCTTAACCTCCTACCTCTGGGAATACAACTGATCTCTGGACACAACAGTGAGTGAGGAGCCGACTCCCACGGGAGCCCAGCCCGGCCCCGGCTGCTCCCTCCACCTCCCTCGCTCCCGCCTGCTCTGCTGCACGTGTTACATCCCCGGGAATGGACAGAGACAGAGTGTGTCCGCGGCTAAAGAAAGGACCGGAACTGGGTTATTTTCTTCTGGTTTTTGTCGGTAATTTTAATAACTGCTGTTGTTTTCTACCTGTGCGGTTAGATATAGTAGTAAAGAGCTGTTACTTCTACCCCTTATCTCTGCCTTGAGTCCTTGATTTGAAACAATTAAAACACTTAGAGGGGGTGAAATTAGTTTCTCTGTTTCAAAGGGGAAATTCTGCCTTTTATTGGCAGAACTGTGTCCTAGAAACCAGGACAAGGGCCCAGCTGCCTCCCCCACAGGCCGCGTGGGTGGCGGGACGGGCCCAGCCACCCCACGGCTGCTCCCAAAACAGCGGTAGAAGCCCCCGCCAAGCGGTGGCTACACTGGAGGAGGGGGACCAGGACCCCAGCAAAGGCCTCCCCGTCCAGCCACCAGGGCCCCCCAGCTGAAAACAGGGGGAAGGAAGCCTCGATGGGCTCCCCCACCCCTGCCTGGCCAGGCTGCATGGGGAGGGGGGGCAGGCTGAGCTGAGTCGGGGCCGGGTTGGGCCGAGCTGAACTGGGGGCGGGCCGAGCTGGGGCCCCTCTGGTTGTTGCCTGCCTGGCAGCTGGAAGACAAAAGAGGCCGGATTAACTTTACCAATGGGATTCATTGTAGTGAAATAACTCTTTTTATTGGTTACCCGGGCTGTCAACCACCAAATCAGCCCTCTGATTGGTCCCCGCAGCTCTATAGAGAAAACAGTCCTCCTCTGTTTCCATGCCTGTGCTCTTCCTCTCAGACCACCTCTCAGGCAACTTCCCTCCATGCGAAACCAGGACATTGCCTCAGCTTGAAGTAAGCATGTCCTGCCTGTCCTGTAGCAAAGCAAGTATTCACCAGAAAAAGATAAAGATTATTCAAATCTTTTTTCTCTTTTCCAATCACACTGTTCAGTCTTAGGAAAAGCAGTAGGAGCAGCATCAAACACAGAAGCAGTTTGGGTTTCTGTCACTGGAATACTATTATCACAATTTTCCAACAATGCTTTCTCAGAAATCAAGCTGAGCTTAGAAGCATCTACTTAAGACCTCTGCCCCACCCCCACAAAAATGCCATCGTCCCTGGGACCCCCAAGGATTTCTGTGTGCCCCATCGAGCCCCAGACACCCTGCTGCATCGCCTGAGGCTTGGCTGCTCCCTGAAACTCAAGGTGACCTTCAGACACAACCACGAGTGGACTGAGGGTGTTAGGAACAAGTTCCTAAGTGTGTTTGGTTTCTATGTTAAATTTTAAGCCTTACTCTGTTCTGGTTCTTAATTAACGTTAATTGTTAATGTTAAATTATTGGCCTCACTCTGTTTCAGTCCCCAATTGTCTTAACCATATGTCTTTCCCCTCCTGTTGGGTAACACCTCAGCTGCTTCCCTAAAATGACGCCTGTGACTGGGAGAAGAGTGATGTCAGTGAACTATATGCAAATGAACAAGGGCACAAAGGATGCTGGGACACTATTCAGGGTTAAAACCCCTAAACAATGAGCCCAAATAACACCTGGAACTGAGAATAGTGTTCCCAGGTCAAGAAAAACAGTGGAGAAAACAAATTTATCATCCCAAGCTGCTTTGTCCTGTCGCCACAATCAAACAGCACCCGGTTAAAATTACATCCCCTGACAAAATGAGCCAGTTTGCACTTCCTTGGGATTCTCATGAGAACAGAAGCCTCAGCTCTGTGTATGGACAAAGTTGTATTCCTCCTCCTACGGCTTGTCCATTGGAAGCAGTGGTGGTGCAAGCAACCCTTTGGGCTTCCCACGCAGAGCTGATTTTCAATAAAGGCTTTACAAAGGAGTTGGTCTCCTGGCTCAATTTATTTCAAGGGCACGCCCCCACAGAGGAGCCGACCCACCGTCATCCCTGGCGTAAATTGAAAGTGATGAGAGCAGCGCCGGACCAATGGAAGATGACACAGCAGGCTGAGGCATTGATGAAAGCAGTTGAGCCTCTTGTGGACTGACAAAGACATCGCCTCTGGCTGGCGAGGCTGGAAGCGGTGGCGTTGGAGGCGGAGGGGTCAGCGCCGTCTCCGGTGAACTGGAGAAAGAATTCATCACTTCCGGGTTGACAACTTGTGATGCTGAGGGGAAAGCAGAGGAAATCTGCTCCTCTGCTGAGGCAGAGCATGCCCCTGTGGGTGGTGGGTCGAGCTCTGACATCAGAGACAAGGGATGAGCTGGCGCCACCCCTTTATCTGGGGACGGAGGTGCCCGCGGCTCCTCCCCGCTGGGTGGGTCAAGTTCAGAAGCCAGCACTGAGGAACAGGCTGGTGCCGCTCCCACCCCAGCTGTGGACAGTGCCTGTCACCCTGTCTCAGCAGGCAGGTCTGGAGACACCACAGGCTGAGACATCAAAGATGAGAGAAGGGCAGGCACTGCTGCCACACCTACAGCCGGGGGCAGAGGAGCGCGCGCTCTGCTCCATTCCGTTGGGCATGGAGAAAGCCCCCTGCAGCCCTGCTTCGGCGGCCCTGGGGGAAGGCTGGCTCGGATTCAGTCCACCGGCTGTGGAGGAGAGCATGCATGGCCCCGCACCGGTGGCCACCAGTGTCATCTCCACAGTGTGCACCGAGGCTGCCACCCACTCCACAATTGTGGCTACAGTCTGACCAGTTGCCGCCCACACGACTGCATCCATAGGGAAAAACAGGGCTTTGGCAGCCTCCGCAGGCAGCAGGGCAGTGGTGGGAGCGACCCCTGCAGTGATGCCAGTGGGCGGTTGACCCTGCCTGAGTGGCCTGGACACCAGCACCTGTGAGGGTGAAAGGTGAATGCCCCCTGAAGTGCAACTGGAGGGAAATTCTATTCACTTCCCTCCTGTGCCTCACTAGCAGTGGCGGCGGTTTCAGGGACTGGCCCCCACTGGCCCCAGTGGGAGCATCTTTGATCCTCTCATGTTGAGCCCAGACAAGGTGGTGGCATTCACAAGGGGGAACTGGGCATGAGCAGAATGCTCAGAGGGCAGTGGAGGCAGTGTAGCAGAATTGGGCGATGGTACCTGCGTGGGGAGGCAATCGCCCCGGTGGTGCATATGGGGAGGGGGAAGCCGATGCCTTCACCCCTTGCCGTGCCTGGGTCCCGCACTGCCATGTGTGCTGATTTGAAAGAATTTCTCGAGGAAGGGTGCATGAACGAAACACGATCCTCAGCCAAAGAGCGCACTGCACAGGGAATGGCCGCGATCGGCGGATTTTTAGGAAAAGTTACAGAGGAAAGAACCCTGGAGCAGTCTAATTCTGCCAAAGCACCTCTCCATGTTGAGAGTACAGCTTCCCGTTTTTTAGATTGTTGAGTCCCCACTTTTAAGAGAACTCCAATCCTCCTAGCAGCTAGCCAGTAGTTCACCTCTCAAAACAAGCTAACTATTGGCTCTTGAGCTAAATGGCTCATGTCACCTTTCTGAGGGTGGAAACAGTCAGCAGTTATTGTGGATTTCCCATTCTGCTGCAGTCAGGAGGGGTCCACAATCTTCCCAGATGGCTCTTGACCCACTGATTCCTGGTGCTGGTTTCTGGCCCCAGGCTTGCAATCCTGGTCCTTGGGTCTGCTCTCGGCACGGCTCTGGCTAGAAAAACCTAGCTCAGACCACAGCCCCAGTTGTTGACAGCCTTGGTGGGTCTGTCCCATTTCCAGCAGACTGTCAGGTCCAAGTTTATCCTGGTGCTATCCCACTGACAACAATTGCTCAAAGCAATCTCAGTTCACTTGAGTAGTGATCTTGGTGGAACCTCCAAATGTGTGGGGCTGTGGAGCTGGGAAAGGACACACAGCAACATGACCCCTCTTGCTTGCAGCGAAGAAGAGCACTTTATCACAAGCCAGTCTTACATTTATAGAAAGGATTGGAGGCAAGGAAAAGAACAGTAGCTCATCGGTCAGAGAAAAACAGCACCCCTTGTCACGGCTCTCACACATCCAGCAGGTGTTTATCTTTTGTTATAATTTCTTGACCTTGTAAAAGTCTGAGAAATGCAAGGCCTCAAGGCTACTTTTTCCCTGGTTCCCAGTAGTATACAACAGCATGGGCTGATACTGCTCTCACTGGGAGGGAGGTGGGAAATCTGTATTTTTACTCCTGTGATCTTTCTCAGGTTTGTCACAGCTGATGCCAACCCCAGTTTTTCCCACTGTAATGATGATTCTGGACATCTCTAAGTATAACCACTGGCCTTGAAAATAGTGATGGTTATTAAGAAAGGAAAAAGCAATTCACACCATTTCCAGGTTGGCAAGCCAGCTGTCCCTCTGTGCACCTCTTTTAGTGACAGCAGTTGGTCGCTATTCCTGGTGTGCTTCTTTTATTATTTTATCTTATACCATTCTCTCTATTTTATTCTCTTCACACTTCCCAGCCTTTCCTGTGCCTCTCTTTTTACCCAGCACCGCCACCCCGTGGTCTCTCGTTGCAGCTCTTTCAGTCATGGGACAGTGACCACTGCTGGTGCAGCACTTCAAGAACATTTTACACCAGTCTCTCTCAATTCTATTCCCGTTACTCCTCCCAGCCTTTTCAGCTTTGCAGCTGCTTTTTCAGTACCTCTGCCACCTCGACAGTCCCTTGGTGCAGCCATTTTAATGACAAATTGGCAGCAGCGACTGCTGGTGCAGTATTATTATACTATTTTATACCATTCTCTGACTTTTATTCCCTTCACATTTCCCAGCCTTTTTGGTGACTCTTTTTAAACAGCACCAGCACTCCGACAGTGGCTCGGCACTGCTCCATTAGTGATAGCAGGTGAAGGAAACCCGTCAGTGCAGCTTTTTATTCTGTTTATTTTACTCTCCCGGTCTTATTGCAGCAGCACCCAGCTGTCCCTCAGTGCAGCTCTTTCAGTGACAAGGGGCCGTCTCGCCAGGCGGGCTGAGCCAGGGCAGGGCAAGGCACAGCGCAGCGCTGGCGGCTCCGGCGGGGCTCGGAGTCTGCCAGCCTTTGACCTCTAAGATCAGAAAAATGGAGGGCTTTCTCTCTCTTCAAAGCCATAGAACAGCACCATAAGGGCATTCTCCTTCTATTTAAACATGAAAATGGAAAACGGTGATTTCCCACCTAGTGAGACACAAAAAATCATAAAAAATGTGTGTTTTCCTTCAATTGAGATCCTGCAAATTGTAGGTGGAGTCCTCTGCAGTTCAAACAGAATTCCTGACGAGAAGTTTTTCTTCTTCATTTTAAATCCCATTTTATTCTTCTAAGCCCCCTTTCTTTTCTTTTTATTTGAGTGAGGGGGTGGGGCTCTGGGGAATGACCGGGGAAACTTTCCCCTCCTCACTGGTCACACCTGGGGCTGCTGCACGGTGCCGAGTGCTGGGGAGTTTCCTCCCAGTCCCCTCGCAGTGTCCCTCTGCCTGGCAAGCACCGGCAGGGATGGGAGAGCACTGCCAAGGAACTGCGAGCACTGCACCTTCCCAGTGCTCCTAATCCCCCTCCCAGCGCTCCTTCTTCTTCACTCCCGCTGCTTCCACTCGCCCTCCCAGTTCCCTCATAGCATTCCCTGTGCTCCCAGTTCCTTCCCAGTATTCCCAGAATCTCTCCACTGATGGCAAAACCCTGTGGGGCACGGCGTGGTCTGGTTTTGAAGAGGCAACACGTGAGCTGTTAGGAGAGAAATCCAACTTGGGAAAAGCTTTCCCTGCAGAGAGCTCCTGGAGGAAGGTGTCTACCCCTCTCCTGACCACAGAGGGAGCTGAGTCTCCAATGTTAACTCCAAAACGATCAAGCTTCAAGTCCCACTGCCAGAAATGTTATTGGCCCCACTCCCAGCACAAGACTCAAACCTCATATGTGTGAGGGGGGCACCACAGATCAAATAAGTAATCCTCCTAGCTACTGTTTTCTCTCTGAACTACACACAATCACAGGGGAACAAAACCCTTAATGAGGATGGGTTGCTCTTGCTGGCACAAGAAGAGAAGGAGAAATCTGACAGGAATATTCTTCCTCACTCTGCCCAGGCTTTCTCAAACACTCCAGCTCCTGCAGTTTGAGAAATAAAAAGTGGCTTATGACAAGTGACTTATGTCAGTCAGCATGTTATTATGGATTAATCTGACACTGGAAAACTGTCTTCATCTCCTACTGCTCTTTGCATCACCCAAAAGATCAGAGGGTGTTGCCTAGTGAGCTCTTGAGTTGTGTCTTCCTTGTCAATCTTATCAGCCCCTTGGTGAATTTTAAAATCGTCAATAAAATGCAGTGGTTGAGCATTGGCTCAGTGCCTCATGACTTGCATGTTTCTTCCAAAGTAAGAAAAACAAAAAATAAAGGAGTGTTTCTTCCAAACCACAGGAAAACAAGAACAGTAAAATACCAATTACTGTGCCAGTGATGCTCCAGTCTACTTCTGTTATCTTCTTTCACTTCTAGCATCTCTAAGAATACTTTAAAAACACCCCAAAAAAACATTGAATTTAAGCTGAAGGAGAAGCAATCTGGCTGCAGGCTTGTGGCACTCCACTGCCTGAGTTCCAGTAAGGGTGCTCTTCCGCTCTGCATTTATGAGCCAGATCCCAAAGTACTGAGCATCAGTTTTTAGCTTTTTTTCAATTGAACTGTAAGAAAAGCTGCTGGGGAGGGCTATGCTCCAGGCACATCCATGGGGTTTCATCTGTACACCTCTCTAAGCTCAACTCATGTCTTTTCCTCCAGTTGCTGGCTTTGGCTCATGCATTTCTTGAGTGGATGGCCCTGCAATGATCAGAGCATGTATTGAGCATCAGATAAACAGCTTCTGTCAGTGTGCATCTATCCTAAATGGTCCCAAAATTTCCCCAAAGTAATTGAAGTGCCTTAATGTCACTTAGATTGGCTTTTAGAGAAACCTGTCTTCAAACACTCCATTTCTAAACACCTAGTGGACAACGCTCCTTTACTCCCTGCCAGGGTTATTCTTTGACCCTTGGAGAAAGGATTTAAAGCAGCACAGATCTTGTCAAGCAACAACAACTTAATCAAAACTTCCAATTCCTAGCATGGGCAGAGCCTGAGTTTAAAACCTATTTGAAAATGGGACTAAAAAGCAGTTGCATTGCCAATTGACAAGGTGAGAAAGGTTTCCTTAGCAATGGTTGAGATGACAAAGTAAGGGAGAGGACAGAGCACGGAGCGAGCGAAAAGAGGCGGAAACCTTCATTTGCACTGTGGGTTTTTAACCATCATGGTCACATCTCAAGGACTTCAAGAAACCATTGTCCCATGATCTTACCCATTTCTGGGTCCTTAATATGGACTGGGGCTTCTGTTTAACTTCTAACTCAGGGTTACTGCCAAAATGCCTTACAACTATAGGGTTAGGATCCAAAAAGGAGCAATTGAAAAAGGTAAAAACATACAGTGCGCTCTGTATTATAGTTCAGCTGGGGTGGTATTCCGCATTCCCCCTTTCTGTTGTAATAAAATACGTTTAGGTGAAGTGTGGGCTGTCCCAGTTATAGCTTGACCACTTGAGGAATGAGGAATCCCTGTTTTGTGTGATAGTTTGCAACTCTCCAGGAAATGCAAGCTGGGCCATTATCAGTTTTAATTTCAGAGAGGATGCACAAGACTGCAAAGGCACTCAAAAAATGATGACAACCATCTTTTGCTGATTATCCTGTGTGACAGGACGCAAACAATGCACCTGAAAAGGTGTCTATTGAGGAGTGAATATATTTAAGTCAGCAGAATTCAGGAAAAATAGTTACATCTATTGGCCAAATTTGAAGGCTTTGGAGTCCTCTAGGGATAACACCTCCAGCAATGGTGGGGAAGGAGTGTTTTTGACAGTCTGGGCACACAGCCACAACACTAGAGGCTTGACAGCTGCTCAAGTCAAAGGGGCGGGCTAGTGCACTAGCATTTTGATGAAAAAAGGAATGGCTAAGTTTTGCTTGAGCAAAGTGGTCTGGTAATACAGTCTGAGGTGCTTGAGCTGGTAAAGAAAGTAGGTCTGCTTAGCGGTTTCCTTCTCCAATAAAACCAGGAAAAACAGTATGAGATCTTGAATTCATAACAAAGTAGGGGTGCTGTCTAGTATCTAAAAGGAAAAGAAGTTGTGCAACCACAAAAACAAATCTTTGTTGGACACATCTTCTAGTACAGTAGCTTCAGCTCTCTCCACAATTCCTGCGACGTAAGCAGAGTCAGTTATGAAGTTAAAAGGGGTAGACCACCGTTGAAAGGCTTGCACTACGGCTGTCAATTCAGCAATCTGAGGAGAACCTGGAACAGTAGTAACGTCTGAATCCCATCGGTTGGAGCCTGAATTCCACCACAGTATAACTGACATATGTGCGTGGTCAGATCCATCTATAAAGAGAATTAAAGCTTGTAGTGGGACTTTGCTTTCCTTGAGTCGTGTTAGGGGTTTAAGGCTGGCTGCTATAAGCTTGTGCTTTGGAGGATGTGTAGAGAGTTGTCCAGAAAAATCAGCTAAAGCCATCTGAAACACTTCAGATTGTTGCAGCACCCACTGCAAATAAATAATAGTAATAGGTAAACAAATTAAATAAAAATCTACACCTGCAAGTGTACATAGTCTTTTCTGGCTTTCCCAATGAGCAAAGTAATCAATTCATTGAGTGCTAATAGTTTTAGGCATTTAGTGTGGGAAAAAAATCCACTCTATGATCAACAGCAGGTCTGGCACCTTAGGATCCCATTGATATATTAAAGCATGGGATTGCCTTGCTGGGTTCAGAATTATTAAGGAAAAGGGCAGCTCAGGGGCCCGTCAGGCCACTTGCCTGTCTGAGACAGCATCAGTTACTTTTTGCAGTGCTTGGCAAGCTTCTGATGTGAGTTGCTGAGGTAACAAGAGATCTGGTTCTCCTTGTAGCAAAGCAAACAGAGGACTCAGATCTGCTTTTGAAATTCCCAGTAAGGAACAAATTCAATTAATTGTCTCCAAAAGTTTTTGAGCATCATGTAAAGTGTGAATGTCTGTTTGAATTTGTAAAGGTTGAAGAGAAGTAGACTGGGTCCTAATTCGCCAGCCAAGGTATTTCTAAGGGGGTTGACATTGGATTTTTTCTGAAACAACTCAAAGCCCTGCTTGGGTTACAGCAGCAACAGCATGGGCTAAGGCTTCCTCCATGACTTCCTGTTTTCTGCTGGAAAGGACTGGTAGGACTGTTTTTCATTCCTTGTGGGAGAACAACCTGTGGATGCTGGTGAAAGCCAGGGAAAAAAGCAGTGTGAGTTTTCCCAAGCTACTCAAAGGAGAACAGAAGGGAAAGAGCTAATAACAAAGTCTAGCACCTGATGTTGTGGACAGGAGGAGTGTGTGAGAAATGTGATGTTTTGGTAAAAGCATGTTTACAAGAGGTGTTGCCTTCCTTGGACCAATAAGCCTAATTCTATCCTTGGTTCTGTGAACCAGTCTATGAAAATGTGACTAATTCTGCAATAAATCACTTCTTCTGCTTTCTGGATGAGGCCTGTGTTGCTGTGTTCTTTCGCTGCTTCCTAGCCTTACAGAGACAACAACCCAGTGGTATCTTTGCGAGAGCCTTGCATATTATTGCATGGAATAATATGCATTATTTGCAGAAAAGGCAAATTTAGGGGCATTATCAGAGTGCAAAGCAATGTCAGAAAAGTAATCTTTTAAATCAATGATTGTTAAATTCCAATTTCGAGGGATCATGGTAGGCGAGGGGAGTCCAGGCTGCAGATCCTCCATATCCTCCATCACAGAATTAATTTTGTGGAGGTCTTGGAGCAAGTGCCTCTTGCCAGTTTGGTTTTAATAACAAACAGGGGTGAATTCCAAGGACTGGTAGAAGGGACTATATGCCCCTTTTAAAGCTGTTCTTGGATAGTTTCAGTGAGTGCGTACAATTTAACCAGTGATAGGGGCCACTGAGCCACCCAAATAGGTGTATCAGTTTTCCAGGATAATTTCAGGGTCATGTGCACCTCAGTAGCCCCTATCAAAAATCCAACTGGATTTTGAGACCTCATTGAGAGAATGCATCTCGTCCCCACAACACCATGGGTACAGGCAAAACAAATGGCTTTACAGAAGCTATGTCACCTCTTGGTCCTTTCACTAGAACGAGATGGTGACTTTGGTAGTTGCTACTGCTCCCCCTGGTCCCAGTGAGGGCTTGGGGTACCTCTGTGAGGTTCCAAGTGGGTGGCCATTTGGCCTGAGATATAACAGTCGCATCTGCTCCAGTATCTAGAATATCAGTGACTGTTATCTCTTGTCCCTGTAACGACAGGGTGCATTTGTAAGTGGGATGTTTATTAGAAATTGTCTGTACCCACAATAGTTGTGGGGTCCCCATAGAACTAGGTCCTCCCACCTCCTCTTCATGTTCCCCTGCAGTAGGTGTCAAATGATTTGAAAAGGGAATTAACTGTGCTATACGGGTTCCCCAAGGGACAGGACAGGGTGGAAAAGGAGTCCAAGCCATAACTTTAATTTTCCCAACAAAGTCTGAGTCTATAATTCCTGGAAAAACAAGAAGTCTGGGAGGTTGAAGATCTCCCTATTAGTAAAGCACTTTTCTGGGCTACAGTGGTCCAAAAATTCCTGTAGGGAGTAAGTGAATAAAAGAATCAAGGAAAGCTACTGTGTCTGAGGTTGCCAGGTCCAGTCTGGTGCTGTCTGTAGTTGCTGGGCGAAGACTTGTGGAGATCCTTTGTTGGGCATCTGTGAAGGCAGTATCTGCGAAGGTGGCATCTGCGAAGGTGGCATCTGCGGTGACAGCTGAAGCATTTGTGTCTCTGTGCAGCACTGACCCGTGCAAGTTTTAAAAACAAAATTTCCTGAGCGTCTGGGTTATCAATTTGACTCTCAAGCACTCACTTAAGGGTGTCAATGAACTTCATATACAGCCCTTTTGCTTCTTGAGTGGTGGAAGTGAAAGCCTTTTGGATTTTTTGTGCATCAGGGACCTTAAGGAATGCCAGCTGAGCTGCTTATTGGGCCGCTTCAAGAACCCCTCTTGGGCAATCTCACACTTGGGCAACAGGATCCATATATGGCTCCATTCCCATAAGTTGTCTAGCTGTAAGGTTTTCTAGGTTTTGATTAGGATGACCCATAAAAGATATAAACACATTCTGTAGTCCTTTTTCTCACTCCTTTTCCCATAAAGTGTATTGGGTAGGAGTTTACAATAGCTGAGTCAATGATCTTAAATCATGTGGTGTCATTATATGGGCAGCAAACAGAATCTAGAAAGCTCGAGAAATACAGAGAGCCGATTCCATGCTCTATGACTGTTAAAACTTCAAAAACTGCCCACCAAGAAGGGATCATTTGTGCAGCCACTTTGTCTCCCTTTGTTGCCAAATCTCACAGTTTAACTCTCACCTTGTCCGAGAGGTCTGTTTTAAAGACTGTGGACTGTGTGGCTCCGGTAACCAAACAAATGCCCATTTCAGTAAGATTTTTATGTCATGAGAAGGCAAAGATATACCATGCTGCTGGAGCAGTTTAGTAATAAATTCAAATATGTCTCTTCCTTTGTCAGACATCCCCTGACCCATATCTCCCTTGCAGCGCTCACCTCCTTAGTCCCAGAGGGGTAGTAAAGTAGTAAAGTTGCTGGCCAGCTTTCCTGCTTCCTTTCAGCAGCGCTTCAGTTCTGTGGGCCCCACCACCCGGATGCACAGTTAGGCAGTCACCTCCTCACACGGGGCACCATTTGAGAGTGATCAACAAAGAGACAGGATCCCACCTAACAAAGAGATTTGATGCAAGCATGAAGCCAATTTATTGATTTCACACATCAATATATACCTTTTCAAGTATAGCCGAAAATAGCAAAACCACATGATTGAGGTTTCTAAGTATCATTACTTAATCAGAAAGAGTTCTGCACAGACCTGTACAGATCAACATAGGCACATACAGTCTTGCAAGATTAATCTTTAAAAAAGCACACCAAGCATATCTTCTGCTTCCCTATTCAGGGCTCTGCCTCGGCTTGCCAGGGCTTGTGGCCTATCAAACCTAATACATCCACTTCAGCCATGAGTTGAGCAGTGCTCTGAGCCCTGCTCTCCAGCTGTATTTCTACAGGGTAGTGTTCTTTATCTTTTCCACATCCCATCCTTCCTCCAGGAAGATATCTTCTGTTAATGGGCCATTGAGTCCCACTGAATGATAAAATTGCATCACCCCAATTGGGAGATGCTCCACCCAGGGGGAGGAGCCAAGCCTTTCCTGCCTAGATGAAATCTGAGATTTGGAACATCAGAGTACCCTTTTTCCATTGAATTCCAGAGGAAAGCCAGACCCTTCTACATCAACACTGAGGAAAACTGCACCCTTCTACAGGACCACTGCTTCAATTGAACCACATCTGTCACTCCAGGAGGACTGTAGCCACCATTTAATCAGACTGATACAAACACCCTGACTGACAGGATGTCAGGTTGTATTCTGGTTTGTTGAGGTTTTTTTAATACTGTATTTCTATTTTAATTGTTCCTAGTAAGGAACTGTTTTTCCTATTCCCATATCTTTGGCTGAGAGCTCCTTAATTTCAGAATTATAATACTTTGGAGGGAGAGGGTTTATATTTTCCATTTCAAGAGAGGCTCCTGCCTTTCTTAGCAGACAAAACAAGACGGATTTTGGCGCCCAATGTGAGGGTCAATGGCATTGAGATGAATAGGAATAACAGATCTTGAGTAAACTACTTTTTTGTGTGCTAGTTATAGAAACCTCATTAGGTATCATTATGTGGTCGAGCTTACCCTGGTTCGGGTGGCACGTGGTTGTGGCTGTATTTCTCCCAGCTGCAGACCCTTATTTAAACATGGGTCCCATAACTGAGGCTACTGTGGCTGTTATCCAGCTTTCTTTATGGGTTAATAAGGTGAGGAATTCATGGATCTTTAACTTCCTCTGGAAGGCAGTGTGGAGAGTTAGGGATATGCGTGTGGAAGATTTCGAGCTGTATGGTCAGTCAGGACCCCCCTCACAGTCTGACCTTTGCTCTGTACCCGGCCGCACCCAGCCGGACGTGAGCAGAAGGAAACGACACAGACTACCCAGGCTATAAAAACCCTGTGACCCTTCAATAAACGCCATTTGCTGTCCACCACGTTGGTGTCCAGGAGCATATTGTCCGAGTGGCCTGGGGTTAGGGCCGCCGTGCTGGGCTTGAACCAGGTTGCCACGCAACAAGTGGTGCCAAAAACCGGCGGATTCAAGGATCGCCTGGACGAGAGCTGGTGGCTGCACAGCTGGCCTAGTGCAGCGGGGGAGACGTCCCCAAACCAGCGAGAAGCGTGGAGGATATCGCGAAGGTCATAAGTGAGATCCACACGCAGTGGGGTATCGATTGTAAACTTAAAGATTTTATTCTCGCGTTGCTGAGACTGATAAAGATAGAGGCTGTAGAAAGCCCGGTAGAAATTCTCCATCCGGAGGTATGGGATAAATGCACGAGGGCTCTGGCCGAGGAAGCCATGTCCTCAGGCTCAGGAAAAACCCTCAAATCGTGGGGCAGAGTTATCCAGGCTCTGCAAAAGGCTCGGCAAGAGCAGGAAACCTGGACAGCTGCGCAAACCTGTTTATTGGCCGCGCTGCAGCTGGGGATAGGGGCGGCTACGCAAACCGTAGAGGAGCTTGAACCGGTCGAGCACGCGGATGTACAGACCCTGGAACCCCCTCCGCGACCCCCAAGACCGGACTCACCACCATCGGAGGGGGGGGAGCGGGTGCAGGCGTTTTGGCAGGGGCTAGCAGAGGAGGCGCGGAATGCTGCTATAATATCAGAGCCCGAAGCGGCTGATAAAAAGGCACCTCTGCCATATGTGTTTGAAAATGGCGCCGGAGCTTGTGATGGGGGGTGGAACAATGGCGCGGGGGTGGAAATGCAGAAGGCTCGCTGAAGGGTGCAAGTGCTGGCCAGCAGGGAGGAGGGGTGGCCCCCGAGAAGGAGCTTAAGACCAATCAAAGAGCTCATTTTAAATCAGGTCCTTATAGGGCAAGAACCTCCCCCGGCAGGAGGCGGGGGGAGCCCAGGGGGAGGGAATGGCCTGACCCCTGGAAGAAGAGGCGGGGTCAGAGCCCGAGAAACATCCAGGCAGTTGACTTCCAGCTCGGACTCTGACTCGAGCTGGGAGGGCCAGCTGGAGGGGTGGTTAGAGGATGATTCGGACACCGACTCAGGTTTTAACAAAAAGGGAGCACCAGTATATAAGATCAATAGCTGCAACGCTCCTGCGTGGGTTAAGGGGATATCAGAGAAAGATCGAACCCCGCTTACAGACTGATGGAAAATAAAAATAGCTTGCGCGGAGTGGGCCCCGTCAGCCATGCTGGTGTTCCCGGTTTGAGTGGGAGGGGCTGGTGGAAATCAAAGGACTTACTACCTGCTTAACCCGAAAGACGTGCAGGCAATTGTTAAAGCAGTTGCGGACAGAGGGATTAATTCTGCCATGGTTTCCACAGTCATTGATAGCGTTTTTGGAGGCGATGATATGCTTCCCTTTGATATCAAACAGACATGCAGGCTGATTTTCGATGAGGCAGGGATGATTGTTTTTAAACAAGAGTGAGAGGACAATTGTGTAAAGCAGCTAGCCTTAGTAACAGGAGCAGACCATCCACTGCACGGCTCCAGCATACAGAGGCTTATGGGCACAGACCCAACTATGATCACCCCACAAGCACAGGCAGAGGGCCTGCGGGCCCATGAGGTCATGACAACAACCCGTGCTGCTGGAGAAACCATCTGTGCTGCTTCTAAAGTAATAGCCAGACCATCACCATGGTCCACTATAAAGCAGAGTGAGAGTTTCACTCAGTTTGTGGACCGCCTTCAGGCAGCATTAGATTCCTCTGCTTTACCTTCAGAGGCAAAGGGTCCTGTGCTAGCAGACTGCCTACGCCAGCAATGCAATTCAGCCACCAAGGACATTTTAAGATCACTGCCACCTGGGTCCAATATCGCAGCCATGATCAGACACATTGCAAAAGAAGAACACCTAGCTCCCATGCAAGCAGCAGTTCGCACTGCAATAACCAGTGTGATGGCATGCTTCAAGTGTGGCCAGGCAGACCACGTGGCAATAAACTGCTAATGAGAATTGTGAGAATTTGTTTGCAGGACTGGATCATCGGACGCCCCCACAACCCGTACGTCCCACTACCAGGAAAGAGGGAGAGACCACCGAGCAACCCGGCATCACCTGAGAGGCTCGCACCATCAAAATCAAAGCAGCAACGGTATCTCTGTGTTATCTTGTTTCTAGGGTTAGTAGGGGAGGACAGGCAGATACAAAGCATTACCCTCACCAGCCATTTAGGTGGGTTCTACGCCATCTCTCACATGAAAGGAAATTGTTACAGCCGACACCCCATCTTTCAAGTTCAGGCTAAACGACATTTTTCCCTTGCATACAAGGTTCCCCAAATTTGGGGAGACAACATTATTTCAGACCTATTGGTGCCCTGCTTCCAACCCAGGAAAAAGTTATTGTAATTACCCAGGGTATGGATATTGTGGATATTGGGGGTGTGAAACTATTGTGACAAGCAATAGATGGAAACCACAACAGCCTGATAAATTCATGCAAATTAAGTATACTCCCCACGGCTGTCTCGAACCAAAATTTGATATGGATGGGTACGTGATCTTACCCCAAGGCAGGAAACAGCACACCTGCACAGGCTATATAATGACAATCCTGCAGCCGACCCATGATGGCTTGGCTACGGGCAAAGCGTGGACAGCGTCTGTTCATCTTTCTCGCCACATCTGGGCGAACATACAAATTATCAGATTCCCACCTCCAATATCCCAATCAATCAGACCCAATCCGGTTCTTGCAATGAGTAGACCCAGGTTGGAGATCACAGCTAACCATAGCTCTAGCCACAAAACACAGATGCTAAAATCTACCTCCTCCCCATCCGATCTCTTAGCCAAACCAACCCTCTCCAATCCATTCTTAAGCATGTTAAATGCTACCTTTATATCGTTAAACCAATCCAACCCGAACCTCACAGAATCATGCTGGTTATGCTATGATGCACAACACCCTTTTTATGAAGGTGTTGCCCTTGATCTCCCATTCATCTTTTCGAAGTCAGACAATCCATGCCAATGCAGATGGGACAGCCCCCAGAGAGGCATTACCCTAAGCCAGGTTACGGGCCAAGGCAAATGCTTTGGCAATGCAACCTTGGCAAAGAGGATGGGCAACGTCTGCTGGGAATTCGTCACACTTAAAGGGGGGAAGTTCCAGTGGGTGATCCCAGCTGCATCGGGAATGTGGGTCTGTCAGCGATCCGGGGTAAGCCCATGCGTACTCCTTGACAAATTCGATCATTCTACCGACTTTTGTGTCCAAGTTTTAATTGTCCCCAGAGTCCCGTATCTCCAGGAAGAAGAAGTGTACCACCTGTTCGAAGAACCAGACCGGCTCCACAAGCGAGCAGTGGTAACGGGCATCACCATCGCAATGCTCCTCGGTTTAGGAGCTACCGGCGCTGCCACAGGCGTCTCAGCCCTTGCAACACAACATCAAGGACTGGCCCAACTGCAGATGACTGTCGACGAGGACTTGCAGAGGATCGAGGAATCCATTTCTTCCCTAGAAAAATCCCTTTCCTCACTCTCAGAGGTCGTCCTCCAAAACAGGCGAGGACTGGACCTTTTGTTCATGCAGCAAGGAGGCCTGTGTGCCACCTTGAAAGAGGAATGCTGCTTTTATGCAGACCACACCGGAGTCGTTAGACACTCCATGGCCGAACTGAGACACCGACTAAACCTAAGAAAAATGGACAGAGAAGCTCAACAGGGCTGGTTCGAGTCATGGTTCAACCGGTCCCCATGGCTCACCACCCTAATTTCTACCCTAACAGGCCCACTCACTATACTCTTACTAACACTAATCTTCAGGCCTTGCATATTAAACAAATTGGTGCTAGTCATTAAAAAGCGTTTAGAAACGGTTAACATTATGTTCGTCGAACGCCGACAATTACTTTAAGGCGTGCCTGTTACTAACACATTTACAATTTTATACTGATTTTACTAACCCATGAAATTTTATAATGTCTACATTTTATAGTTTTATACGATTTTTACTAATCATGGGGGGGGAAATGTGGAGAGTTAGGGATATGTGTGCGGAAGATTTCGAGCTGTACGGTCAGTCAGGACCCCCTCGCAGTCTGACCTTTGCTCTGGGGTTGGCTGCACCCAGCCGGATGTGAGCAGAAGGAAATGACACAGACTACCCAGGCTATAAAAACCCTGTGACCCTTCAATAAACACCATTTGCTGTCCACCACGTTGGTGTCCAGGAGCATATTGTCCGAGTGGTCCGGGGTTAGGGCCGCCATGCTGGGCTTGAACCAGGTCACCACGCAACAAGGCGGGCACATGAATTCAGGGCTATCAAACACTTACTGTATATTTTTGGGATTACTTTAATAATGGTACCTACTGTGAGGGAGTGACACCAGGGGAAATTTTCTTCCAACCCTTCACCCAGGTCTTTGGGTCTACCCCACCAGTTTTCAAAGAGTTCAAATCCTCCCTAAAAGCTAATGATATAATACAGTAGCTGGTGTTGCTGATACACCTGCTAGACCTGCTCTATTTAACATTTAGAGAAAAGGGGAGATTGGCTTGGATAACCACCCTGATACTTTGCTTAGAGAACAGGGATGCTGCCGCAAAGCCTAACTCCACCCCAAAGACTAAAAATGCTGTCCCAGAGCCTAATCTTGCCCCACAGCCCATCTCAGAAATTCACTGAATTCACTGAATTCACAGAACTACTAGGTTAGAAGAGACCTTCAAGATCATTGAGTCCAACCCATGCCTCAACACCTAAGTAGACCATGGCATCGAGTGCCATATCCAGTCTTTTCTTGTACACATCCAGGGATGGTGACTCCACCATCTCCCCGGGCAGACTATTCCATTACTTTATCACTCTTTCTGTGAAAAACTTTTTCCTAATATTCAACTTAATTTTCCCTTGACGCAGCTTGAGACTGTGTCCTCTCATTTTCTTAGCTGCTGCCCGATGAAAGAGACCAACTCCCACCTGACTACAACCACCTTTCAGGAAGCTGAAGAGAGTGATAAGGTCACCTCTGAGGCTCCTTTTCTCCAGGCTAAACAAGCCCAGCTCCCTCAGCCATCCCTCACAGGGTTTATGTTCCAAGCTCCTCACCAGCCTTGTTCCCTCCTCTGGACATGCTCAAGCATCTCAACGTCCTTCCTAAACTGAGGGACCAGAACTGGACACAGCACTCAAGGTGTAGCCTCACTAGTGCTGAGTACAGGGGGAGAATGACTTCCCTTGTCCTGCTGGCCACACCATTCCTGATACAGGCCAGGATGCCATTGGCTTTCTTGGCCACCAGGGCACACTGCTGGCTCATGTCCAGTCGGCTGTCATCCAGTGCCCCCAGGTCCCCTTCTGCCTGGGCATTGTCCAGCCAACCCGTCTCCAGCCTGTAGCATTGCAGGGGGTTATTGCAGCCAAAGTGCAGAACTCGGCATTCGGACTTATTAAACTTCATCTTATTGGACTCTGCCCATCCATCCAACTGTTCCAGGTCCTCTGCAGAGCCCCCCTACCTTCCAACAGATCGACACATGCTCCCAGCTTAGTGTCATCTGTAAATTTACTAATGAAAGACTCAATGCCCTCATCCATGTCATCAATAAAAATTTTGAACAGGACTGGCACCAGCACAGACACCTGAGGAACACCACTGCTGACTGGTTGCCAGCTGAATGCAGCACTGTTCGCCACCACTCTTTGGGCCTGGCCATCCAGCCAGTTCTTAACCCAGTAAGGAGTGTTCATGTCCAAGCCACAGGCTGCCAGATTTTCCAGGAGTATGTTCTGGGAGACAGTGTCAAAGGTCTTGCTGAAATCCAGTAACACTACGTCCACAGCTTTTCCTGCATCCACCAGGCGGGTCACTTGGTCATAAAAGTAGATCAGGTTGGTCAAACCTGACCTACCCCTCCTAAACCCATGCTGGCTGTGTCTGATCCCTTAGCTATCCTTTAAGTGCTGTGTGGTGGCATTCAGTATAAACTGTTCCATTACCTTACCAGGTTACTTAGTTACTTAGCCTTACTGAGTTTAGGCTGACTGGTCTATAATTACTACGATTCTCCTTCCCACTTTTTGTGAATGGGTGTCAGATCGGCCAGCTTCCAGTCACCCGGAACCTCACCAGTGAGCCAGGACTGCTGGTAAATGATGGAGAGCAGCTTTGCAAGCTCATCTGCCAGCTCCCTCATCACCCTGGGATGGATCCCAGGATTGGGATGGATTTATGAACATCCAAGAGGCTCAGCAGTTTTCTGACTTCCTCCTCCTGGATAACAGGGGGACCATTCTGCTCCCTGACACCATCTACCATCCCAGGAGGACAGTTATCCCACTGTTTTGCCCACTAAAGTCCAAGGCAAAGAAGGCATTAAGCACTTCCACCTTCACCTCATCTGCAGTTACTAATTTCCCTCCTACATCCAATAAAAAACAAAGTCTGGACTTACCCTTCCTTTTACCATTAATATATTTGTAAAACCATTTTTTATTTTCCTTTATGGAAATCACCATTTCTAGTTCAAACAGAGCTTTGGCGTCTCTAATTTTTTTCCTACATGCTCTAGCAGCCCCCTTAAATACTTCCTGAGAGACCTGACCCTCCTTCCAAAGATGAAGGAACTTATTCCTAAGTTCCTCCAAAACCTCCTTGCCCATCCAGGCTGGATGTTTGCCTTGTCGACTTGCCTTTTGGCA
This sequence comes from Muscicapa striata striata, assembly GCA_030060385.1. Lineage (NCBI taxonomy): Eukaryota > Metazoa > Chordata > Aves > Passeriformes > Muscicapidae > Muscicapa > Muscicapa striata. The sequence continues at coordinate 140,041 of JAREIS010000549.1, read as the reverse complement.
CACGGGGACAGTCTGCTCCTGTGCTCTCAAGATCTCTGGTTTGAAGCATGCCCACTTTTCCTGAACTCCTTTGTTTTTAAGGGCTGCTTCCCAAGCAGCTCTCTGAGTAAGTCTCCTAAACAGGCCAAAGTCTGCCCTCCGGAAGTACAATGTAAAAGTCTTACTGATATTCCTTTTGATTAGAGCAAATATTGAGAACTCTAGAATTTCATGATTACTGTGCCCCAAACAGCCTCCACCCCATCTCCCACCAGCCCATCTCTATTTGCAAACAGCAGATCTAACATAGTCGTTCCCCTGGTGGGCTCACCCACCAGCTGCAACAAAAAGTTGTCCTCCACACACTCTAAAAATTTTCTGGATTGCGTTTTTTTGGTTGTATTAAATTCCCAGGAGATATCTGGCAGGTTGAAGTTGCCTACAAGAACAAGGGCTTATGATCCTGAAACATTATCCAACTGCTTATAGAATAAGTTGTCCACCTCTTCTCCCTGGTTGGGAGGATGACAACAGACTCCCAGTAGGATGCCAGCCTTGTTAGTCTTGCCCTTAATTCTTACCCTCAGGCATTCAACTTCATCGTCGCTAGTTTCAATATCTATGGCATCAAAAGCCTCCCTAATCTAAAGGGCCATCCTTTCACCTCTTCTCCCTTTCCTGTCTCTTTTGAAGAGCTTGTAGCCATCCAGCGCAGTGCTCCAGCTATGTGAGCCATCCCATCATGTTTCTCTGATCATCATCACAGCTTTGCTGTTGCACCATGGCTTCCAGCTCTTCTTCTTTATTACCCCTGCTGTATGCATTGGTATACACGCACCTCAGCTGGGCTACTGATTTCACTCCTAACTCAGGCTTACTACCCTTGGGCCTGCTTCCAGACAGCCCAGCTGCACCTACTTTCCCCTTCAAACCTAGTTTAAAGCCCTCTCAAGGAGGTCTGCCAGTTCATGAGCTAAAAACTTTCTGCCCTTAACCGAGAGATAGATCCCATCTGGTTCCAGTAGGGCAGGTGCCGTAAAAGTTGTGCCATGATCAAAGAATCCAAAATTTTGCTGATGACGCTAATCCTTGAGCTACTTGTTTATCTCAGCCACCAAAGGGACTGAGGAAAAGACTACCTGTGCCCCTGTCCTATTAACCACTTGACCCAGTGCTCCTAAACTCCCTTTTAATTGCCTGGAAACTCCCCTTTTCAATCTCATCACTGCCAGCCTGGAATATCAGCAGTGGGTAATAATCAGAGGGCTGGACCAGTACGGGGAGTCTCTCAGTGATATCCTCTACCAGGGCCCCAGGGAGGCAGCAGAACTCCCTGTGGGATGGGTCCAGTGGACATATGGGGCCCTCAGTTCCCCTCAGAGGAGAGTCATCCACTTTACCGTTCTTTTCTTTTTGATGTTAGAGGTGGTAATCTGTCTTACAGATAAGTTGTAATGGAGAGGCTCACTGGCCAGATAATTTTTTTCTAAATCATCTAAATCATTTGTCTGATTCTCTAGATCCTGGGTCTCATACCTATTCTGAAGTGGCACCAGGCTAGGGGGAGGGGAGGAATTTTTATTATTACTGAGCAGGGACCCATTTCCACTCCCATTCATCTACCAGGTGCCCTTCTATTGGCTGACAGTGGGAGGCATAGAAGTCCTCTGACTCCTGTTGGGCCTAATTCAAAGATGAAAAGGCTGAACTCCACCAATCTATTTCCCTTTCACTTTCTCTGACACTCCTTAGTCTTCCAACTTCTTCCCTAAGCTCGGCCACCAGTGAAAGGAGATCCAAATGAGGTTTCTATATCCAGCACATAAAAATTAGGTTACTCAAGAACTGTTTTTTCTTTTATCTCTTGATGCCCTCGTGCCTCAAGTTGGGTGCCAAAATCTGTCTTGGTTCGAAGGACAGGTGTTTGCTAATAAAGGTAGAAGTTTTTCTTTTTAATGGAGAATGTAAACTCTTTCCTTTTAAATTATAATTTTGAAATTAAGGGGCTTTCAGGCAAAGATAGGGGAATTATGAATATCAGGTTTTTGTCCTGGTTTCTAGGACAGGGTTCTGCCAATAAAAGACAGAAGTTCCCCTTTGAAATAGAGAATTTAATTTCACCCCCCCCCCCAAGTGTTATAGTTGTTTGAAATCAAGGACCCAAGGCAGAGATAAGGGGTAGAAGTAACAGCTCTTTACTACTATATCTAACCGCACAGGTAGAAAACAACAGCAGTTATTAAAATTACCGACGACAACAACAGAAGAAAATAACCCAGTTCCAGTCTTTTCTTTAGCCACGGACGCACTCCGACCGTGGCCGTTCCTGGGGATGTGACACGTGCAGCGCTGGCACCGCTGCGAGAGCAGGCAGGAGACAGGGAGGTGGGGGGCAGCAGCCGCGGCCGGGCTGGGCTCAGGTGGGAGCAGCTCCTCGCTCAGCGTTGTGTCCAGAGACCAGTTGTATTCCCAGAGGAAAGAGGCTAATCAGGAAGGATGCAGAGAAGTTGACACAGGCGTCCGGCTCTCCTGCCTCCTGGCCACGTGCTGAGCAGACCAGGGGGTCCCTCCTCTCTGCTCCCTCGCCGGAAACACAAGTGCCCCTCCAGAAGCCCGCACGCTCCTCTGGGTAGCCCCGCCCAGAAGCCCTCGTGTGACTCCGAGTAGCTCCGGTCCCACCTACTCGCCCCGTCCAGGGCCATCACAAGACCCTGGGTGCAGCTGGCAGGTTAGCATCACAATGGGAAAAATTCTCCAAACTCACAAAGTAAAGGAACAAAAACCCAACCCCCAACATTATCCACCCTGAATTTTTTCCATGCCAACATGCTACAGCAAATTAAAACCTTTAAATCATATACATACAGGCAGTTACAGGCACAGTATCATGGATAGTTCACCCTAGAACAAGGTCTCCTTGGGGTATGCATCGGGTCTCTTCATCCTTTTGCATCACCCACCAAGTGCAACCTGGTCCTTGAGCAAAAACCACCCCATGAACAGGATTGTCTTTGCTTGAGGCAGAGTTCACCCAAACAGTTTTCCCTAACATGCCTCTGAGGGGTACCACTGAGACCTTATCTCCATCTGGTGTTCCCAAGAGCTCAGACTGAGCAGGACCTGCTTGGTTAGTGGAACCTCAGGTACTCACTAACCACGTGGCCTTTGGTAAATTAATCTCCCAGTTCTTAAAAGTCCCCTCACCAAGTGCCTTTAAGGTGGTTTTAAGCAGGCCATTGCACCGTTCGACTTTCCCAGCCGCTGGTGCATGGTAGGGAATATGGTACACCCACTCAATGCCATGTTCTTTAGCCCAGGTGCTAACAAGGCTATTTTTGAAATGAGTCCCATTGTCTGACTCAATTCTCTCAGGGGTACCATGTCTCCAAAGGACTTGTTTTTCTAGGCCTAGGATGGTGTTCCTAGCAGTAGCATGGGGCACAGGGTATGTCTCCAACCACCCAGTGGTGGCTTCCACCATGGTCAGCACGTAGCGCTTGCCTTGGTGGGTCTGAGGCACTGTGATGTAGTCAATCTGCCAGGCCTCTCCATACTTATATTTGGACCATCGCCCCCCATACCAGAGGGGCTTCACCCACTTGGCTTGCTTGATGGCAGCACACGTCTCACAGTCATGGATAACCTGGGAAATACTGTCCATGGTTAGATCCACCCCTCAGTCTTGTGCCCACTTAGAGGTGGCATCTCTGCCCTGATGACCTGAGGCATCATGGGCCCATCGAGCCAGGAGCAATTCTCCCTTGTGTTCCCAATCTAAGTCTATCTTTGACACCTCTATCTGTGCAGCCTGATCTACCTGCTCGTTGTGTCTGTGTTCTTCACTAGCCCGACTCGGGAACATGGGCATCCACATGGCGGACTTTCACGGGTAGCTTCTCTATCCGAGTGGCAATGTCTTTCCACTCATCAGCAGCCCAGATTGGCTTTCCTCTACGCTGCCAGTCAGCCTTTTTCCACCTTTCCAGCCAGCCCCACAGAGCATTGGCTACCATCCATGAATCAGTGTAGAGGCAGAGCTTTGGCCATTTCTCTCTCTCAGCAATGTCCAAGGCCAGCTGAACAGCTTTGAGTTTAGCAAGTTGGCTTGATCCACCTTCCCCTTCGGTAGCTTGTTCAACCTGTCATGTGGGGCTCCATACAGCTGCTTTCCACTTCTGACTCATTCCCACGATGCGACAGGAACCGTCGGTGAAAAGAGCGTAGCACGTTTCATCTGCTGGCAGCTGGTTGTACGGTGGAGCTTCTTCAGCTCGGGTCACTTGCTTCTGCTCCTCTTCCTCAGCGAGACCAAAATCTTCACCTTCTGGCCAGTTTGTAATTACCTCTAAAATCCCAGGGCGATTTGGGTTGCCAATACGGGCGCACTGCGTGATGAGGGCAATCCACTTGCTCCATGTGGCGTCGGTGGCATGGTGGGTAGAAGGAACCTTTCCTTTGAACATCCACCCCAGCACTGGCAGTCAGAGTGCCAGGAGAAGTTGTGCTTCTGTGCCAATTACCTCTGAGGCAGCTTGAACTCCTTCATAGGCAGCCAAGATTTCCTTCTCCTTTGGAGTGTAATTGGCTTCAGAACCTCTGTAACCTCTGCTCCAGAATCCCAGGGGTCGGCCTCGAGTTTCACCAGGCACCTTCTGCCAAAGGCTCCAGGACAGACCATGGTTCCCGGCTGCAGAGTAGAGAACATTCTTTACCTCTGGTCCTGTCCTGACTGGGCCAAGGGCTACAGCATGAGCAATCTCCTGCTTGATCTGGGCGAAGGCTTGCTGCTGTTCAGGGCCCCAGTGGAAATCGTTCTTCTTGCGGGTGACCAGGTAGAGAGGGCTCACAATCTGGCTGTACTCAGGGATATGCATTCTCCAAAAGCCTATGGCACCTAGGAAAGCTTGTGTTTCCTTCTTGCTTGTTGGTGCTGGCATTGCAGTGATCTTATTGATGACCTCAGTGGGAACCTGGCACCATCCATCTTGCCACTTCACTCCCAGGAACTGGATTTCTCAGGCAGGTCCTTTGACTTTGCTCTTCTTGATGGCGAAACCAGCTTCCAGCAAAATCTGGATGATTTTCTCTCCCTTCTCAAATACCTCTGTTGCCGTGTTCCCCCACACAATGATGTCATCAATGTATTGCAAATGTTCTGGGGCCTCACCCTTTTCCAGTGCAGCCTGGATGAGTCCATGGCAGATGGTGGGGCTGTGTTTCCACCCCTGGGGCAGTCGGTTCCAGGTGTACTGCACACCCCTCCAGGTGAAAGCAAACTGAGGCCTGCACTCTGCTGCCAAAGGAATGGAGAAAAATGCATTGGCAATGTCAATGGTGGCATACCACTTCGCTGCCTTGGACTCCAGCTCGTACTGCAGTTCCAGCATGTCCGGCACGGCTGCGCTCAGCGGTGGAGTCACTTCATTCAAGGCACGATAGACCACAGTCAATCTCCATTCCCCCTCAGACTTGTGCACAGGTCAGATGGGGCTGTTGAAGGGTGAGTGGATTTTGCTGACCACCCCTTGGCTCTCCAGCTCACGGATCATCTTGTGGATGGGGATCACAGCATCTCAATTTGTCCGGTACTGCCGGCAGTGCACTGTCATGGTGGCAATTGGTACCTGTTGTTCTGTCACTTTCAGGAGTCCCATTGCAGATGGGTTTTCTGACAGTCCAGGCAAGGTGTTCAACTGCTTAATGCTCTCTGCTGCTACAGCAGCTATTCCAAAAGCCCACCTGAGTCCCTTTGGATCTTTGTAGTAGCCGTTCCTGAGGAAGTCCATGCCTAGAATGCACGGTGCCCCTGGGCCAGTCACAATTGGATGTTTCTGCCACTCCTTCCCTGTCAGGCTCACCTCAGCTTCCAGCAAAGTGAATTCCTGTGATCCCCCTGTCACCCCAACAATGGAAACAGGTACCTTCCCCACACGTTCTGATGGTATCAGGGTGCATTCTGAACCAGTATCAACTAACATTCTATGTTTCTGTGGCTTTGATGTGCCAGGCCATCGCACCCACACTACCCAGTAGATCCTGTTATCCCATGCCTCTCCCTGGCTAGAGGCAGGGCCCCTCTAGCCCTGGTTATTATTTCCTTCCTGGGCATACATAGTGGAGGTCCCTTCCAGGGGATCTGACAGATCATCCTCCCTTCTGTAGTACCCTGCACCTTGGTTGTGGGAGGTCGAGGCTACCTTCATTTTAGCACGGTTCCCTCGGTTGGCATTTCCCTCCCTGAGCTGACGCACCCGTGCTGCCAGGACAGAAGTGGGTTTCCCATCCCATTTTTCCATGTCTTCCCCATGGTCTCGCAGGAAGAACCACAGGTCAGTTCGTGAGGTGTATCCTCTGTCCCTAGCTGGGGGGCGTTGGGTGTGAGATTTGGGGCCTGTGACTCGTACTGGTGCTGCACTGATCTTCCTTATCTCCTCCCTTACAATCTCCCTCACCTCTCCTTTCAACCCTCTCATCCCCTTTATCTCCTCTTGGACCTCTTGGAGGTCCCTGGCCACAGCAGAGACCTTGGCCTGCATTGGGCCATTAATCATACTGTCAAAATTTCTGAGCTTGCTGGCAACAGAACCCACTGTCTCTCGGTGGTCATCAGCCTTAATCAGTGCAATGTAGGTAGTAAATTCAGATGGCCCCAGGGTTGCCAGATCCCACAACATCTGCCCTGTGCACCTGACCTTGTCAGGGTCATTGTCATGCTGTCCATCCATCCCAAAGAGTACCTCTAATACTGCCACTTCCATCAGCTGCTGGATCCCTTCCTCAATGGTCTTCCAGCGCATTCTATGGTGGTGCTCCTGCATTCTCTCTTTGTGGATGAACTTCTCTCTCACACTCATTAGAAGCCGTTCCCAAAGGGAAAGGAGGCCTTGCTCCCTTATGAATGTCTGGTCCACACCTGAGTCCTGGGCCAAGGATCCCAAATTCCTGGCCTCAGTGCCATCCAGTTGTACACCTCTTCCCATAAGGTCCCAGACACGAAGTAACCAGGTTGTAAAAGGCTCACGGCCCCGTCGTACAATGTCGTTTCGCAGGTTACGGAGAGTGTCATATGAGAGAGACTCGGTGACAATCTCAACCTCTGGCTCCCTTGCTGACTGTGAGGACCCTCCTGGCTGATCCCCACTATCTAGGTGCCTTGTTTTAATCTTAGATTTCCTAGTTTCCACAGGGGCAACTGCTGCTGGCTGTGGTTGCCTCTGTGATCCAGCTGGAATCTGGACAGATGTAACATCTATGGGTTCCACTGCAGCACCATCGGACTCTCCCTCTTTAGGGCAGGGGGAGGGTTTCTCACTAGCTGGGGAAAAGTGCTCCTTCAACATCTGGTCGTGCTCCTTCAACACCTGGCCCTGCTCCTTCAACACCTATCCCATGTTCTGCACCTCCTTCACTAGAACCCCCACCCACTCTGGCTGGTTCATTTCTGCAGTGGGCTGTGGGGCAACACCAGGCTCTGGGGCAGCATCTCTAGTCCCTGGGACAGGGACAGGCTCTGGGGCAGCATCCCTATTCCCTGGGGCTGGGGCAGGCTCTGGGGCAGCATCCCTAGTCCCTGGGGCAGGCTCTAGGGCAGCATCCCTATTCCCTGGGGCAGGATCAGGCTCTGGGGCAGCATCCCTATTCCCTGGGGCACAGGGAGACTCTGGGGCAGCATGTTTCAGGGTTGTTATCTAAGCCGGTATTCCCTTGTTTCTGAAGGCTAAGTAAAGCAGGCCCATCAGCAACACCAGCCACGGAATAATAACACTAGCAATTAAAGCAGATCTGAAATCCTTGAAAACTGGTGGGGTAGCCTCAAAAAACTGGGTGACAGGTTGGGAGAAAATTTCCCTTGCATTCATTGCCTCACAGTAAGTACCATTGTTGAAATAACCCCAGAAACACGCAGTTAGAGAAATTTCCAGAAAAAATTAAAAAAACATGAATTCCTGACATAATCAATCCACCACACAAATCGGATCATAGCTACAATAAATTTGGTGAGGGGGCCCATATTCAAATAAGGGATTGCAAATGGGAGAGAAATATCTGTGACCACATGGAGCCCAAACCAGATTAAACTAGACAACCTGTTGCCACTCAAGAGCTGCTACTCCTCTCTTAACTCGCCTTTTGATGTCCTCTGCCCCACGCTGGGCGCCAAAATCTGTCCTGGTTTCTAGGACAGGCTCTGCCAATAAAAGGCAGAAGTTCCCCTTTGAAATAGAGAATTTAATTTCAACCCCCCCTAAGTGTTATAATTGTTTGAAATCAAGGACCCAAGGCAGAGATAAGGGGTAGAAGTAACAGCTCTTTACTACTATATCTAACTGCACAGGTAGAAAACAACAGCAGTTATTAAAATTACCGACAACAACAGAAGAAAATAACCCAGTTCTAGTCCTTTCTTTAGCCACGGACACACTCTGTCTCTGTCCGTTCCCGGGGATGTAACACGTGCAGCAGAGCAGGCAGGAGTGAGGGAGGTGGGGGGCAGCAGCCGCAGCCGGGCTGGGCTCAGGTGGGAGCAGCTCCTCGCTCAGCGTTGTGTCCAGAGACCAGTTGTATCTCCAGAGGTAGGAGGCTAAGCAGGAAAGATGCAGAGAAGTTGACACAGGCGTCCGGCTCTCCTGCCTCTTGGCTCCACAGACCGGGAGGTCCCTCCTCTCCTCTCTCTCGCCGGAAACACAAGTGCCCCTCCAGAAGCCCGCACACTCCTCTGGGTAGCCCCGCCCAGAAGCCCTCGTGTGACTCCGAGTAGCCCTGGTCCCACCTACCCGCCCCGTCCAGGGCCATCACAAGACCCTGAATGCAGCCGGCAGGTTTTGTTAGCATCACAATGGGAAAAATTCTCCAAACTCACGCAGTAAAGGAACAAAAACCCAGCCCTCAACAGTTTTTTACTAGGAAAATTAAAATAGAAATACAGTATTAGAATAATCCTAAAACTCTGACAGAATTAGAATACAACCTGAAACACCGTCAGTCAGGGTGCTGGTAGCAATCCCATTAAATGGTGGCTGCACTTTTTTTGCAGTGGAAGATGTGGTTTAGTTGAAGCAGTGGTCTTGTAGAAGGGCGCAGCTTTCTTTTGAAGGTCTAGGGATGATGTGGAAAGGCCTGGCCTTCTTCTGGAATTCAGTGGAAAGAAGGTACTTTGTTGTGAAAAACTTCAGTTTTTATTTAGGTAGGAAAGGCTTGGCTCCTCCCCCTGGCTGGAGCATCTCCCAGTGGGATGATGTAATTTTATTAGTCATACAGTGGAACTTAATGGCCCATTAGCAGATGATACCTTTTCAGAGGGAGGATGGGTAGTGGAAAAGATAAAGATGGTTACTCCACCAGGTTTTAAAGATGGCCAATTAACATAGTGTATGTGCCTCAGAGATAAGGATCATTGCTCCACTCGGCTTCAACAGATGGTGATAGAATACACATTTTTGGCCACGTCTTGTATTGCAACTCAATACACTCAAACACTCTGGGTAGAAATGGGTCTGTACAGATGTATCCTTTTTGGAGGATTCGATTTGGTTATATACACTTGTACTAACCACAGTTTTTGATCGCGTAAAAATCATTGCTAACAGAAAATCCAAAAGTAACCAGCCAACAGAAACACTGCAAACAGCACACAGCAATAAAACCTGCAACCCTGCTTGCTTGCCCTGCCTGTGCAAACTATCACACAAACTGCCGTTCCACACCCTCCGAGATGTGCCACGCCCCTGTTTGCCCACTCTTGTTCTCCGTGCTCCCCAGAGGCCTCTTACGATCACCCACTCAACAAGGAAAGAAGCCCCACCCCATTCCTGCGAGATTCATAAGTGCAAGTAACTCACCTGCCCAGCGTTCTCATGATGAGCCACTCAATGAGGAAGGAAGCCACACCCCATTCCAGTGTGGCTCACAAACGCTAGCAACTCAACTGCCCAGCGTTTTCAGGATCAGCCACTCACCAAGGAAGGAAGCCACACCCTGTTCTTGAGTGACTCACAAGTGCAAGCAACCCACCTGCCCAGCGTTCTCATGATCAGCCAGTTAATGAGGAAGGAAGCCACACCCTGTTCCAGCCTGACTCACAAGTGCGAGCAACTCACCTGCCCAGCGTTCTCATGCTCAGCCAGTTAATGAGGAAGGAAGCCACACCCTGTTCCACCCCGACTCACAAACGCGAGCAACTCAACTGCCCAGCGTTTTCAGGATCAGCCACTCAACGAGGAACGAAGCCTCACCCCATTTCTGCATGACTCACAAGTGCAAGCGACCCACCTGCCCAGCCTTCTCATGATCAGCCAGTCAATGAGGAAGGAAGCCACACCCTGTTCCAGCCTGACTCACAAGTGCGAGCAACTCACCTGCCCAGCGTTCTCAGGATCAGCCACTGAATGAGGAAGGAAGCCACACCCCATTCCAGCCGGACTCACAAACGCTAGCAACTCACCCGCCCAGTGTTCTCATGATCAGCCACCCAATGAGGAAGGCAGCCACACCTCGTTCCTGCCTGTCTCACAAGTGCAAGCAACTCACCTGCCCAGCGTTCTCATGATCAGCCAGTCAACGAGGAAGGAAGCCACACCCTGTTCCAGCCTGACTTACAAACGCGAGCAACTCAACTGCCCAGCGTTCTCAGGATCAGCCACTGAACGAGGGAGGAAGCCTCACCCAGTTCCTGCGTGACCCACAAGTGCAAGCAACTCACCTGCCCAGAGTTCTTATGACCAGCCACTCAAATAGGAAGGAAGCTTCACCCCATTCCTGCATGACTGACAAATGCACCACCCAGATTGTTTAGGGGTTTTGGTGAAGGAGATACTTGAGATGTCCCTGATGCTGAAGGACTACATCTCCCCAGCTCTTGAGAAACTCTCCCCCTGCCTTAAAGAGGAAGAGTCTGATGGTGCAGCAGTGGAACCCCACAGATGTTACAACTGTCCAGATTCCAGCTGAACCACAAGGGCAGTCACAGCCAACAGCAGCAGGTCCTGTGGAAACTAAGAAGTCTAAGATGAAAACAAAACACCTAGTTAAAAAGGATAAGAAAGGAGGGCCCTCGCAACCAGCAGGTGAGCCAGAGGTTGAAATCATCACCAAGTACCTGTCGTATGAAGGTCTCCGTAATCTGCAAAAAGACATTGTGCAACAGGGGCGGGAGGCTTTTACAACTTGGTTACTTTGGGTCTGGGACCTTATGGGTACAGATGTACAACTGGATGGTACTGAGGCAAGGAATTTGGGGCCTTTGACCCAGGACTCAGGTGTGGATCACGTGTTTGTAAGGGAGTCAGGCTTCCTTCCCCTCTGGGAACGGCTTTTAATGAGTGTGAGAGAGAGGTTTGTCCACAGAGAGAGAAAGCAGGAGTACCACCATAGGATGTGCTGGAAGACCCTTGAGGAAAGGATCCAACAGCTGAGAGAAGTAACAGTACTGAAGGTACTCTTTGGGAGGGCATTAAGCAATTGAACACCTTGCCTGGACTGTCAGAAAACCCATCTGCAGTGGGACTCCTGAAGGTGAAAGAGCAACAGGCACAAATTGCCACCTCGATGGTGCAGCACTGGCAGTATCAGATGCATCAAGATGCCATGACTCCAGTCCACAAGATGATCCATGACCTGGAGAGCCAAAGAGTGGTCAGCAAAATCCACTCACCCTTCAACAGCCCCATCTGGCCTGTGCACAAGTCTGATGGAGAATGGAGATTGACTGTGGACTATCGTGCATTGAATGAAGTGACTCCACCGCTGAGCGCAGCCGTGCTGGACATGCTGGAACTGCAGTACAAGCTGGAGTCCAAGGCAGCAAGGTGGTAACATTGACATTGCCAATGCATTTTTCTCCATTCCTTTGGCAGCAGAATGCAGGCCTCAGTTTGCTTTCACCTGGAGGGGCGTGCAGTACACCTGGAACCAACAGCCCCAGGGGTGGAAACACAGCCCCACCATCTGCCATGGACTCATTCAGGCTGCACTGGAAAAGGGTGAAGCTCCAAAACATTCACATTACATCAATGACATCATTGTGTGGGGGAATGTCGCCGCCTGGGGTGTCCCGTTAGGCTTGAGATCACCTCAGGAGGACATAAAGGTGGTCTGGACCCAGGTTTTTCCCGATGCCCGCCGATGAGAGACTGCAGGAGACGATTCTCAGAGGTTTCAAGGTTGTTTATTGTTTCTTATCTCAGGAATGCCTTGCCCAGCCAACAGCAGTCTGTTCAGCACGGCATCCAGGGTGGAATGTCCCTGACAGGGGCAGGATTTATCTTTTATACTCTAAATTACACACTAGATATTTCCAATAACTTTCCAATACAATACAATACTGTTACACTGTCTAGCTTTGTCCCCATCCAATCTGAGTGCCAGCATGTCACCCAACATGGATGGAATGGAGAAGAAGGAGGAAGAGGTATACCATGGCCCAAATCCTCCATGTTAGCTAAAAACCTTCTAACGTAAACATTCCTAGAAATCCACCTATTCTACATTCTAGCAGTCTAATTTATACTTTACTACTTTTTGCGGCTTGCTTCTCTTCCCTCCGTGTTGGTAAATTCTCCAAAGGGGTTAAATTCAGCCCCTGAGACACCTGGATCTCATTGCTGAAACAGAGAAGTGGCCAAAGCTCTCCCTTCACAGTGATTCATGGATGGTAGCCAATGCTCTGTGGGATTGGCTGGCAAGTGGAAAAAGGTCAACTGGCAACATATAGGAAAACCAATCTGGGCTGCTAAGTGGAAAGACATTGCCACTCAGGTAGAGAAGCTACACGTGAAAGTCTGTCATGTGGACACCCATATCCCCCGGAGTCAGGCTAATGAGGAGCACCAAAATAACGAGCAGGTATATCAAGCTGCAAAGATAGATGTGTTGCAAATAGATTTAGATTGGGAACACAAGGGAGAATTGCTCCTGGCTCGATGGGCCCATGATGCCTCAGGTCATCAGGGCAGAGACGCCACCTATAAGTGGGCACAAGACTGAGGGGTGGATCTAACCATGGACAGTATTTCCCAGGTTATCCATGACTGTGAGACATGTGCTGCCATCAAGCAAGCCAAGGGGTGAAGCCCCTCTGGTATGGTGGGCGATGGTCCAAATATAAGTCTGGAGAGGCCTGGCAGATTGACTACATCACACTGCCTCAGACCCACCAAGGCAAGCGCTACGTGCTGACCATGGTGGAAGCCACCACCGGGTGGTTGGAGACATACCCTGTGTCTCAAGCCACTGCTCAGAACACCATCCTGGGCCTGGAAAAGCAACTTCTCTGGAGACATGGTACCCCTGAGTGAATTGAGTCTGACAACAGGACCCATTTCAAGAATGGCCTTATCAAAGCCTGGGCCAGAGAACATGGCATTGAATGGATATATCATATCCCTTACCATGTACTAGAGTACTTAGGACTACCCTGCAGGCACTTGGTGGAGGGACATTCAAGAATTGGGAAATGAACTTCGCAAAGGCCACCTGGATGGTCAATACCCCAGGGTCTATCAATAGAGCTGGTTCTGCCCAGAACCCTTGCACACAGTGGATGGAGATAAAGTCCCTGTGGTACACATGAAAGGAATTTTAGGAAAGACTGTTTGGATTAGTCCCACGTCAGGCAAAGACAAACCCATCCGTGAGATTGTCTTTGCTCAAGTACTTGGTTCCACTTGGTGGGTAATGCAGAAAGATGGAGAAACCCATTTTATACCACAGGGAAACTGATTTTGAAGTGAAAACCATATGTAAAGTTTCACTGTAGAGTCTAGATGGTATTGATTTGGGTATGATGCAGATGGTAATAGAATAAGGGGTGGATAATGTCTTGGGTTGCAATTCAGGATGTGACCAAAAGTGTATATTCTATCACTATCCGTTAAAACCTGGTGGGGCAGAGTTCTTTATCTTTTCCACATCCCATCCTTCCTCCAGGGAAATATCTTCTGTTAATGGGCCATTGAGTCCCACGGCATGACAGATAAAATTACATTATCCCATTGAGAGATGCTCCACCTAGGGAGAGGAGCCAAGTATTTCCTACCCAGATAAAATCTGATATTTGAAACATCAGAGCAGCCTTTGTCCACTGGATTCCAGAGGAAAACCAGACCCTTCTGTATCATCACTGGACCTCCAGAGGAAAACTGCACCCTTCTACAGGAGCACTGCTTCAACTGAACCACATCTGTCACTGCAGGAGGATGCAACCATCATTTGATTGGACTGCTACCAACACTCTGTCTGCCGGGGTGTCAGGTTGTATTCTGACTCTGTCAGTGTTCTGAGTTTGTTTTTTGTGATATTGTATTTCTAGTTTGATTTTTCCTAGTAAAGAACTCTTATTCCGATTCCCATGTCTTTGCCTGAGAGCCTCTCAATTTCAAAATTGTAATAATTTGGAGGGAGGGGGTTTACATTTTCCATTTCAAGAGATGCTCCTGCATTTCTCAACAGACACGTGTCTTCCAAGCCAAGACAACTGCTTGGAAGTAACACACAAGGCATCTCTGCCTTTACTTTTGAGAGTATTTGTAGTGAAGGAAGCCTGAAGGACTTAATTAGGGAAGACAACTACGGTGTGGTTCCCTTTCAACCGCTTTCTATTGAACTATATTCTGAGGCCAACTGGTTAATTTTTCCTTACATTCTGTGTTTAAACTGGGGCAATCTCCATTCACCTTCAATATTAAGTGTATCAATTGAAAGAAACCTGCCTTTTCCATTATTTCACGGATCTCAATTGATTTGGAATCCCCATGTTCTTGTTTAAACAGAAGAGGAAATATCCTGTATGATGTGATTTTATCAGTGTGAAATGAGAGAAAACCCTCCAATCTTATCTCCTTTAAATTGAAAGGGAATCTCTGTTGAGCTATAATTTTAGGGTTTAAGTTCGAAGAACTCCCCACTAATTCCATCATTTGAGGGATTTACATTGTGGGGGAAAAAAAGGACTGGGGGAAGAAAAAAAAAAAAAAGCCAAAAAAAGGTTTCACCCACTGGCACCAGCTGCCTCCTCTCACTCCAGGCACCTGCCCGTGAAGCCAGACCCGCCCTGGGGCCGGGTAATGGTGGGATAGGAGTGAATTATTGCAGGGATGATTGGGGTGGGCTGGGCCTGGCCAGGTGCCCCGTGCCAGCAAAACTGCTCTGTCCCTCTCCTCCTCACCCTGGGCAGGCAACAGAACACATCAGGAAAGGCTCGAGGGTCCCAACAAAGGCAAGAGATATCTCTCACCCATCATGGGCATAACAGGCCGGAACAAGGGACTTTTAACTGAATTTATTATCAATCAAATCAGAGCAAGGGAATGAGAAGAAGGCTAAATCCTAAAAACATACCTTCCCCACACTGTTGTCTCCTTCCTGGGCTTCACTTTATGCCCGACCCTCCTCCCCACACTGAAGATCAGCTGGATGGGGGTTACGGTCACATCATATCACTGCTTCACCCTCAGGGAGACAAATACTTGTCCTGCACCAGCCTGGCTTTCCTCCCACAGCAGGACACTCAGATCCTTTACAACAGAGAGAGAGAGAAAGAGACAGAGAGACAGAAAGACAGAGAGACGATTCTTCAAAGTCAGGTGCCTGATGCCAAAAGCGGAATTCCTCCTCAGCATGTGCCCGCTGTTCTTCTTCCTCTTCCAAGGACACTCCAAAAGTCTCACCTTCAGGACACTTGATGATAATTTCCAAGAGCCCAGGAAAATCTGGATTTCCCATTCGAGCTTGTTGTGCATAGATGGCGATCCCCTCACTCCAGCTAGCATGGCTGGCAGGATGGATTGCAGAGATTTTTCCTTTGAACAGCCAGCCCAGCGCTGGCAGTGAGGATGAACAGGCACTGAGGTGACCCTGAGAGCAAGTGCAAGGCACAGGGTGCAGCTGAGAAAGGACAGCCCTGTGCTGGGCTGAGAGGTGAAGCTGGGACTGCCCAGCGTGGAGAAGCTCCTTTCTCCATTCCCTGTTACAGGGGAGCTCGGGCCTTGCTGCAGAGATACGGCTGCGGATTCGAGCACATCACACTCCTGAATTTCTCCTCAGCCAGGTACACACACTCGGAATTGCCAAGGACAGGAACCCTGCAGGGAGCAGCAGAGCCAGCGCTGGTTCCCAGGGGAACACGTTGTGCCCCTGTCCCCCCATGCCCTGCCCGGCTCCCCAGCACTCACGAGGAGCTGAAGCTGCTGCCGTCCCCCCACTGCAGGTGCTCGCCCCGTCTGCGCAGCCCGACCCAGTAATCGCCGTTCCCGGAGGGCGGAAGAGCAAATCCTGCCAAGGAGAGAGCAGTGGAGCTGCCCCGGCCCCTCGGGGACACGGCCCCGGGGCTCCTTCCCTGCAAGGCCCTGGCACAGGGCTGCAGCCCCAGCCCCACCAGCACCCAGCCCGGCCAAGGAGCACCCCCAGGCTCCCCTCAGACACCCCACAGCGCCCAAAGCCCCTCACTCACCATTGCCTCATCCTTGACAATGGCCAGGGAGGCCCCGAGCTCGGAGCACCGCTCCTGACCCTCATCCCAGGTTCTGTGATCCCTTCCGAAGTAGTAGCAGTCTCCATTGTATCCAACCCAGCCAGGGGGACAACCCAGAACCAACGGCAGAGTCGCAGGTGGAACTGGAAGATGTGGTGCTACAGGGGGAAGAGGAGAAGGTGTGAGGATTGCCCTGTGCAGGGAGCAGGGACCCCGCTCTGCCCCGAGGGGCTGGGCCCAGCCTGCTGCCCCTCCCTTACCTGACTGCACAGCCAAGGCCACCGCCAACGCCAGCAGCAGCAAGAGGTGCAGGATCAGCACCAAGATGGGCACGGGATGGCAGCTGAACCACTTGCCTGGAGCAGGAAAGAGCTGCTGGCTGCCAGAACCACAGCCGGCCCTCCAAGCTGCTCCCGCAATGGCCGGGGAGCACAGGAGGGAGCTCTCAGCCTGTTTGCTCCTCCCTCAGCTGCAGCCAGAGAGCCAAGAGCCTGGACACAGGCAGGGACACAGCTGTGGGGACAGCCAGGGACAGCGGGCTGGGGACAGGCTGCAGCAGGAGAGCTGCACAGCCTTGGGGGCAGCTGCGGCTGCCGCTT
This sequence comes from Muscicapa striata striata, assembly GCA_030060385.1. NCBI lineage: Eukaryota > Metazoa > Chordata > Aves > Passeriformes > Muscicapidae > Muscicapa > Muscicapa striata. The sequence goes on along the minus strand of JAREIS010000549.1, from coordinate 122,998 downwards.
CCAGCCCCTGCTGGGGCCGAGCGGAGCACGAGGCCTCTTCCACACATCGGGAAACAGCCACACACCTGCCAGCCCTGGCCTTGCCACTGACACTGGCCCCTCCCTAGAGGCCACAGGCGTGGCCCTGCACTCACCCGGGAATCTTCTGAGGATCCTTCTGTGTCCATGGCTGGTTGTTGATGTGCCCTGGGGATCCAGGGGCTCCCTCACGCTGCCATCGCTGCTGCAGATTCCATTCTCCACATCTTCACTCACTGCACACTCACATGGGGGGTCCCCCTGCTTATGACAAGTGGCTTCTTGTGCCGCTGGCAAGTGTGCCAGCCCGGCTGCTGGTTCCTTCTGGAGATACAGGAGCTCCTTCACAGGCCCATGAATGGAGCAGAATTCACTCTGCTCCAGGACACAGCCGGGATTTCTCTGCTCGGAACAAACAGCCCCGTGCTCCCGACACATCAGGAGTGCCCAAAAAGCCTTTCGGAGATCGGCCTCGGGAACAGCTGCACACCCACGGGGATCGTCCTTTGAAGAGGATATAATGACAGGTCACGGCTGCCCCCAGCCCTGCGGAACACCGAGGCACAGGAAGGGAACCGGCATGAGCCATCGCTGCTGCGGCACCGGCTCGTCCCCAGCGATCCGCGGGGAGGAGGAGACCGCGGGCAGCCGCTCCCTCCGCCAGCTCAGGCCAGGGGCACACGGGGGAACCCGGCGCAAGGAACTCGCCAGAACCGCCCCGTTCCCCTCAGCGCGGCCCCTCCGGCCGCAGCGAGCCCGGCCTGGGGCACAACCGAGCGGGGTCGTACCTGTGCTGGAGCCGCTCCCAGCTCCGGGACCGCCTGCCCGAACCGGCACCAACGCACCCGCGCCTCACGCCGCGGCTTCGGTCCCGGAAATCGAATAGGAGGAGTTTTTGCTGCCGCCAGCCTTTAAAGCCGAGGGGAGGGCGGAGCTGCTTTTGGCCCTTTTGGCCATTCAGCGTGCGGGGCAGGAGGCGAGGGGGAGCCGTGAGGGTGAATCCCTTCCAAAAACAACAGTCCGAGAACCTCAAAGTTAAATAGATTCTATCCCCCGGGAAGCTGTTTCTGGGCATTTCGCCAGGGGTTGCAGCCAGGGAAGGGGCAGGGCAAGACATAGCGCAGCGCTGGCGGGCGTCCGGCGGTGCTCGGGGGGTTCTGCCGTCTTTTGACCCTGAAGATGAGTAAAATGGAGCCCTTTCACTCAATTCAAACCCACAGAGCAACACCATGAAGATATTCTCCTTAAATGTATACATGAAATGAATATAAAACGATGATTTCACGCCTAGTGAGACACCAAAAATCATGAAAAATGTATGGTTTCCTCCAATTGAGACCCCCTCAAATCCTAGGTGAAGGGGAGTCCTTCGAAGATCACACACAATTACCGAAAAGAATTTCTCTCCTTCATTTTCCCCTCGTAAACTCTTTTTTTTTTTTTTTTTTTTGCGGGGGTGGCGGTGTGTGTGTGTGTTTGTGTGTGTATGTGTGTGTGTGTCGTTTTGTTTCCTGTGGTTTTGTTTCCTGTGGTTTTGTTTTGTGTGGTTTTGTTTTGATATTTTGAGTCATGGGGATGAGGCTCTGGTCAGTGGCTGGTGTCACTTCTCCCTCCTCCCTGGTCACACCTGGGGCTGCTGCACGGTGCCGAGTGCTGGGGAGTTTCCTCCCAGTCCCCTCGCAGTGTCCCTCTGCCTGGCAAGCACCGGCACGGATGGGAGAGCCCTGCGAAGGAACTGCGAGCACTGCACCTTCCCAGTGCTCCTAATCCCCCTCCCAGCGCTCCTTCTTCTTCACTCCCGCTGCTTCCACTCGCCCTCCCAGTTCCCTCATAGCATTCCCTGTGCTCCCAGTTCCCTCCCAGTGTTCCCAGGATCTCTTCCAGCGCTCCCACTGACGGCAAAACCCTGCGGGGCACTGTGGGAAATAGAAGAGGTATAGAATTCTCAGAAAGCTGAGTGAAAGCAAATTTCAGGGTGGAGAAATGCAAGAATGCTGAAGATGCAAGGACAAGAAACAATAGGGCTGTGAGCTGTGTAGAAATAGGCCCCAGGAAAATATGTTAAGCAAGACAGTAGAAATATGTAAGCTTAATAATGAAGGTTTATCCATTGTTTTAAGCCATTACAGGTAAGCGTTGTTAAAAGCAAGATGTACGTGCGGCTTTATTACTTGACCTGAGCAAACGATTGTCAGCTTTTAATTTTATGCTATTGGCTAGAAAGTTGTTAAAATGCTTTGTCACTAAGCAAACTTTGTCTGCTGTGCAGGCAGCTGGAGCTGTTCCATCTCCCTTGCTTGGCTCTGTAAAATGAGGCTGATGATTGTGATGGAATAAAGCTCTGAGACAGCTGCTCCAGAATTCCCCTCCTCTTGTTTGTGTACACAGATAGAGGTAAATGTAAGGTAAGAGAAAAAATATCCCAGAAAAAGCCAACAGTGATGGTACCCCGTGTGGTGCTGTTTCATTTTATGAAACAACTGTTGGAATTCCCGGATAGTTAAAAGGGACACCTGTCCAATAATCCTTTTGGATTATAAATGGATACTATTCTCGTCTCCTCCTGGCTGCTGGACACCCTCAGATCGAGCCAAGGAAGAAACTTTGTGGAGAATCAAGGTGAGTTCTGGGGAATAGAAATCACGGGACGAAATTTGTATATTGAGAAATAGGACGTTCATCACTGGCTAAAGACAATTATTACTGCTGAACCTCATATTAATATTCAGGTTGATGAATTGAAAGACCTTTTAATGTGGGTCAATGTGAACTATTCGAGCACAGACCTTAACTCTGTCTTCACATTCTCTTTTTGGGATGTTGTCCACTGGAAACTTTATAATCCATTCACTTTTGGGTGGGATCAGAGCGTGGTTAAAATTATTGCTGCTTGTCCAATGATCACGAGCATTTTTCAACAGCCAACCCCACCCATGCTTTCCCAGTGTACCCCAAAACGAACCCCTAAATCTCTCCCCATCCCAGAATAATTGCCTAATTCAAACTGAGCTCCCCGCTCCTTTTGTCCCCCAGCACAGCATCTCTCCTCCTGCAGTACTTCCTCAGGATGTTTCAGCCTCTTTCTGTTTTGGTTTTAGTTTGAAACTGGGCAGAAATAGTATTTAAATGTAGTGGTTTTGGTTTCTTAAAATTGGAATTTTCTTGTGAGATAGGATTAGGAGGAAGGCAAAAGCAGGCTTAACTTTAAATGGTACAAAGAAAAACTTTATTACTAGAAGCTATAAGAAAAAAAACTGAGAATAAAGCTTTAGACCACTTTCCTTCTTCTTCCACACATCTTTGTTTTTCACACTGAAAACATACAAAACAACTCAGCCAGTTTACTGTCTTTAAAATATATTTTTTACTAATTTATTTGACAGTCGAGTTAGATTTTTTTTTTTTTTTTTTTAGTTTGTGGAGATTTTTTTACAAGAAACTTTTTTTTCATGGATGTGATGTCACAGTGATTAACTGCATGGGAGAATGCAAATCTGATCACTATGCTAAAACATTTTTTTCATATTAATATTTTTTTATAATTATTATTGAGGATTATAATACCTTATGAGTCAGACTTTAAGAATTATACCAGTTTAAACAAAAGCTTACATTATTTTTGAGAATAGAGGGATTTTTTTCTTCTTCTTCTTCCCTAGAAAATAGTAGGGGTTTTCTAACTATTTAAATTTAGGGGATTACAGAAATTTTAATATCTGCTCACTTTAACACTAATGCCTTTGATCATATTTACAGTTAGAACAATTATATTCACTCCATAATATTGTTATGTGTTATCCAGAAACAAGTGGATTTTTTCCTACAGAATAAAAAAACTGAAATTTCAGGTTATGACTTTCCTCTTTTCCTTATTTGGGATTTGAATTTTTTTTTTTTTTTTTTTACCTTGGTGTTGTTTTACTGTTTTTGTCCGTATCGTCTTGGTTTTCTTTTTTTACTTAGGAGTGAGAACAATCTGCAAAGTTTTATTCCGCACATTGAAAGTGGGAATACTTTGCTGGGGCAGCTGATGGTTCTCTTTTGCATCTCTTCCAAGCCAAGGCTGGGCGTTATTTTAAGGTACAGAGTTTTTAAGGCCACGCTTGGCTGGGCTGGGATTGTAAGTGTTCAGCCAGCAAGCGGTGATGTTTCTTGGCTGCATTCCATTCAGGAGGAAAATGGCTCAGCCTCCCCCTACCCGGCCCAAGCCAGGTGATTTCTCTTTTGAGAGGCTGGAAATGAAAGAGAGCTTTTCCAGGCTTTTTTGTCTTTACATGTGTGTTTCAAAAGATGCGTAAACTCTTCTTGGTATAACAATGCATCAGTCTTAAAAATCTGACACTGATTGCTCCTCACTAGATATGAGGGAGACTGCCCAGTCTTGGCAGGTAAAAATTTCAGGAGCAGAATTTCAGAGTAGTACCATGTATGCCAGGTGGTGCCAGACTTGGGACACAGTCTGGGATCATTGTTCAACAGTAGATGCAGGAATGAGATCAAATGGAAATGCTGCCTTGCCTAAAACTGATTCTAAAAGCAAAAGTGATAGTACTCCATTACGTTTACCTAATTGGTCAGAAATTAGATGGAATCCTGACCCAGATAAGGGTTTTGATTAATTAAAGAGGCAATTTCTTGCTATGCCTGTGGGATATGGTAAAAATGAATGTAATCCACAATAGGAGGCCCTCTCTCATCATGGAATCAAAGAACTCAGACAAGCTATAAAGGAGAATGGCCTGGCTTCTCCTTATTTTGAAAACACAATAAAAAGTATTTTCAATTCCTATGATCTCACTCCTGCAGATTGTCATATTGTGGCTTCCATGATTTTAACCAATTCTCAATATCTCTCAGCCTTGAGTTTGGGTGGGCTTTTTAGGCTGTGCTACAGGCTTAGTTTGTGTTCTGTTCCTGCTACTTCTGGATGGACCTGAGGCTTCTCTTTGCCCTTGGTGCCCTGGAGAGTGTTGATGGAGATTTTTGTGAGGACCCTGCCTCAAATCCTTCTGGAGACACCCTCTTGCTGAGGGCTGTACTGCCAGTACTGGGCCAGCCCAGCTCATCTCCCTTTGCTGTGTGCCACTGGGGATCATCCAAGGAGCTGTTCCTATTCCCAAAACATCCACCTCTTCCTCCTGCTTCCCCTGGCACGTGGCTCTGAGGTGGGTAGGATGTGTTCTGTGACTCTTCACTGTGCGATAGCTTTTGATTGGGAGGTATTTCGAGCACTTGAGTTCTGCCCTTAGAACACATCACGTAAATGTTGTGACAGAAGGGGCACAATGCTGTGCAAATATCCTGGTCTCCCTGCAAGACAAACGCCTTAGGATATTATTTCTATTCCTGCCAAGCAGTGAATCACCTGCCCTGTGAGCAAGGAAAGTATGTGACTGGAGCTTGTGTTAACTGGTTAAAAACGAGATAATTTTAAGAAAAGAAAAATATCAATTCTGCTCAGTTAATTTTGGGCTTCAAAAGATTTGGAGCTATAGAAACATATATTTACAAGTTTGGTTTTGTACCAGACATATAAATGTGTGTGTGTGTGTGTGTGTGTGTGTGTGGGTATATATTTTTAAAAATATGCATGTATTTTTTTAGCCAGTTCACCTAAGCTGGGTCTGTAAGGCAGAAATGGCCCCTCCCCCACCTGGTTTTTAGGCAGTTGCTGAGGAATTTCCTATGCAAGCACATACCCATGGATTCTGTGAAGGAAAGCAGTCCACACCTGGGATGAGGCTGTTGTAAGATGCATGAGAAGAGCCACTCCCCACCAGCCCCATGGAGAGGATTGTGAGCGCCCCCTTGCACGGTGCTGTCCGTGCTGTGTGCTTTGTGTTTTATTGTCTGGAGGTTGCCAGGCTGGCTGCACTTTCCAGAATAGCCTCCTTTTCCTTTTTTTCCCCCTTCCCTCTGCCTGAAACAAGCTGTGAAAAAGCCCCTGGCTTGGCTGGCTCCTATGAGCTGTTGGTTGCTTGAGACATTGGGTGGGGGAAAGGGGGAAAGTCTGAGCACTGCAAAGTGGAAGGAGCTGGGTTTGCATCTCTGAGACATCTCAAAGCCTGTTCAAGTGAAAAAAAGATTTTGCTGTGTTAAATTACATTTTTGTGCAATTTTTGCAAAGTAGGACTGGGATCAACCTAGGACCAAAGAATAACCCTGGCAGGGAGTAAAGGAGCCTAATCCACTAGATATTTTGAAATGGAGTGTTTGAAGACAGGTTTCTCTCAAAGCCATTCTGAGTAAGTGACATTAAGGCACTTCAATTACTTCAGTAGATTTTGCGTGCATTTAGGATAGATGCACACTGACAGAAGCTGTTTATGTGATGCTCAAGATATGTTCTGATCATTGCAGGGCCATCCCCTCAAGAAATGTATGAGCCAAAGCCAGGAACTGGAGGAAAAGACACCAGTTGAGCTTAGAGAGCTGTACAGATGAAATCCCATGGATGTGCCTGGATCATGGCCCTCCCCAGCAGCTTTTCTTACAGGTCAGTTGAAAAAAACTTAAAAGCTGATGCTCAGGATGTTGGGATCTGGCTGATAACTTTGGAGAAGAGCTCCCTTACTGGAACTCAGGCAGTGGAGTGCCACAAGCCTGCAGCCAGTTTGCTTCTGGTTCAGCTTAAATTCAATGGTTTTTTGGGTTTTTTGTTTTTGTTTTTGTTTTTTGTTTTTTTTTAAGTATTCCTAGAGACGCTACAAGAGGAAGAAGAAACAGAAGTAGACTGGACCACCACTGACACAGTAATTGATATTTCACTGCTCCTATTTTTCTTTTAAAAATATATGTAGATAACATGAACTTTTTAACTCTGTGGTTTGGGAGACACACTCTTTTTTTTCCTTTCCTTGGAAGAGACCAGCAAGTCCTGAGGCACTGGGCCAATGCTCTCTGCATTTTATTGAGGTTTTTGAAATTAAAGAAAGGGCTGATAAGATTCACAAGGAAGTCACAGCTCAGGAGGTTGCTGGGCAGCAGCCTCTGAACTCCTCGGGTGATGCAAAGAGCAGTAGGGGATGAAGACTGTTTTCCAGTGCGAGATTGATCCATAACAACATGCTTACTGATATGAATGTAATTTCTTATAAGCCACTTGTTATTTTGCTAAGTGCAGGAGCTGGAGTTTTTGACAAAGCCTGGGCAGAATGAGGAAGAATATTCCTGTCAGATTTCTCCTTCTCTTCTTGTGCCATTCTCATTGAGGGTTTTGTTCTTTTGTGTTTGTGTGTAGTTCAGAGAGAAAACAGTTCCCAGGAGCATTAATTATTGAATCTGCACTGCCCCCCTCAGACGAGTGAGGTCTGAGTCTTGTGCTGGGAGTGGGGCCAATAACATTTCTGGCAGTGGGACTTGGAGCTTGAAGGTTTTGGAGTTAAGACTGGAGACTCAGCTCCCTCTATGGTCAGAAGAGGAGGAGACACCTTCCTCCGGGAGCTCTCTGCAGGGAAAGCTTTTCCCAAGTCGGGTTTTCTCTCGGAACAGCTCAAGTGTTGCCTCTTCTAGACCAGAGCACGCAGTGTCCCGCAGGGTTTTCCTGGCAGTGGGAGTGCTGGAAGAGATACTGGGAACACTGGGAGGGAACTGGGAGGGCGAGTGGAAGCAGCGGGAGTGAAGAAGAAGGAGCGCTGGGAGGGGGATTAGGAACACTGGGAAGGTGCAGTGCTCGCAGCTCCTTCGCAGTGCTCTCCCATCCGTGCCGGTGCTTGCCAGGCAGAGGGACACTGCGAGGGGACTGGGAGGAAACTCCCCAGCACTCGGCAACGTGCAGCAGCCCCAGGTGTGACCCGTGAGGAGAGGAAAGTGTCCCCAGTCATTCCCCAGGCCCCCCCCCCCTTCCAAAAAAATTAAACAAAGGGGGCTTACGAGAATAAATGGGACCTAAAATGAAGGAGAAAAACTTCTCTTTAGGAATTCTGTTTGAACTAGGGAGGACTCCACTTCACCTATGATTTGAAGGATCTCAATTAAAGGAAAACACATATTTTTCATGATTTTTGGTGTCTCACTAGAAGGGAAATCACTGTTTTCCATTTTCATGTTTAAATGGAAGGAGAATGCCTTTATGGTGCTGTTCTATGGCTTTGAATACAGAGAAAGGGCTCCATTTTAATGATCTGAAGGGTGAAAGGCGGGCACACTCCGAGCCCCGCCGGAACCGCCAGCGCTGCGCTGTGCCTTGCCCTGCCCTGCCCTGGCTCAGCCCGCCTGGCGAGACGGCCCCTTGTCACTGAAAGAGCTGCACCGAGGGACAGCTGGGTGCTGCTGCAATAACATCGAGACAATAAAATAAACAGAATAAAAAGCTGCACTGCCAGGTCTCCTCTAACTGCTATCACTAAAATAACAGGGCCAAGCCACTTTCAGAGCAGTGGTGCTGGTTAAAAAGAGTCATGCGAACGGCTGGGAAATGGGAAGGGAATAAAATTCTGAAAATAGCATAAAATAGTCTAAAAATGCTGCAGCAACAGTGGCTGCTCCCAAAATGTCACCAAAAAGAGCTGCACCAATGGACCATCGAGGCGGCAGAGGTGCTGAAAGAGCAGTGGGAAAGGCTGGGAGGAGTGACGGGAATAGAATAGAGACTGGTTTGAAATGTTCTAAAAGTGCTGCACCAGCAGTGGTCACTGCCCCACAACTGAAACAGCTGCAACAAGAGACCACGGGGTGCCAGTGCTGCTTAAAAAGAGAGGCACAGGAAGGGCCGGGAAGTGTGAATGGAATAAAATGGAGAGAATGGTATAATGATTCTAAAATTCCTGCCTTTAGTAGATGGCCAATCACAGGCCCTAATCCTTTTCCTGCCTTCTGGAGATATCGGATATTTTCTGACTCGGGTGTGGGAAGTATCTTTTTGCATTTCTATATGGATTGGTGGAATATCAAGATATCCATACTTTCCTTCTTCTGCCCATACCCTTGGATTGATTTCTTCAGTTTCCCTCTGAATCAGCTTCATGATCTTAACTACCATCCTCCCGTCCTTGGGAATAATTCCCATGCCTAACTGAACTTGGAGACCCTTCCTAAGAAACATCTCTCCACATTCAGTAAATAAATAAAATCAGCTAGATACTGTCTGGAATTTCCCCTTATTTCCACCTTTTCAATGACCAATGCTTTAAATGCTTTTCCCCTCTGCCCCTAATACTCCACAGATTTTTGTTCCGATGGTTTCTTCTATTGGGAGCTCAATCATACTGGATCGATTGGCTCCTGTATGTACTAAGAATTCAAATTCTGCATTTTGGGGACCTACTTCAAAGTTTACCAAGGGCTCTTCCTGGTGGCTCATTGGATCCCTTAATTTATAGAGCCCCTGACACTCGTAGTCGTCTCCCCTCAAAACCCTCTCAAGGGCCACTTGCTCTTTGGCCATAGCCTCATTGAGTGAGAGCTTCTCACAGTTTCTTCTCCAGTGTCCTGTTTCCCCACAGCAATAACACCTTTGGTTATTTATACATGATGCCCTGGGCTTCCCAAAATCATTACCTTCCTTATTAACCCCTGAAGATGGCATTGTTCCGCTTTTAGGTTTTTCAAGGGGGAGCCTTGGTCTCTTCTCATTCACTTTAATGAAGGGTTTTGATTGATCTCTATTTGCCCCTAAACTTTCCCTAGCCACTGCTACCATAATTCATGCTTTTGCCTTAGCTTTCTCTTCTTCTCTTCTTAAATATATTCTGAGGGCCTCTTTTAGTAACTCGTTTATACTTTTACTCTCCCCAAGTATAGATACTAGGTCCCAAAACCTGGTCCACTTGATTTGATATTCCTACCGGATCCTCTGTTAAGTTCCCTGGATCCTTCTTGAATCCCCGAACCTCAGAGGCCGTCAAAGGAACATTTACAAATCTGACTCCTCCGGCCATTCCACCCATGGGGACCTCTCTAAGGGGGAAAAGTCTCTCTGCCCTTGATGTTTTGGACCTAGTGTGGCAATAAGGTCCTTCTCCCTGGTCATTACCTTGGAGGCAGATGTACTGTGGGATGCACTGGTATTTAACAATGACAAATTTAGTTCCCAGTCTGAGGGAGGAGGAGGAAGGGTATTAGGTAAGGGGGAGGAGATTACAGGGGACACTGGGGATGGGGTTGAAGAAATAGGTAAAGGGATAACAGAGGGGCAGGAGGCACAGGCAGATTAGGGGAAGGTGTTAGGGCAGGTGGGAACAGAGATTATGGGTTCTGAGGAAGAGGGAATCAAAGGTTTAGCAATAGAGGTCAGAGGGAATACTGGGGTTTCTGCAGAATAAGTTGGGGAAGAAACTTGGGGCATAACTGGGAGAGCTGGAAGAGGGGCTTTGGGTACCGCTGAGTAGACAGGAGGGGGAGGTGGTAAATATTCGAGGGGGTCCCATCCCTTACCTGTTTCCCTCTGTACCTCTCTCTCTTTACCTTTCTCCTTCTTTTGTAATTTATATATCTTTGCATTATCCCAGCCTGTGGCAATCTCCTGCCAACAGGCAGTTTAGGTTAGCTGCTCAAGGTCAGTTTGGTTTCTCAGATACTGACTCAATTGTGCACACATCCAGTGGTCTTGGGTCCCGTACCAAGGCCATTCCCCTTGTAGTTGTAATTTGGGCCAAATCTCTGTGCAGTAATATACTAATCTAATTTTATCCAGGCCTTTTGTGATTTTCAAGGTATCCCATGTATCTAACAGTTGCCCAAAAGGGCTATTGTGGGGAATGCTCTGTATCCTTATCTTGGAGGAGCTTGTTCTCTTACTATAGCACCCTCCCATCTTTCTAGGCCAGAAAAAAAACTTAACGGTGCCTCTACCACAACGGAAACAGATGGGCAACCTAACACTCAACTTAAGCTGACCTCTCTTTCAACTTAACTATTGTCTGGAATTTTCTAACTTAACTCTTAATAACCAAAACCAACTCCTTCCAACAAATTTAAATTCTTGCTAGCCTTTCTAGGCCTAAGGCCCAAACCTCCCTGTTGGGCCGTTGGGGCCTGTCCTAGTGACCAACAGCCCCTACATACCCCCGGGCCTCGCCCCAGCGGGACTCTGAGCACTCCTGTTCGACACTGCCGGGGTTGTTAGCACTAGATCTCCCTGAGAACCTCCCCTGCCTAGCCTCCTGCCAGGCTGGATATACCCATACCTCAGACTAAAAACAGTCCTTCACCTAGCGCTGTCTCCTTCCTGAGTTTTCTGTAGAGTTGGGAAGGAACAAAAAGACTCTCAAGGGTTACCTGGGGGTAAGCTCTCCATTACCAGAGGGTCACCCAAGCAGGGCCCGACCCCTTTGCCTTCCACTGGCCACCCAGCTTGGCCACCCTTCCCCAGAAGAAAGGTCTGAGCTAAAGGAATGTGTGTGTGTGTTTATGTGATGCCTGCCTTGCCTGTCCTCACCCAATTCCCACACTCCCCACCCCTGTGCTCTGGGCAGTGGGTTTACAGCCTCCCCTCCCTGGAGCTGTGACAGTACACCACCGACAGCGCATCTGGTCCGACCCTGGGGACCGGGGCCTTCCTGGACACCTGGCACTGGCAGTACCTGGGGGTACCCTGTAAAAATGCTCACGACTCACTCAATAATAGCTCGGCCTCCGAGTGCCCGGAGTGACCTAAGTCACCCTTCTTAAGGGAGGGGCCTGCCCTAATGCGTGCCACACACACTCTGGGCTTTCCTCTGCACATCCAAAGGTGGAGAAACCTTCTCTATCCCCTAGGAGACACCTCAAGCATTCCCTAGGCCCTGGTAAGCCTCACTTGCTTTCCCCTGTTGCCGGCCGGCCCCCACACGTGAGTTCAGGAACCGCGGTACTGAGGGGCCCACACTCGCCTTGGGGCTCCGAGCCGCCAGTCCCCGTCTCACTCACACCTCACTCCTTTGCCTCCTATTCCCGCCACCGGCTGTACTTACCAGTGCTCCTCTGGTCCGTTGTCCCAGGCTGATCTTCCAGTCATCGTAGCCAGCTGTCCTGGAGGCCCAATAGGGGAGGCGGCCGTCCCACCCCTGGTCCTCTTCAGGTGTGGCCATTCTGGACAAGTCCCCAGCTGAAATAAACTGGGCCAGGAGACCAGATCCTTTGTAAAGCCTTTATTGAAAACCAGCTCTGCGTGGGAAGCCCAAGGGGTTGCTTGCACCACCACTGCTTCCAACAGATGAGCTGGAGGAGGAGGAATGAAACTTTGTCCATACAGAACTGGAGCTTCCATTCTCGCAAGAATCCCAAGGAAGTCCAAACTGGCTTGTTTTGTCGGGGGTGTCATTTTATCAGGGTGCTGTTTCTTGTGGTGACGGGACAAAGCAGCTCAGGATGATAAATTTGTTTTCTCCACTGTGTTTCTTTACCTGGGAACACTATTCTCAGTTCCAGATGTTATTTGGGCTCATTGTTTTAGGGATTTTAACTCTGAATAGTGTCCCAGTGTCCTTTGCATCCTTGTTCATTTGCATAGAGTTCACTGACATCACTCTTCTCCCAGTCACAGGTGTCATTTTAGGGAGGCAGCGGAGGTGTTACCCGACAGGAGGGGAAGGTCATATGGGTAAGACAATTGGGGACTGAAACAGAGTGAGGCCAATAATTTAACATTAACAATTAACGTTAATTAAGAACCAGAACAGAGTAAGGCTTGAAATTTAACATAGAAACCAAACACACTTAGGAACTTGTTCCTAACACCCTCAGTCCACTCGTGGTTGAGTCTGAAGGTCACCTTGAGTTTTGGGGAGCAGCCAAGCCTCAGGCAATGCAGCAGGGTGTCTGGGGCTCAGTGGGGCACACAGAAATCCTTGGGGGTCCTGGGAACGATGGTGTTTTTGTGGGGGTGGGGCAGAGGGCTCGAGCAGATGCTTCTAAGCTCGGCTTGATTTCTGGGAAAGCATTGTTGGAAAATTGTGATAATAGTATTCCAATGACAGAAACCCAAACTGCTTCTGTGTTTGATGCTATTCCTACTGCTTTTCCTAAGACTGAACAGCGTGGTTGGAAAAGAGAAAAAAATATTTGAATAATCTTTATCTTTTTCTGGTAAATCACTTGCTTTGCTACAGGACAGACAGGACTTGCTTACTTCAAGCTCAGGCTGCTGTTGACCCGTGATACTGAAGACAGAGAGTGTCCTTCCAGTTTGTTGCTGGCCTGTCAAGTGTTGCTCACCACATGACATTTCTATTAGATGGACTGTTTTAACATCAGAACTGTTAAAGTGCTTTGGAGGTTCTCCTTTTGAACTGAGAACTGGTCTGAAATTAATGGAGAATTAAAAATTTTTAGTTCTGGTGAAATTTATTATGTATTAGATATACTGCCTTTTAGGTTTTAAGCTAGATTTTTAAAATGTATTAGTAATGGTAATGGATTTCATTGAAATCAAAGGGCAAATTTTGGATTTTATTTCTGAGAAATTGTATTACCTTTTCTTAAGTTTTTACCCAGAGTTTTGCAATGTATTAGACTGGCTATGGATTTTAGTTAATTGTTTTAAACTTCATGAGAAGCTTTTGTCAAAAATTTTTAAAATGTATTAAGAACGGTGATGGATTTTACTTCAGGGGAACAGTTGCAGAATTTTATTATTGTATTAGAAATAGTATTTTTGGGGTAGATTTTTTTGCAAAGAAGGTCAACAAATTTGGAACCTTCCCAGGCTAGTATCCTCAGATCTCCTGCATGTGTTTGTCCTCCCTAGCAAAGGGCCCAGTTGGGGAGCACATTTTCTTTTTTTTCTTTTTTTTTTTAAATAATTTTCAGAAAAGGGGACATGTAGTCTGATACTGCTGGGAACCAGGGAAAAAGCAGCCTTGAAGCCTTGGGGTTCTTAGCCTGCTCAAGGACAAGAAATTACAGCAATGATTAAACACCTGCAGGATTCATGAGAGACGTTTCATTTTACAGAAAGCACATTTTCAAAGAGGTGTTGCCTTCTTGGACCAATGAGTCTTCTCTATTCTGTTTTGCAAAAAAATGGTCTCTCTCTCTCTCTTTTGCTTCTCTATTACACGAGGAACTATGTTGCATTATCCTCTTCACCGCTCTCCTATAGCTTCAAATGCAACACATCCAGCCCAGCGCTGGCAGTGGGGATGAACAGGCACTGAGGTGACCCTGAGAGCAAGTGCAAGGCACAGGGTGCAGCTGAGAAAGGACAGCCCTGTGCTGGGCTGAGAGGTGAAGCTGGGACTGCCCAGTGTGGAGAAGGTTATTTGGGTTAGCTAAAATAAAAATAGATGACCACAGCTTAAGGATGAGGGAAAACTCTTCTTTGTGAGGGTGAGTAGAAAAATCACCCCCAAAATCCTCCTATTCAGTATGTTAATCATTGACAGAAAGTTGCCTGTTCTCCTTGTTATTATTGGTTCTTTATTGGTGCAAAAATTTTAAGATTCCTAGTTTCCCTTCCTTTTTGGATCCCCTCCCAAAACTCTGCCCTAACTTCTTCCCTCCTCCAAGTTTATAAACAGCCGTTTTTCCATGGCTCTTCTTTTAGCTGTCACCTTTGTGCATGGAATTATCTTCCCTGTACCACCTTTCTCAGTTCATTCAATGCAAACAGTTCAGATTGCAGTTTGTTGGTATTTTATTAGAAAAAGTAACTCACTATAAATAATCATGAATGGTTCTGTTCGTGCACAAAGGTGCAGAGCTTTTGAAGCCGCAGATCCTGATATCCATGCTAGGATCAACTGCAGCTTCAGAAGCTCCTTTCTCCAGCCCCTGTTACAGGGGAGCTCGGGCCTTGCTGCAGAGATACGGCTGCGGATTCGAGCAGCTGAAACTCCTGAATTTCTCCTCAGCCAGGTACACACACTCGGAATTGCCAAGGACAGGAACCCTGCAGGGAGGAGCAGAGCCAGCGCTGGTTCCCAGGGGAACACGTTGTGCCCCTGTCCCCCCATGCCCTGCCCGGCTCCCCGGCACTCACGAGGAGCTGAAGCTGCTGCCGTCCCCCCACTGCAGGTGCTCGCCCCATCTGCGCAGCCCGACCCAGTAATCGCCGTTCCCGCGGAGGCGGAAGAGCAAATCCTGCCAAGGAGAGAGCAGTGGGAGCTGCCCCGGCCCCTCGGGGGGACACGGCCCCGGGGCTCCTTCCCTGCAAGGCCCCGGCACAGGGCTGCAGCCCCAGCCCCACCAGCACCCAGCCCGGCCCAGGAGCACCCCCAGGCTCCCCTCAGACACCCCACAGCGCCCAAAGCCCCTCACTCACCATTGCCTCATCCTTGACAATGGCCAGGGAGGCCCCGAGCTCGGAGCACCGCTCTTGAGCCTGATCCCAGGTGCTGTTATCCCTTGAGAAGTAGTAGCAGTCTCCATTGTATCCAACCCAGCCAGAGGGACAGCCCAGAATCAATAGTGAAGTCGCAGGTGGAACTGGAACCTGTGTTGCTGCAGGGGAAGAGGAGAAGGTGTGAGGATTGCCCTGTGCAGGGAGCAGGGACCCCGCTCTGCCCCGAGGGGCTGGGCCCAGCCTGCTGCCCCTCCCTTACCTGACTGCACAGCCAAGGCCACCGCCAACGCCAGCAGCAGCAACAGGAGCAGGATCAGCACCAAGATGTGCACGGGATGGCAGCTGAACCACTCGCCTGGAGCAGGAAAGAGCTGCTGGCTGCCAGAACCACAGCCGGCCCTCGAAGCTGCTCCCCCAATGGCCGGGGAGCACAGGAGGGAGCTCTCAGCCTGTTTGCTCCTCCCTCAGCTGCAGCCACAGAGCCAAGAGCCTGGACACAGGCAGGGACACAGCTGTGGGGACAGCCAGGGACAGCGGGCTGGGGACAGGCTGCAGCAGGAGAGCTGCACAGCCTTGGGGGCAGCTGCGGCTGCCGCTTCCAGCCCCTGCTGGGGCCGAGCGGAGCACGAGGCCTCTTCCACACATCGGGAAACAGCCACACACCTGCCAGCCCTGGCCTTGCCAGGGACACTGGCCCCTCCCTAGAGGCCACAGGCGTGGCCCTGCACTCACCCGGGAATCTCCTGAGGATGCTTCTATGCCCATGGCCGGTTGCTGATGTGCCCTGGGGACCCAGGGGCTCCCTCACGCTGCCATCGCTGCTGCAGATTCCATTCTTCACATCCTCACTCACTGCACGCTCACAAGTGGGGTCTCCCTTCTTATGACATGTGGCTTCTTGCACCCCTGGCAAGTGTGTCAGCCGGGCTGTTCGTCCCTCCAGGATATGCAGGAGCTCCTTCAGACGCCCATGAATGGAGCAGAATTCACTCTTCTCCAGCTCACAGCCGGCATCTCTCACCTCGGAACAATCAGCCCCATGCTCCCGACAAATCAGGAGCGATGGAAAACCCTTTCGAATATCGGCCATGGAAAGAGCTTTACGCCCACGGGGATGGCCCATTTTAAGGGACATGATGACAGGTCCCGGCTGGTCCCTGCCCTGCGGGACACCGAGGCTCAGGAAGGCGCTGCCAGCTCAGTCCCGCGCTGTCCCCGCTGCCCGGACGCTGCGGCAGCACCTGCGGACACAAGCGCAGCCTGCGGGAGCTCTCCGGTGCCCGCAGCCGCGGCCTCTCGGGCTCTGCAGCCGCTGCAGCCCAGCTCCGTGCCGGGACAGGCGCTGACACCGCCTGGGAGCTGCCGCCTGCGGGGACAGCACAGCTGCGGCTCGGAGTCCGCCTGCCCAGGAGAAAGAACCAGCAGCGCCGGGCTGCTCAGCATTGTCCCCGCATTCCCTGCCCCGCCGGCTCGGAGCCCGGCGACACCGAGCGCTGCCACAGCCGCTTTGGGTCCCTGCCTGGGAACGGGAAGCGGCTCCTCGCCGAGAAGGCAGCGCCAAGGAGCCTCCAGAGCCCGAAGCAGGCAGGATGCGGCGCCTTGTGCCTCCCCTCGGCGCCTGCAGTGCTTTGGGCTCTGAGGCACGTTCGAGTTCATCCCGTGCCAGCCCTGAGCCGGGCAGGGACACCTCCCGCCTGAGCAGCGGCGCCGAGCCCGGGGCGCCAGGGCCGAAACTGTGCCGGGCACGGAGCGGCCATCTCCGGGCTACCGAGAGCCACCGGGATGAGCCATCGCTGCTGCGGCACCGGCTCGTCCCCAGCGATCCGCGGGGAGGAGGAGACCGCGGGCAGCCGCTCCCTCCGCCAGCTCAGGCCAGGGGCACACGGGGGAACCCGGCCCAAGGAACTCGCCAGAACCGCCCCGTTCCCCTCAGCGCGGCCCCTCCGGCCGCAGCGAGCCCGGCCTGGGGCACAACCGAGCGGGGTCGTACCTGTGCTGGAGCCGCTCCCAGCTCCGGACCGCCTGCACGAACCGGCACCAACACATCCGTCCCGGAAGCTTCTGTTCTGGAAACTCCCAGGGGTCGCTGCCGCCGCTCTTATAGCCGAGGTGGCGGGGGAGCGGCTTTCGGACATTTAGACCATTCAGCGTGCGGGGCTTGATGAGAGGCGGAGCTCGGTGGCGGAGGGCTGTCAACTATAAAACACAATGCCAACAAACCGCTTGTGCTGCTGAGCAGTGCTCGCGTTCGCTACGGGCGGAGCTGCTTCTGGGCGATCTCGGCAGGCCGATGTCCGGCCGTCTGCTGGAGTGTGCCCGCCTTTGACCGTCAAGAGCAGTACAATGGAGCGCTTTCCCTCAATTCACACCCATAGAATAGCACCATAAAGGTATTCTCCTTATATTTAAACATGAAATTAAAGGAAAACAGTGATTTCCCGTCTACTGAGACACCAAAAACCTTGACAAAGTTGTGCTGCGTTCAATTGAGACCCTTCAAATCGTAGGTTACCAAAAAGAAGTTTTTCTCCTTCAGTCTAAATCCCTTTTCTTCTCGTAATCCGCCTGACTTGTTTTTTGTTTTGTTTTGCTTGGTTTGTTTGATTTTTTTTGTTTGATTTTTTTGTTTGTATTTCGTTTTGTTTTATTTGGTTTTTCGTTTGGGTTTTTTTTTTTTTTTTTAGATGAGGTGCACTGAGGAGTGGCTGGTGTCACTTCTCCCTCCTCCCTGGTCACACCTGGGGCTGCTGCACGGTGCCGAGTGCTGGGGAGTTTCCTCCCAGTCCCCTCGCAGTGTCCCTCTGCCTGGCAAGCACCGGCACGGATGGGAGAGCACTGCCAAGGAACTGCGAGCACTGCACCTTCCCAGTGCTCCTAATCCCCCTCCCAGCGCTCCTTCTTCTTCACTCCCGCTGCTTCCACTCGCCCTCCCAGTTCCCTCATAGCATTCCCTGTGCCCCCAGCTCCCTCCCAGTGTTCCCAGTATCTCTTCCAGCGCTCCCACTGACGGCAAAACACAGTGGAGAATAGAGGCTTTTTTCTTCATCTTCTTCCCAGGAAAACAGTAGGGGTTTTCTTACTATTTAAACTTAGAGGTTTACAGCAGTTTTAACATCTCCTTACTTTAACACCAATGCCTCTGCTCATATTTGCAGTCAGAACAGTTATATTCACTCCATAATATTTTTGTGTGTTATAGGGAAACAAGAGGTTTTTTTCCATACCATAAAAAAGAGAGAAATTTCAGTTTGTGACTTTCCTCTTTTCCTTATTTGGGACTTGATTTTTTTTTTTTTTTTTTTTTTTTTGACCTTGGTGGGTTTTTTATATTTTTGTGCATTTCATCATCTTGGCCTTCTTTTTTTTTTTTTAGGAGAGTGGACAAACTATCCGCAAAGTTTTATTCTGAGCTTTGAAAGAGTTAATACTTTGTCTGGGCAGCGGATAGTTCTCCTCTGGATCTCTTCCAGGCTGAAGCTGGGAGTTATTTTATGATACAGAGTTTTTTAAGAACAAGCTGGGCTGGGCTGGGCTAGGATTGTAACGGTTCACCCAGAACGCAGTGATGTTTCTTGGCTGCATTCCATTTAGGATGGAAACTCGGCTCAGCCTCCCCCTCCCTGGCCCGGGGAAGTATTTCGTCAGAGAGAAGTGGAAAACCCTGTTTATTCAACAGGCAAAGCACTGCCCAGCACTAATAAATGAACAATACCGAACAGCAAAACCTCTTGCTGCTCTGAAGAGATGACAAATTCAGAAAGCCTCTCTCCTGTCCGTGGTAGCTCTGCTCAGTCTGTTCTCAGTCCTTCCAGCACTGGAAAATGTCAGTGCCCAGGCCAGTCCCAGTGGCCACAGCTCCAAGCTCCTGGTGCTTCTCCTGGGTCCCCAGTCCAGAGCAGGTTCGAATAATTCAAGGAAAAAAATAAAAAAAACCAGAAAAAAACTGTCCGGGAAACTTCTCTGCTTCAGTTAGTCAAAAACAAACTAAACGCAAAGGAGAGCTCTCTCCTGCTGTCCACCACAGTGACACAGTCCAGGAGAAGAATCAATGAAACTCCTGTCTCTAGGTTTTGAAAACAACCCCCTCAGACACTCCACCGCTTCTCCTTCCCCCCTCTTCACTCTCAAATCCAGCCTTAAAGGCTGGATTAAACTTAAACTTATTTCTGGGCTGAAAAGACCAATGGGGATACAATTCAACAGCACAAAGTCACCCCAGCACAGCACTATAAGCTTCAGTCTTGCCTTCCATTACTGTGGAAAAAGCACAGCTACCAGCTGGCTCTACAGCACGTAAAGCCTTTCTTACAGCGTCCTTGACATCTCCTAAGGCAGCTCTGGGCAGCACAGCCTGATCCTGGCCCTTGTCATACGGTGAATCCCCAGAGAACTGAGCAACTGTGAGCTGAGCATTGGCACTGCCAGCACAACTTTCTCTGAGTCTGTTGAGACACGTTTCCACTGCAAGTGCCACAAGAGATATTGAGAATTGGTTAAAATCAGGGAAGTCACGTTACGACAAGTTGCAGGAGTGAGATCATAGGAACTAAAAATAATTCTTTAACGTGCTCCTAAAATAAGGAGAAGCCACTCTGCTTTATATTTTGTCTGAGTTCTTTGATGTCGTGATGAGAGAAGGCCTTCTATTTTTGATTACGATCATTTCTACTATATCTCACAGGCATAGCAAGAAATTGCCCCTTTGAGGAATCAAACCCTTTATCTGGCTCAAGATTCTGTCTAATTCCTGAGCAATTAGGTAATCGTAATGGAGCATTGTCACTTCGGCTTTTAGAATCAGTTTTAGGCAAGGCAGCATTTCCATTTGCTCTCACTCCCAGATCTACTGTTTGAACAATGATCCCAGGCTGTGTCCCAGGTTTGGCACTGTCTGGTACATGTGGCACTGCTGTTCCTTCGCCCCCTCTCAGAAGAGAAGCAGCAGTACCAGCATGAGCAGGAGCAGGGAAGGAAGCAGATACGGAGAGTTGGAGGGGACCGGCCGGGGCCGAGGAGCGGGGGCAGAGCCGGCGAAAGCGTTCTGAGACACGGGGAACAAAGGAGTTTGGAACAGGCTGAGGAAGGATTTGAGAGGCGGGGGAGGCCAGAGCTGACACGGGGAGAACAGAGGGGTCCCCAGGGGTCCCGAACTGCAGACCTGGGGTACAGACAGAGGGCTAAGGGGAGGGACACCTGGCACGGAACATGGGGAAAATGGGATTGTGGTAGTTTGTAAAGATTTCCTGAAATTTTTACCTTCCGAAACCTGGGCAATCTCCCTTGTATCTGACAAGGAGCAATCAGTGTCGGATTTTTAAAAATGAAGTATTGTTAGACTAAGAAGAAAGTTTATGCATCTTCGTGAAACACACACTCAAAAACAAAAACCCCGGAAAAGCTCTCTTCCATTTCCAGCCTCTCAAAAGAGAACTCGCCTGGCTGGGGCCGGGGTAGGGGGGGGCCGGGCCAGTCCTGCCTGTGCCATGGCCTCGGGCCAGGGAGGGGGAGGATGAGTCGAGTTTCCATCCTAAATGGAATGCAGCCAAGAAACATCACTGCGTTCTGGGCGAACCCTTACAATCCTAGCCCAGCTCAGCCCAGCTTGTTCTTAAAAAACTCTGTATCATAAAATAACTCCCAGCTTCAGCCTGGAAGAGATCCAGAGGAGAACTATCCGCTGCCCAGACTAAGTATTAACTCTTTCAAAGCTCAGAATAAAACTTTGCGGATAGTTTGTCCACTCTCCTAAGTAAAAAAAAAAAAGAAGGCCAAGATGATGAAATGCACAAAAATATTAAAAAAACACCAAGGTCAAACAAAAAAAAAAAAATCAAGTCCCAAATAAGGAAAAGAGGAAAGTCACAAACTGAAATTTCTCTCTTTTTTATGGTATAGAAAAAAACCTCTTGTTTCCCTATAACACATAAAAATATTATGGAGTGAATATAACTGTTCTGACTGCAAATATGAGCAGAGGCATTGGTGTTAAAGTAAGGAGATGTTAAAACTGCTGTAAACCTCTAAGTTTAAATAGTAAGAAAACCCCTACTGTTTTCCTGGGAAGAAGTTGAAGAAAAAACCCCTCTATTCACAAAAATAAGGGAAGCTTTTGTTTAAACTGTTATAATCCTTAAAGTGTGCCTCTTAAATTAATATAGTGCTCAATAATAATGATAGAAAAA
Source organism: Muscicapa striata striata (assembly GCA_030060385.1). NCBI lineage: Eukaryota > Metazoa > Chordata > Aves > Passeriformes > Muscicapidae > Muscicapa > Muscicapa striata. The sequence goes on along the minus strand of JAREIS010000549.1, from coordinate 101,596 downwards.
ACTATTAATCTGAAAAAAAAATTTAGCATGGTGATCAGATTTCCATTCTCCCATGCAGCTAAACACTGTGACATCAAAGCCATAAAAAACCTGTTTGTTGTAAAAGAAAAAAAAACCCTATAAAATATAAACTCCATAAACTAAACAAACAAACAAACAAACAAAAAATCTCTTTCAAATGAATGAATTTTTAAAAACTATTTTAAAGATAGTAAACTAACTGTTTTGATTTTTGCATATTTTCAGTGTGAAAAAAAGGAAGTGAGTAATCGGAAGAAAAGTTGTCAAAAGTTTTATTCTGAGGTTTTTCTCTTACAGTTTCTGGTAATAAAGTTTTTCTTTGTACTGTTTAGAGTTGAGCCTGTTTTTGCCTTCCTCCTAATCTTATCTCACAACAAGAGAATTTCAAATTAGTAAACCAAAACCACTACTTAATATACTAAATTCGTATTTCTGCCCAGCTTTGAACTAACACCAAAACAGGAATAGGCTGAAACAATTGGAGGAAGTACTGCAGGAGGAGAGACGCAGTGCTGAGGGAGAAAAGGAGAGGAGTTTAAATTAGGCAATTATTTAGGGAAGAGGAGAGTTTTGGGGGTTTGTTTTGGGGTCCAGGGGAAAGCATGGATGGGGTCGGCTGTTGAAAAAAGTTCATGATCATTGGACAAGCAGCAATAATTTTACCCACTCTCTGATCCCATTCAAAAGTGAATGGATTATAAAGTTTCCAGTGGACAACATCCCAAAAAGAGAATGTGAAGACAGAGTTAAGGTCTGTGCTCGAATAGTTCACATTGACCCACATTAAAAGGTCTTTCAATTCATCAACCTGAATATTAATATGAGGTTCAGCAGTAATAATTGTCTTTAGCCAGTGATAAATGTCCCGTTTCTCAACAGACAAATCTTGTCCCGTGATTTCTTTTCCCCAGAGCTCACCTTGATATTCCACAAGGCTCCTTCCTTGGCTCCATCCGAGGGTGTCCAGCAGCCAGGAGGATACGAGAATAGTATCCATTTCTAATCCAAAAGGATTATTGGACAGGTGTCCCTTTTAACTCTCTGGGGATTCCAACAGTTGTTTCATAAAACGAAACAGAGCACCACATGGGCACCATCCCTCTGGGGTTTTTCTGGGATATTGTCCCTCTTACCTTATATTTACCTCTATCTGTGTACACAAACAACAGGACAGGAATGCTGGAGCAGCTGTCTCAGAGCTTTATTCCATCACAATCATCAGCCTCATTTTACAGAACCAAGCAAGGGAGATGGAACAGCTCCAGCTGCCCGCAAAGCAGATGAAGTTCTCTGTGTGACAAGTTATTTTAAAAATATTCTAGCCAACAGCATAATATTAAAAGCTGACAATAGTTTGCTCAGGCCAATTAATAAAGCTACATGTACATTTTGCTTTGAACAATGTTTGCCTGTAATAGCTTCAAACAATGGATAAACCTAAGTATTAAGCTTACATGTTTCTACTGTCTTGCTTAACATATTTTCCTGAGGCCTATGTCTACACAGCTCACAGCCCTATTGTTTCTTCTACTTGCATCTTCAGCATTCTTATATTTCTCCACCTTGAAATTTGCTTTCACAGAGCTGTCTGACAGTTCTATGCCTTTCCTATTTCCCACAGTGCCCCGCAGGGTTTTGCCGTCAGTGGGAGCGCTGGAAGACATACTGGGAACACTGGGAGGGAACTGGGAGTACAGGGAATGCTCTGAGGGAACTGGGAGGGCGAGTGGAAGCAGCGGGAGTGAAGAAGAAGGAGCGCTGGGAGGGGGATTAGGAGCACTGGGAAGGTGCAGTGCTCGCAGTTCCTTGGCAGTGCTCTCCCATCCGTGCCGGTGCTTGCCAGGCAGAGGGACACTGCGAGGGGACTGGGAGGAAACTCCCCAGCACTCGGCACCGTGCAGCAGCCCCAGGTGTGACCAGAGAGGAGGGAGAAGTGTCCCAGTCACTCCTCAGTGCACCTCATCTAAAAAAAAAAAAAAACAAAAAACCCAAACAAAAAACCAAATAAAACAAAACGGAAAACAAACAAAAAAATCAAACAAACCAAGCAAAACAAAACAAAAAACAAGTCAGGCGGATTACGAGAAGAAAAGGGATTTAGACTGAAGGAGAAAAACTTCTTTTTGGTAACCTACGATTTGAAGGGTCTCAATTGAACGAAACACTTCTTTGTCATGGTTTTTGGTGTCTCACTAGACAGGAAATCACTGTTTTCCTTTAATTTCATGTTTAAAATTTAAAGACAATACCTTTATGGTGCTATTCTATGGGTGTGAATTGAGGGAAAGCGCTCCATTGTACTGCTCTTGACGGTCAAAGGCGGGCACACTCCAGCAGACGGCCGGACATCGGCCTGCCGAGATCGCCCAGAAGCAGCTCTTCCCGTAGCGAACGCGAGCACTGCTCAGCAGCTTAAGCGGTTTGTTGCATTGTGTTTTATAGTTGACAGCCCTCCGCCACCGAGCTCCGCCTCTCATCAAGCCCCGCACGCTGAATGGTCTAAATGTCCGAAAGCCGCTCCCCCGCCACCTCGGCTATAAGAGCGACTGCAGAGATCCGCTAGAGTACAGGAAATGAAGCTGGCTTCTGGGACGAGTGCCTTGGTGCCGGTTCGGGGAGGCTGCGGCCCCAGAGTTGGGAGCGGCTCCAGCACAGGTACGACCCCGCTCGGTTGTGCCCCAGCCCGGGCTCGCTGCGGCCGGAGGGGCCGCGCTGAGGGGAACGGGGCGGTTCTGGCGAGTTCCTTGGGCCGGGTTCCCCCGTGTGCCCCTGGCCTGAGCTGGCGGAGGGAGCGGCTGCCCGCGGTCTCCTCCTCCCCGCGGATCGCTGGGGACGAGCCGGTGCCGCAGCAGCGATGGCTCATCCCGGTGGCTCTCGGTAGCCCGGAGGTGGCTGCTCCGTGCCCGGCACAGTTTCGGCCGTGGCGCCCCGGGCTCGGCGCCGCTGCTCAGGCGGGAGGTGTCCCTGCCCGGCTCAGGGCTGGCACGGGATGAACTCGAACGTGCCTCAGAGCCCAAAGCACTGCAGGCGCCGAGGGGAGGCACAAAGCGCCGCATCCTGCCTGCTTCGGGCTCTGGAGGAATCGGATGCACCAGAATTCCTTTAGCATGACCCTTTTTAACATCCACATATGGTTCAAATTCCTTTTATGCGTGTGGAAGAGCTAAGACTGGGGCATTAACCAATTTGTCTTCTAATTTTCTAAAGCTTTGCTCTCCTGGTGTCCATACCACAAGATTAGGACTGTCCATGTTAATTGTTTGTTTTACAGGCTTTCCCTCCTTCCTCCTGTTCCAACTCAAAGCAAAATACTCTTTTCTATCTTCTGTAATTGGACACCCCTTAAATCAAGTACTGAATAGCACCAGTGTGAGGAGGGAACCCAGCTCAAGATGGTATAAGGCTCTCGGATTGTGGAGTGCCTGGGTTTGATAGTTTCACCTGCTGTTCTCAGGTCATGAGACCTACTATAACCTTTGTCAGGATAGGAGTGTTATGGTGGACATACACAGTTCAAAAGACCCACTCTAAGCTTAGCAACAGGCTGCAATGCCTTAATTTTTGTCTAGATCTCCAGAGTAACATTGAGAAGTTTTATATTCAGTTTTCCATAATCCCTGAGACTGTCCAACCTCTGGATTACTCCAGCATTCACAAAGGTAGCCTCCCATTATCCCCACAACACCAACTTGCATTCCCAAATCCAGCCATCAAATCGCTCCCAGATCAAACCCATGCTTTTCAAGCCCACCTCAAACATTCAGCAAAATCTCATGGCTGTCCCCGTGTTACTTTTATTTTCCGGCAAAACTCACAGAATCTTTAAAAGAGAATCCTAATCTTTTCATGTACAATCTGCATTTCCCAGATATTCCTTCATCCTTGTTCTCCCTCTCTTTATCACACACTGTATTCCAGAGCCAGTCCCTGTCCTGTGTTCCTCCCCCACCGGTGGCTCTCAGCAGGCCCGGAAGCCTCACGGGGTCCAGCGGCCACTGCCGCCCCTGCTCGGGCGTGGCAGGGTCAGGCACTGCCCGCGCTGAGTCCTGGCAGCCCCCACAGGCCCCCAGCCTGTGCTCCTGGTGCCGCACCTCCGTGCCTGGTCCTGCCATCCTTGCCTCACCGTATCTCTCCACACTCCCCGTCAACCCATTCTGTTCCAACACACAAACACTCTCCGTCCACTTGCTGTTGTCGAGATGCCTTCTCGACTCCCCTTACTGACCCCCCGGGCATGGATTGTCGAGACCCCTTCTTGACTTCTCTTTTCGCTCCCTTTGGGCATCTATATCCTTAACTACCTCTGGAAGAATGTGTAAACCAACTTCACATTCTTCCAGGGATTCCAAAAGAGATATTTTGGGATCGTCATCCCTTCTGCCAGGGCCTCTTCCCAGCTTTACCCTTGCTACCCTCCATGGATGCCCTTGCAGGTTTACCTGTTCTAGCCTCCATGGGTGCCCTCCCAGGTTTGCTCCCCGAAGATCCCATTTTACTCACCGGTGAGTTTTCAGTGGCCCTTTCCCCTGTGGACTCTTTGTGGATCCCTGGCTGCATCTCTCTGTGGAAATATCCCGGAGGAGCCCCCAAAATTGTCAGGAAAATTAATCCACCAACACCAGGGGTTTATGTCCAAAAAGGAGACAGAGGAGTACTTTTTGCTTTATTCGAATAAAGGGAGAGGCCATGGGCCATTCCCCTGGGGTGTCTCAAATTTTTGGAGGTCACAGCCTCCTTTTTATCTATTTTCCCGGCCGCTTTCCCCTCTCTCTTTCCCCATTGGCTTAGGTACAGACTTTGTGGAAGTTTGCCCTTCCTTTTAATTTTTAATTCTTATAGAATTCATAGTTTCCCCCTATTGCTTCTTTTATCTTCTGTTACCCAGTTTCATTTACCAGCAAACCTACAGTTTGTTTGTAAAGGCAGATCTCTTTTCCCATTCATGAATCAGTGTAATCCCTCCCATTGTTTCTTTTATCTCTTGGTGCTAACTGTATCTACCAGCTTGTTTGTAAAGAGAAATGCTACATTCCTCTCAAAAGAAACCTGCCTTGGCCATTTTTTCAGGGATAACAATTGCTTGGAAGTCTCGAAGATATTGTTTAATCCTGTATGATGCAATTTTATCAGTTTGAAATGCAAGCAAACCCTCCATTTTCATAATCTATAAGTTTAAATTGACAGGGAAACTCTGTTGTGCTTTATTTTTTAGGGTTTAGGTTGATAGAAACCCCCACTAATTCCATCATTTGAGGGATTTACATCGAAAGGCAAAAAAAGGATTGGGGAAAAAAAGGGAAAAAAGGCAGGGAAAAAGGGCAGCCAAAAAAAAAAAAAAAAAAAAAAAAAAATAAAGCAGGGGAAAAAGGGGTGGCAAAAAAAGTGCAGGGGGAGAAAAGGCAGCAAAAAAAAAGTGGCAAAAGAGGGCAGAGGAAAAAATGGGCAAAAAAATGGGAAAAGAAAGGTAGCAAAAAAGGTGGGGAAGAATGATAAAATGGAGATGGCATAATGGTGAAAAGGTGGCTTTTAAGAAGCAGGAAAGCACTGGAAAGATGAGGAGAAAAGGGTGCAAAACACGAGCAGAAAAAGAATAGGAAATATGAGGGGAAAAGAACAGGAGTCCCAGAGACACCCACACACACCTCAGGCCCCCCACCCAAATCCCACAGACCACCCCCACACACCCCCTAGAGAGCCCCTCCAAACCCCACACACACCTGGCTCTGGATTCTTACAGTGACACACGGGAACAGCTTCTGGAAACGGGATGGAAACAAGGGGCAGGTGTAGGAATGTGTGCCCGCTGTGCTGCCAGCCTGGGAATCAGCCTGGCTGGGGCCATGCCATGGCAAAGTGTGTCCCTAACACCTGCCAGGGCTCTGGGCTCCAGCTGGAGCTGAGGAGCAAAGGGATTAGTCCAGGCAGGAGAACATCCCATGGTGTGTTACTCCTGTCAGGGGTGGATCTCTGTTGGGAACAGAGCCTCTCCTTCAGCAGGCCAACGCTCCCAGATGGAAATTCACAAGGGTTCCAGGCTGGGAAGTGAAGAGCAAAGCTGCTGTGAAGGGAAAGCTCAGTTCCTTCAGAGAAATCACCTAGGGCACTGCAACACTGGTACAGGCAGGAAGCAGAAAAGGAGAAATTTCCAGAAAAGTCTTTGTAGATTGGTGGGGAAAAGGAGTGCTGATGGCTGCAGGGATGGCAATCTAGATTAGTACAGATCAGATTTCCCTTTTTTTGAATTGTTGAGGGTTATTGAAGTCGCTTGCAGTCATAAGGCCAAATAGTTAAAATTTTGGAATCTATTCTGGTTTATTCTAGCTGTCCTCCATGCTGCATATTCACAGCAGCCATATTTAACTCTCATATGATGTGTGAATTTGCTTCTGTCCCTATCCCAAACCTCATCTTTCATGGTTTTTCAGCCTCTTTTTAATAGGCCAGTAAATCTTCTGTGTCCCTCTGCAATATTTCCATGGATAAAACCATTAAAGAACACTACCTGAAGCTGAGCATGGGGACCAGAGGGAAAGGATGTTATATCAGATTTTTCTGTCCCTCTGCGGATACTGCTCTCCCTGGGAGGGATCTGGAAAATCTGTATTTGTGCTCCTGTGATCTTTGTCATGTTTGTCACAGCTGATGCCAACCCCAGATTTTCCCACTGTAATGATGATTCTGGACATCTCTGAGTGTACCCGCTGGCCTTGAAAACAACACTGATGGTTATTAAGAAAGGAAAAGGCAAGTCACAGCATCTCCAGGTTGGAACCCAGCTGTCCCTCGGTGCAGCTCTTTCAGTGACAAGGGGCCGTCTCGCCAGGCGGGCTGAGCCAGGGCAGGGCAAGGCACAGCGCAGCGCTGGCGGCTCCGGCGGGGCTCGGAGTCTGCCGGCCTTGGCAGCTCAGGCACAGAAATGAATCCCAATTGTCGGCGATATCCAGCACCTGCTCTGTCTCCCCTCTTTTCCTGGATGCATTTGACAGTTTTCCATTTCCTCCCTCAGAGCTGGAAAGCAAAATGCCCGCCTGCCCCATGCCCATCCCCGCCCCTTTCCACTGCTCCAGCCTTGTCCCTCTTTCTCTCCCCTTTACTCTGCACCACTTTCTCCTCCTCCTCTCCCTCCAGCTCGCAGCAAAGACATTTCACCCACTGGCACCAGCTGCCTCCTCTCACTCCAGGCACCTGCCCGTGAAGCCGGACCCGCCCTGGGACCGGGTAATGGTGGGATAGGAGTGAATTATTGCAGGGATGATTGGGGTGGGCTGGGCCTGGCCAGGTGCCCGGTGCCAGCAAAACCGCTCTGTCCCTCTCCTCCTCAGCCTGGGCAGGCAACAGAACAAATTAGGAAATGTTTGATGGTCTCAGTAAAGGCAGTGAGGGATCTCTAACCCATCATGGTAATAAATATCTCGGATGCGGAAATTAACTGAATTTATTTTCAAGCAAATCAGATCAAGGGAAAGACCATGTTCCGGCTGTTCTTCTTCCTTTTCCAAGGACAGCCCAAAAGTCTCACCTTCAGGCCACTTGCTGATGATTTCCAAAAGCACAGAACAATTTGGATTTCCCATTTGAGCTTTTTTTTGCGATGAGGGCAGTCCCCTCACTCCAGCTAGCATGGCTGGCAGGATGGATTGCACAGGCTTTTCATTTGAACAGCCAGCCCAGTGCTGTCAGTGAGGATGAACAGGCACTGAGGTGATCCTGAGAGCAAGTGCAAGGCACAGGGTGCAGCTGAGAAAGGACAGCCCTGTGCTGGGCTGAGAGCTGAACCTGGGACTGCCCAGTGTGGAGAAGCTCCTTTCTCCAGCCCCTGTTACAGGGGAGCTCGTGCCTTGCTGCAGAGATACGGCTGCGGATTCGAGCAGCTGAAACTCCTGAATTTCTCCTCAGCCAGGTACACACACTCGGAATTGCCAAGGACAGGAACCCTGCAGGGAGGAGCAGAGCCAGCGCTGGTTCCCAGGGGAACACGTTGTGCCCCTGTCCCCCCATGCCCTGCCCGGCTCCCCGGCACTCACGAGGAGCTGAAGCTGCTGCCGTCCCCCCACTGCAGGTGCTCGCCCCATCCGCCCAGCCCGACCCAGTAATCGCCGTTCCCGCGGAGGCGGAAGAGCAAATCCTGCCAAGGAGAGAGCAGTGGGAGCTGCCCCGGCCCCTCGGGGGGACACGGCCCCGGGGCTCCTTCCCTGCAAGGCCCCGGCACAGGGCTGCAGCCCCAGCCCCACCAGCACCCAGCCCAGCCCAGGAGCACCCCCAGGCTCCCCTCAGCCACCCCACAGTGCCCAAAGCCCCTCACTCACCATTGCCTCATCCTTGAGAACGGCCAGGGAGGCCCCGAGCTCGGAGCATCGCTCCTGACCCTCATCCCAGGTTCTGTAATCCCTTGAGAAGTAGTAGCAGACTCCATTGTATCCAACCCAGCCAAAGGGACAGCCCAGAATCAACAGCGGATGCGCAGGTGGAACTGGAACCTGTGTTGCTGCAGGAGGAAGAGGAGAAGGTGTGAGGATTGCCCTGTGCAGGGAGCAGGGACCCCGCTCTGCCCCGAGGGGCTGGGCCCAGCCTGCTGCCCCTCCCTTACCTGACTGCACAGCCAAGGCCACCGCCAACGCCAGCAGCAGCAACAGGAGCAGGATCAGCACCAAGATGTGCACGGGATGGCAGCTGAACCACTCGCCTGGAGCAGGAAAGAGCTGCTGGCTGCCAGAACCACAGCCGGCCCTCGAAGCTGCTCCCCCAATGGCCGGGGAGCACAGGAGGGAACTCTCAGCCTGTTTGCTCCTCCCTCAGCTGCAGCCACAGAGCCAAGAGCCTGGACACAGGCAGGGACACAGCTGTGGGGACAGCCAGGGACAGCGGGCTGGGGACAGGCTGCAGCAGGAGAGCTGCACAGCCTTGGGGGCAGCTGCGGCTGCCGCTTCCAGCCCCTGCTGGGGCCGAGCGGAGCACGAGGCCTCTTCCACACATCGGGAAACAGCCACACACCTGCCAGCCCTGGCCTTGCCACTGACACTGGCCCCGTCCGAGAGGCCGCAGGCGTGGCCCTGCACTCACCTGGGAATCTTCTGAGGATCCTTCTGTGCCCATGGCCGGTTGCTGATGTGCCCTGGGGACCCAGGGGCTCCCTCACGCTGCCATCGCTGCTGCAGATTCCATTCTCCACATCTTCACTCACTGCACACTCACACGTGTCGTCCCCCTGCTTATGACAAGTGGCTTCTTGCGCCCCAGGCAAGTGTGTCAGCCCGGCTGCTGATCCCTCCTGGAGATGCAAGAGCTTCTTCATAGGCCCATGAATGGAGCAGAATTCACTCTGCTCCCGCTCACAGCCGTCATATCTCTGCGTGGAACAATCAGCCCCGTGCTCCTGACCCATCAGGAGTGCTGAAAAAGCCTTTCGGAGATCGGCCTCGGGAACCTCTGCACAACCACGGGGATGGCCCATTGAAAGGGACATGATGACAGGTCCCGGCTGGTCCTGGCCCTGCGGGACATCGAGTCTCAGGAAGGGAACCGGGATGAGCCATCGCTGCTGCGGCACCGGCTCGTCCCCAGCGATCCGCGGCAAGGAGGAGACCGCGGGCAGCCGCTCCCTCCGCCAGCTCAGGGCAGGTGCACACGGGGGAACCCGGCCCAAAGAACTCGCCAGAACCGCCCCGCAGCGAGCCCGGGCTGGGGCACAGCCGAGCGGGGCCGTACCTGTGCTGGAGCCGCTCCCAGCTCTTGGAGCCGCCCCCTGCCCGCCACTCTCCCTCTGTTCTCTGAGCACCCAGCAGGCGCCGCAGCTCCCGCCGGTTTTCAAAGCCCAAAGGGGGAGGAGCTGCTTTCAGTCCTTTTGACCATTCAGCTGCCGAGTAGGAGGCAAAGAGGCGCAATCTTGTCCCAGACAACGACTCCCGAAACGAGCGACTTTTGAACCCTCAACCCCCAGCGGAAATTGTTTCCTGGTGCTCTCGCCACGCGCGCGTCCGGCGGTGCTCAGAGTCTGCCGGTCTTAAACTCTTTAGGTGCAGTAAAATGGAGCTCTTTTCCTCAATTGAAAGCCGTAGAACAGCACAATAAACGTATTCTCCCTCTGTTTAAACATGAAATCATGCAAAACTCTGATTTCCCGCCTAGATTTCACTGCCTTTGCTGATTTCCCACCAAAAATCATGAGAAAGTTTGTTTTCCTTGGGGAGAGCACTGCGAAGGAACTGCGAGCACTACACCTTCCCAGTGCTCCTAATCCCCCTCCCAGCGCTCCTTCTTCTTCACTCCCGCTGCCTCCACTCGCCCTCCCAGTTCCCTCGTAGCATTCCCTGTGCCCCCAGTTCCCTCCCAGTGTTCCCAGTATCTCTTCCAGCGCTCCCACCGATGCCAAAACACTGCGGGTGCTGTGTGCTCTGGTCTTGAAGATGCAACACTTGAGCTGTACCGAGAGAAAACCCGAGTTGGGAAAAGCTTTCCCTGCAGAGAGCTCCTGGAGGAAGGTGTCTCCCCCTCTTCTGACTCTAGTCAGAGCCTATTTTAACTAATATTCTCATCCATGTACTAAGTCCATCAGTCTGTTAGAGGTCAAGCAAGTGCTCGTGAGGTTCTTCTCACAGGCACCCCCAGAGGGTGAAATCACCAATCTTCAGATGTCACTGTCAGGGCTGGATGGCAATTAGCTTTTTTTTTTTTTCCTCCGGGCCTCATTCTTTTGGAGGTGATCAATGTTTTTCAGCAGATAACCTTGGACCTGATGGTGATAAAAAACATGCATACCTTCTGCCTAGGTTAGTAAATCAGCTAGGCTTCATCACTGTACACTGAATTAAGGATCTTTATGTAGAAACTTTTAGACATTGCCTCTGCACACGTAAAGATTCAAAGCAGTATCGCTCTGCCAGGGACTAAATTTGATTTAATTTCAACATTTTTAGTATAAATATTGCACTATTTCAACATTCTTGAGGGTTCACATTCCACCTTCTTTCATTTTATAACAAGATGTGTGTCTTGTTATTGAACATGAAGGCAACATAAAAAGCAAAAAAAAAACCCCAAACAAACAAAAAACAAAAAACAAAAAATAAAAAACCAAAAAAAAACCAAAACAAAAAAACATGGCAAAAGAATAAATTCACACCAAGCAAAAATAAATTAGATAATACATGTAATTAGTAATACATAAAAGACAGAATGGTGATTTAAAACAATGCGTTAGCAATACTGTACCATCACCCAGAGTCTGCAGTAACTGGCAGGCCTCATTTTAGAGTGAGGGCTTGGAGAACCATTCCCAGGTGAGATTTTCCAAGTTCAATCCAAACTAGTGTTCCAGCTATTAGAGGTCCAAATTCAGCAAGTCCAAATTACTTGAGGATAACTTTGGTGCAGAAAGCACCTGGGTTGTTGGCAAAGCTCCAGACCAGGTGAGGCTGGGACTTGGACAGGGCCAGGCCTTAACTGGAAGTGTCTCCCTAAAAGATTCTAAAAACCTGCCAGTCATTAGAGCTAGGAAGGTTTCTTAATATGATCCATGTCTTTTAGATAGCTCTACAAGGATATTTTAAAATTTGTACAGCAGCTGGCTTTGTCATTTATCTTCAGTTAGTCCATGGTGCCATAGACAAATAGCAAATAAATAAAGTAATAACATCTTAGGGATAATGCCTGTTATAAAAAGTCAGTGAATTCATATCATGAGATTAAGAACATAATAAGGATTATTAACATATCAGTAGCAACTGTCTTAAGAAATTGAGGCAGTATTTTCTTAAGCATTTATGTATAAATGACATTAAAGAAAAAATAAAAGTACTAAATAGCTGAACCTAATTGGTTCCATCTTACCTCTACAATAAAATAACTGTATCTGGTAGTTTATAGGAACAGATTCCAACAGAAGTTAGCACCATGCAAACTTCACATTCCTCATCTCTATATCAAAAGAATTGCATCTTATAATTCAAACATGTTTTAACAAAAGTTAACACTAATTTCACTGAAACTTAACATTACTTGGATATAAGAAAAGGTGCCCCCAAAAAACTTCAAGTTAATATTACTGAATTGATCTTAATAGCACTTAACAGAACTTGAAAGAATAGAACATAAATGGAATAACACTTACATTTAACCCTGCTTAGGCTAATACTAAATCTTAACAGAAATTAACAGTATTTAACCTTAACAGAATCTTAATTCATTTTGATTCTATCATTACAAAAGATACTGAAAATTTGTCATAGGCCCGTTAAACATGCAAGTAAACACTGGTATTGAGATAGTAGCAATATGAATATACCACAGGAATTTAATTGCTGCAGCTTTTTAAAAAATGCTTGTACGATAGATTTTAATTTGTCCTAATAAAAGCAATGGGATATAAATATTGAAGGCTAAAACAATGAGTTGTACACAAGTAACTTGGTGAGGTTAGTGGGTGTGTGAGACTGATCCTTGCATACAAACAGTTACAAAGATAAGGGTTCTGTTTATTCTGAAGAGCGAGCTACTGTTTACTGTATTTGTGGTCCTTCCATATGCTTAAACTTGACAAGGAAGAACAATTACTCTCGAATTATTAACAGCTGCACTGAAAGTTTCACAATAAAAAACTTGTTAAAACTATGAAGTAAAAGCAAGCAGCCGGTAATACAAAGAGTGTGACTGAGGCGAGGCGTCCCTCAGGGCCATAAATCTTTATTAAGAGGCAGCTTTGACAGCTGAGGCTGCTTCCCCCAGTGCCTGAAAGCGCCTGGGGCACTTCAGCCAGGGCCCATTGTGAGGGCATTGGGCTTGAGAGAGAACAGGAACTCAGCCCCTGTGTCTGGGAGACTGACAAGTGCTGTCCTTGCTCCTTTCAATGTCAGGGTCCATTGGCGTGTGGGGCGTTGCTCTAATATTGGCTGTCCCCAGCAGATTTGGGGTGTCATGCACACGTTGCCCCAGTCCTCCGAAAACTGCAGCGGGAAGCAAATGAGCGGATGGATGAAGGAACGTGGCTGTGCTGGAGGGTGCCAGGGCCAGCCCAGCGCTCCCTGGTGCGGCGGGATGTGGATCGGGGACGCTCCGGCCAAGGCTGCTTGTGGGGGCTGGGCTGGGGCTGGGGCTGGCTGCACTCTGCTCTGCTTTGCAAGCACCACAGATTTCACAAGCGAAGCTTCTCACCCCTTTTCCACTGAGCATCAAAAATGACATACTGAGTTGGGTTAATAACAAGTTCTCCAGGCCCTTTAAATCATAAGGGGTCATAAGAGGAGTTGACAGCGCAGAGCGTAAAAGATTAACAAAGTAGGGAGATCGCAGCCCGTGTTCTGTAGCCGTGCTTTGCAGCTCCTTAATTCCCAACAAGCGAGGGGTTCCCACTGTGGTTTGTTTCTCCTTGCACTGTGAAGCCAGACTGGAGTGATGATTTTTGCTGCCGTATCAAAATCTCCGTCCTTCAGAGCCTTTTCCTTTTATTGCACCCAGTTTTCATGGGTGTCAGGAGGGAATAGGTCAGGCTTGGCACCTGGATCTGTTGGTCCCGGGTGGAAGGGGAGCCCCTCCTGCTCAGTGCTGGAGCCGCAGTCAGATGTGATGGATGGGCTGCTCAGGACCGTGAGACAGAATGCCTTCCCCTCCTCTGGCTGGGCACAGAGGGCGATGCTGCGGCCGCTCTCCAGGATCAGCAGCGCCAGGTTCAAGCGGGCAGGGAGAGTCAGAGCGGGGCAGGGGCCGGCGGCACCCGCAGAGGATACAGCCTGAGGCTGCTCTTGCTTTGTCAGTGTTCCAAAAATCCCCCTGCAGGCCGGGAGCACACGCATTGCCTGCTCGTGTCCCGTAGGAGCCAGATCAGAGAGCTCAACACCGACCTTGTCCCAGAGGTGAAGGGGAAAAATAGAAGAAGGGACAACATGTGTGACACCAATTGTAAAAGTGACTTCAGGTCATGCTTTAGGATGGGGGAGCCATGCTCACCCAGAAGAGCAGCCATGGTTTTATTCTCGTCTCTCTCCTGGGACATGTCCTGTCCCACAGTTCAGTTCCCCGGCTCTCCTGTCACGGCACAGCAGGACAGGTGATTGTGGCCCAGACGCTTTTCTGTCACCATCAGGATCAGTTCTGGGGGCTCGCCCATCGCCCCAGGGGGGCCGGTCCTTCCCTGACACGGGAGCATCGATTATGGACGATGGAGAGAGAGACAGGGACACTGACTGGAGATCAGAATGCAAATGTACTGGGAGCTACATGTGCTTATAGACCATTTTGGGAAGGCTAGTTATTTTTTACAACATTTATTGGATTAAACATCACACAGACAAACTTACACATTTTACAACTCCTCTACTTGATTCCATGTCTTTTCCTTTTGCCAGTCTAGTAATTTTTAAATAAGTGCAAACTTACATATTTGGCAACATTTCTACCTGATCCAATCTTGCTCTGTTTGCTCTTGCCAAGGCAGTTTTGTTGCCATGCCAATTAAATCCACATTACTCTCTGTCTTAGATCTCACAAAGCAGAATGGGCAGTTCCCACACAATTGTACTGGTCTCACTCAAAAGTCTCCAATATCTCTGCACAGAGAGATTTCCTGGGGTTGTGGGGGTCAAGAGTCCCCAGGTGTGTCCAGTGAGCCCCTGAGGGCCCCAATGAACTTTCATGACCCTAATGAGCCTCCCCTGTGCTCTCCACCCACACCCATGGGCTGGGAGCCTATTGAAGCTCAGCCTTGACTTTGGGAGGGCATTTTAGGCTGTGTTACAGTCTTGGTTTGTGTTCTGTTTCTGCTGGTTCTGCATGGACCTGAAGCTTCTCTGTGCTTTTGGTGACCTGGAGAGTGTTGATGGAGATTTTTCTTTTGAGGTTCCTGCCTTAAATCCTTCTGGAGACACTCTCTTGGTGAGTGCTGTACTGGCACTGCTGGACCAGCCCAGCTCATCTCCCTTTGCTCTGTGCCACTGGGGATCATCCAAGGAGCTGTTCCTACTCGCTAAACGTCCATCTCTTCCTCCTGCTTCCCCTTGGCACATGGCTCTGAGGTGGGAGGGATGTGTTCTGAGACTCTTTGCTGTGCAGTAGTTTTTGTTGAGGAGGTGTTTTGAGCACTTGAGTTCTGCCCTTAGAACTCATCACATAAATGCTGTGAGAGGAGGGGAGCAATGCTGTGCAAATATCCTGGTTTTGGTACAAGATAAATGCCATAGGAGATTTCTATTCCTGCCAAGCAGCCAATCACCTGCCATGTGAACAAGGATTGTATGTGACTGGTGCTTGTGTTAACTGGTTAAAAATGAGATAATTTCAAGAAAAAAAAGAAAAATATTAATGCTGCTCAATTCATTTTGAGGTTCAAAATATTTGGAACTATAAAAACAGATATTTACAGGTCTGGTTTTGGATCCGACATACATATATGTAAATGTGTGTGTGTGAATATATATTGATTTGTGTTTTTAAGCTAGGTCACCTAAGCTGGGACATAAAGGTAGAAATGCTCCCCTCCCCATCTGTTTTTTTAGGCACTTGGTGGGAGAGGGGAGGCTTGTGAGTCCCTCCTTGAAATGCATGTGTTAATGCACACTTATAGTTCAGTGCTATTTTTGGATAAAGCTGGGCTTAGTCATGATGAATGTGTGCAGAGAATGCATGAGAAATCTTGGAAGAGAGCTGCTGCTGATAGAGATTTCTCCATTTCTAGAGTGAGTTTATCCCAGTACTTTGCTGCAATTAAAGAGTCTCCTATTTTGCAATTTCCCCCTATTACCCATAAACCCAGGTGAGTTAGAATTTAGTCCTTTTTTTCCCTTCTCTCTCCCTCCTTGGCTCCTTTCCTTGTCTCTCCCTCTTCGAATTTGAAGAGGCCTCAGTTGCCTCTCTATTTCCTTCCTCCCTCACCTTCCAGGTGCTGTTTCCCAGACCTTGTTCTTTCCTTCTAAAACCCCTGATAACACATTCTCCCCTTAAGGCTTTGTTGTGTCCTTGTTTTTCTACCTTCTGGGTGATGGGTGTTGTGCTGGTTTCACATGGAGCAGGGCGGGGAGACCAGCACGAGGGCCTGAAACAGGAGAGCAGTGCCCTCTCTGGGAGCCTCCCCTGAGGCTGCGGGGACCAATCAGAGACCTGATTTAGTGATTGACAGCCCAAGAAACCAATTAGAAAGTTATTTTGCTTTCACAAATGACAGGGAAAGAAGTTAACTCTCTGTTTTGCCCTCCGGTCGGGGAGGCGGGCAGCAGCTCTGGAAGGACTGTGAGAATGGGAGGAAAAATCATAATTTGTATTTTCCGGGCGGATGCAAGTTATGAGAGTGAGACACTCCCTAAGCCTAAACTTAAAAAAAAGGACTTTTCTCTCTAGAGTGAACTGAAATGATTATTTAAGTAGATGACTGACTGAAGTGATTTTCTGTAAGTTGCTGTTATGAGGAAAGGGGGAAGAGGGAACAATCTAGAAATCTCATTCTGAATTACTTTGTGTTATTAATAAATTTCTTCTTATACCCTTTTAAGTTTTAAGCCTGCTTTGTCTTTACTCCTAAATCCTATCCCCAAGAGAAATTAAATATATTAAAATTGGCAAACCGCAGTCACACCGTGGCACACCCTTCCCTGTGCTGCAGGTACCAGAGCTAGGGCAGGTCCCACACAGCTGCAGGGGCACTGGGGGTGATGGTGGTGGTGTCCCAGATGGGAAAGGGTTGGAGGAGAGACTTTGCTCACAGCGTCAGTCCTGGTGCTCCAACAGGATTCTTGGAGATAGCAAGGTGAAGCAAGAAGGTGTCCAAGCAGAGCAGCAGTGCAGGGTCCAAAAGGGAAGAGGCAGCTCCTGGCATTGGGATGAAGGGGAGGGGGGGTAGCAGCAGTGGCCTCCCTGCTCTGACTCCAAGAATGAGCGAGCAAGCAACTCCCTCCCAACCTCCTTTACCTGCTTCTGATCTCACAGTGTTCCCTCCCTTTCCCATGTCCATAGCCACCAGTTCTTCTTAGCATGTCAGTGGGAAAATTCCACAGAGAGCAAAAAGAAAAAACAACCCCCAACACTATCCACCCCGATTTTTTTCCATACCAACATGCTACATCAAATTAAAACCTTTAAAACTTTTAAATTATATACATACATGCTGTATTTCCTCTCCTGTGATCTTTCTAATGATTGTCACACCTAATGCCAACCCCCATTTTTCCCAGTGTAATGATGATTCTGAACGTCTCTGAGTATAACCACTGGCCTTGAAAACACCACTGATGCTTATTAAGAAAGGAAAAGGCAAGTCACACCATTTCCAGGTTGGCAACCCGGCTGTCCCTCGGTGCACCTCTTCTAGTGACAGCAGTCACATGGTCTCTTGATGCTGCTGTTTCAGTCGTGGGAGACCACTGCTGGTGCAGCACTTGGAGAACATTTCACACCAGTCTCTCTCTATTCTATTCCTGTCACTCCTCCCAGCCTTTCCAGCTCCTCTTTCACCATCCCCACTGCCCTCACGGTCCCTTGCTGCAGCTCTTTTTAGTGACACTTTAGCAGCAGCCACTGCTGGTGCAGTATTTTTAGATTTTACACCATTCGCTTAATTTCATTCCGTTCACATTTCCCAGCCTTTCCTGTGACTATTTTTAACCAGCACCGCCGCTCCGACGGTGGCTCGGCCCTGCTCCAATTAGTGACAGCTGGCAGAGGAGACCCGGCAGTGCAGCTTTGTATTCTGTTTATTTTATTCTCCCGATCCTATTGCAGCATCACCCAGCTGTCCCTCGGTGCAGCTCTTTCAGTGACAAGGGGCCGTCTCGCCAGGCGGGCTGAGCCAGGGCAGGGCAAGGCACAGCGCAGCGCTGGCGGCTCCGGCGGGGCTCGGAGTCTGCCGGCCTTGGCAGCTCAGGCACAGAAATGAATCCAATTTTGGGCCATATCCAGCACCTGCTGTTTCTCCCCTCTTTTCCTGGATGCATTTGGGAGTTTTTGTTTCCTCCCTCAGAGATGGAAAGCAAAATGCCCGCCTGCCCCATGTCCATCCCTGCCCCTTTCCACCGCTCCAGCCTTTGTCCCTCTTTCTCTCCCCTTTACTCTGCACCACTTTCTCCTCCTCCTCTCCCTCCAGCTCACAGCAAAGACATTTCACCCACTGGCACCAGCTGCCTCCTCTCACTCCAGGCACCTGCCCGTGAAGCCGGACCCGCCCTGGGACCGGGTAATGGTGGGATAGGAGTGAATTATTGCAGGGATGATTGGGGTGGGCTGGGCCTGGCCAGGTGCCTGGTGCCAGCAAAACCACTCTGTCCCTCTCCTCCTCACCCTGGGCAGGCAACAGAACACATCAGGAAAGGCTCGAGGTGTCGAGGGTTTTTGTGGGTTTGAATCTTCCAAAGAGCTCAGCACTTAGTAGTTGCTATAAAGTTGTTTATTGTAAAGGCACAGCAGTCTCAAAAGGTGAAGAGTCCCAAGTGTTCAAGTCTGTGTAAAAGCTTTCAGCACAGAGTCCCAAATAGAAGTAAAGTCCCCATTAGAAGCAGAAGCAGTTCTGTGGTGCAAGGCCCCGAGAGGGCCAAAGTTGCAGCTGCAGCTCCTGTCTTCTGGGAGACACTGAGGGCAGTGAGGAGAAAAAGAGAGAGAGAGAGAGAGAGAGAGAGAGAGTCTCCCCCATGCATTGATTCTTATTTACAAATTATCCAGGGAGTTAAAAACATGAATCTGGAATATTTCTTTCAAACTATCAGAATTCCAGCTTTTTAATACAATTGTTTACATATAATCTGCATATATAGCTTATCTGTTCTATCTGAAAAATGTAAACATTATTCATACTACATGTTTTTTGTGTCTTAAACATGTTTTTTGAGCTCTCACTGAGACCTGTTTTTGAGACTTACTTTTCTTTCTGAGCTCTCACTAAAACTTGTTTTCCCCTCTAAATTCTAAGGCTTTTTCTGCTTATAACACTTAAAATGTATCTAATATATAATAATAATATAAATAATAATATTATAAACATAAAAATTCATACTTAAAATTGAAGCTTACATCTCTATTTCATGTATGAGAGGCTTAATATGCATTAATCTGTTGCAAGGTTTTAATTGAATCCCTGCACTCTGATCCCTCTCTGCAATATTCAAAGAGTTCTCTGTTTCACACACTCCAAAGAGGGATGGAGGTTACAGTCAAATCCTGTGACTGCTTCTCCCCCCGGGAGACAAATCCGTATCCTGCACCATCCTGGCTTTCCTCCCAATGCAGAGCAGGCAGAGCATTCGCGACAGACAGAGAGAGAGAGACAGAGAGTCAGACCATTGTGCATAGTCAGGTGCCTGGTCCCAAATGCAGGATTCCTCCACATCAAGCGCCAGCTGTTCTTCTTCCTCTTCCAATGACAGCCCGAAAGTCTCACCTTCAGGCCACTCGGAGATGATTTCCAAGAGCCCAGGGCTATTTGGATTTCGTATTTGACGTTGTTGTGCAATGAGGGCAATGCCCTCACTCCAGCTAGCATGGCTGGCAGGATGGATTGCAGAGACTTTTCCTTTGAACAGCCAGCCCAGTGCTGGCAGTGGGGATGAACAGGCACTGAGGTGACCCTGAGAGCAAGTGCAAGGCACAGGGTGCAGCTGAGAAAGGACAGCCCTGTGCTGGGCTGAGAGGTGAAGCTGGGACTGCCCAGTGTGGAGAAGCTCCTTTCTCCAGCCCCTGTTACAGGGGAGCTCGGGCCTTGCTGCAGAGATACGGCTGCGGATTCGAGCAGCTGAAACTCCTGAATTTCTCCTCAGCCAGGTACACACACTCGGAATTGCCAAGGACAGGAACCCTGCAGGGAGGAGCAGAGCCAGCGCTGGTTCCCAGGGGAACACGTTGTGCCCCTGTCCCCCCATGCCCTGCCCGGCTCCCCGGCACTCACGAGGAGCTGAAGCTGCTGCCGTCCCCCCACTGCAGGTGCTCGCCCCGTCTGCGCAGCCCGACCCAGTAATCGCCGTTCCCGCGGAGGCGAAGAGCAAATCCTGCCAAGGAGAGAGCAGTGGGAGCTGCCCCGGCCCCCTCGGGGACACGGCCCCGGGCTCCTTCCCTGCAAGGCCCCGGCACAGGGCTGCAGCCCCAGCCCCACCAGCACCCAGCCCGGCCCAGGAGCACCCCCAGGCTCCCCTCAGACACCCCACAGCGCCCACAGCCCCTCACTCACCATTGCCTCATCCTTGACAATGGCCAGGGAGGCCCCGAGCTCGGAGCACCACTCCTGACCCTCATCCCAGGTTCTGTAATCCCTTGAGAAGTAGTAGCAGTCTCCATTGTATTCAACCCAGCCAGGGGGACAGCCCAGAATCAACAGCGGAGTCCCAGGTGGAACTGGAACCTGTGTTGCTGCAGGGGGAAGAGGAGAAGGTGTGAGGATTGCCCTGTGCAGGGAGCAGGGACCCCGCTCTGCCCCGAGGGGCTGGGCCCAGCCTGCTGCCCCTCCCTTACCTGACTGCACAGCCAAGGCCACCGCCAACGCCAGCAGCACCAATCGGAATGGTGGATGAACGCGACACGGACCTGAACCTATAATCACCGATTTTATTGTAAACAAGCTTTGAGGTAATGCATTAATAATGGGGAAAATATATCTAAAGAGCAAAAAACATGGATTTAACTTCTTAAAATTTTTATTGACATAAATGACTTTAATGTCTCAGATAAAGATTTAAGAGAACTTTTAATATATGCTCAAAATAATTTTCCTGATACAGATCCCGGTTCTGCTTTAAGTAGTTCTCTTTGGGATCAAATCGGTCTAAAGCTTCTTGATGACACTACTCTAGGAGATAAAAAAAGCCTATTTGTTATTGCCGCCTTGGAGATAATTCACAGAATCTTTAAATAAGCCACTTACCAATTTTGCCAAGGAAGAGACTCCCTCTCTGCCTTCTCTATTGCTGTAGAAATTTCTTGTGAATTACCGCGATTATTTTCAGGTACAAACCCGCGGGGATCCCACCATCGCCGTCCCCCGTAGCGGGGTAGAACTGCTCCGGGGACCGGCCGGCAGCACCGTCATCGATGCTGCTCCAGCCGTGTTTGTCCAGCGTAGGGGCCCCGGGTTCCCCACCGCGATCCCCCCGCTCCGCAGCCGCAGCGCCGGTCCCTGCGGCATCGCTCTGGCCGGCACTGGCGGCTCTCTCTGCGCCGAGCGGCTTCCAAGCTGCCACGGCCGGCCCGCACCGCCAGCTGAGCGCTGCAACGCCGGCAGTATCGCCCTGCCCGGCTCCAGCAGCATCGCCCTGCCCGGCTCCAGCAGCATCGCCCTGCCCGGCTCCAGAGCATCGCCCTGCCCGGCTCCAGCAGCACCGCCCTGCCCGGCTCCAGAGAGCATCACCCTGCCCGGCTCCAGAGAGCATCGCCCTGCCCGGCTCCAGCAGCACCGCCCTGCCCGGCCCAGGCTGCCCAGCAGCATCGCCCTGCCCGGCTCCAGCAGCATCGCCCTGCTCGGCTCCAGAGAGCATCGCCCTGCCCGGCTCCAGCAGCATCGCCCTGCCCGGCTCCAGCAGCATCTCCCTGCCCGGCTCCAGCAGCATCGCCCTGCCCGGCTCCAGCAGCACCGCCCTGCCCGGCTCCAGCAGCACCGCCCTGCCCGGCTCCAGCAGCATCGCCCTGCCCGGCTCCAGAGAGCATCGCCCTGCCCGGCTCCAGCAGCATCGCCCTGCCCGGCTCCAGCAGCATCGCCCTGCCCGGCTCCAGCAGCATCGCCCTGCCCGGCTCCAGCAGCATCGCCCTGCCCGGCTCCAGCAGCATCACCCTGCTCGGCTCCAGCAGCTTGCCGCGGCAGTGAACGGGGGTTTTGGCCGATTGTGAGCCTTTTCCCCCAGCTACGCGCAGCCGAGCCGGCTTTCCCAACCCCAAACTGGGGATTGCACCGCGGGATAGAGACAGAAAAAGCTTTTAACAACTCTTAAGCTGTTGCAGGACGGCCGCGCGGACCGAGGCGATCCGGAAAAGCCACGGGCGCAGCAGCGGGACACCAGCCTGAGCTCACCGGGGGTGGCAGCGCCGCTGCTCCGCTGTCCCTCGCCGCCGCATGGTCCCGCCCGCCCGGCCCGTGTCCTCCTCCGCGCCCGGGGCAGCCCGCGGTCCCGACTGCTCCACCAGAGGAGCAGGGAGAAGCGGTGCTGTGTCTGAGGTAGATGTTTTCAAAACAGGAGTTGGGCGTTCCATCGCTTCCTCTCCTGGACTGTGTCGCTGTGGTGGACGGCGAGAGAGAGAGCTCTCCTTTGCTTTAGTTAGTTTTTGACTAAGTGAAGCAGAGAAGTTCCCCGGACAGTTTTGTTTCTTTTTGTTGGTGGTGGTTTTGGTTTTTGTTTTTTGGGTTTTTTGGGGTTTTTGTTGTTGTTGTTGTTTGTTTTGTTGTTTTGTTTTGTTTTGTTTTTGTTTGTTTGTTTGCTTGTTTGTTTGTTTGTTTCCCCCCCGCCCTCCTGCTCAGTGCTGGAGCCGCAGTCAGATCTGATGGATGGGCTGCTCAGGACCGTGAGACAGAATGCCTTCCCCTCCTCTGGCTGGGCACAGAGGGCGATGCTGCGGCTGCTCTCCAGGATCAGCAGCGCCAGGTTCAAGCGGGCAGGGAGAGTCAGAGCGGGGCAGGGGCCGGCGGCATCCGCAGAGGATACAGCCTGAGGCTGCTCTTGCTTTGTCAGCGTTCCAAGAATAGCCCTCGAGGCCGGGAGCACACGCATTGCCTGCTCGTGTTCCGTAATAGCTAGATCAGAGAGCTCAACACCGACCTTGTCCCAGAGGTGGAGGGTAAAAATAGAAGAAGGGACAACATGACTGACACCAATTGTAAAAGTGACTTCAGGTCGAGCTTTAGGATGGGGGAGCCATGCTCGCCCAGAAGAGCAGCCATGGTTTTATTCTCGTCTCTCTCCTGTGACGTGTCCTGTCCCACAGTTCAGTTCCCCGGCTCTCCTGTCACGGCACAGCAGGACAGGTGATTGTGGCCCAGACGCTTTTCTGTCACCGTCAGGATCAGTTCTGGGGGCTCGCCCATCGCCCCAGGGGGGCCGGTCCTTCTCCTGACACGGGAGCATCGATTATGGACGATGGAGAGAGAGACGGGGACACTGACTGAGATCAGAATGCAAATGTACTGGGAGCTACATGTGCTTATAGACCATTTTGGGAAGGCTAGTAATTTTCTACTACATTCATTGGGTTAAACATCACACATTCAAAAACCCCTCTACTTGATTCCATGTCTTTTCCTTTTGCCAGTCTAGTAAGTCAGCTCTGGTCATTGACTGCCAACAGATTCCACCCAAAAACCATCCGACATTGTGGTAGGATTCCCAAACAACACCTGTTGGCACACAGCCTGCGTAGTTAAAGGTGGAGTCTCCAGGTAATTATCCTGGTTGGCTGCAGTTGGAGGTTGACAGTTTGTAATGTGCGCCTCGGGGTAATAAAGTGGGATTGCTTGAGGGATGAGTGGAGAAAGCACAACGGGCATTTAGTTTGGGTCCCACCCTGGTGAAAACAGGGTGTTTGAATTTTCTGGTGATTGAGGTGCCACTTTTTGTTTTGATGTCAGATTGAGAATGACACTGTGTGGGGGTCCAGGGTATCCCCCTGGGTCCTCTGGGGATGCAAAAACCCCCATGGCACACCCTTCTGAGACCCCCAAGTTAAGCCCAAGTGCTCCAGGGGCTGGATTCAACTCCTTGGGAAAATTTACCAACTCTGAGGGAAGAGATGCAAGCTTTACAAGTAAGCAGAGTGTGAATTAGATTGTTAGAATGTAGAAAAAGTAGATTTTTAGATTTTTTATATTATCAGCCACGAGGTCAAGATGGAGGATTTGGGGTGTAGTGGTCTCCTTCTTCCTTCTTCTTCATGTTCTCCATGTTGGGAGGAATTCGGGGAACCACAAATTGGATGGCGACAGAGCTGGACATGGTAACAAGATTGTGTAGCATTGGAAAGTTATTGTAAATATAGAATACGTAGTTTAGAGTATAAAAGATAAGTCCTGCCTTTCGTGGGCAGACTTTCGTCCTGGTCGCTGTGCTGGGCAGAGCGCTGCTCGTGAGGGAAACACTTTAGAGATAAGATACAATAAACAGCCTTGAAACCTGGATGATCGTCTCCTGCAGTTTCTCTTCGGCGGCTTCAGACAAACCCTGCATCCCAAATCACCTCCTATGTCCTTCTGAGGAGTCTCACGCCATAAAGAGACCCTCGGACAGTGACAACACTCATTTGTGCAATGTTTTCCTTTTCAGCATCAGGGCAAATACCAGGTGGTTTGGCCTTCCTTGTGGCCTCAGGGCAACAAGGCCTCTTGTAAGATGGCCAGACTGCCCACAATGCAAACAAGCCCCTTTGGACTTCTGCTGTAAAGTGGCAACAGTTTTATCAAGAGCTGCCATGTGTGTATTGAGGACCTTTCTGAGTTCATCTCCCATAGCATTGGCTTGGACCTTAGCAACAGGCTGGGGAGTGTTAAGTTCATTGCAAGCAGAAAGCAGCTGAGGAGCTGTTGGATGTTCTTCAGGTAAAGCTAAAATCACTTTCTTACATTTTTCATTTGCATTAGTAAAAGCAAGGCTTTTAATGCCATAGGGGTGAGCTACCTCATCTGGGCACTGCCTTTCAACAGCTTGTGTCAATCCATCTAAAAATGCACTATAAACTTCAGTCTCACCTTGCATTATTGTGGAAAAAGCACAGCTACCAGCTGGCTCTACAGCACATAAAGCCTTTCTCACAGTGTCCTTGACATTTCCTAAGGCAGCTCTGGGCAGCACAGCCTGATCCTGGCACTTGTCATACGGTGAAATCCGTATGACTGAACTGAGCAACTGTGAGCTGAGCATTCCACCTTTCTCTGACTCTGTGTCACAGTGTGACTGGGGTTTGCTAATTTTAATATATTTAATTTCTCTTGGGGATCACATTTAGGAGTAAAGACAAAGCAGGCTCACAGCTTAAAAGGGTACAAGAAATTTATTAACAACACAAAACAATTCAGAATGAGATTTCTAGATTATTCCCTCCTCCCCCCTTCCTCATACCAGAAACATACAGAAAAAATATTTCGGTCAGTTATTCACTTAAATAATAATTTCAGTTCACTCAAGAGAGAAAAGCCCCTTCTTTTTGTTTAGGCCTAGAGGGTGTCTCACCCTCATAATTTGCATCTGCCCGGAAACTAAAATTATGATTTTTCTTCCCATTTTCACAGTCTTTCCAGAGCTGTATATGGGTTGCTGAAAAACACATGGGGTGTCATTTTAAAGGCAGGCTGCTGAGAACACAAAAAGTCCCTTTATCTCACTCTTCACCAAATATCTCTGTCCAATATTCTAGTCCCAAAGACAGAGAGCTCCATTTCTTGAGGCAAAAAAGGTCTTCTTCTCAAGCACTTAACCTCTCCAAGTACATTCTACAGTTTAAAGGAATTTTAAGTAAAGTCACGATCCTCTAAAGCCCACAAAAAAAAAGGTTTTAAGCTACTTATCAGTTGCAAACTTTTCCATCTCTCCTTTTATGACTCTTGTCTTCCTTCTACTGACTTCTGTAATTCCTCTTGCTTCATGCTTTCTGTTCTGGGGAGCTCAGGAAATCCAAAGTCTCCTTCAGGCGCTAAAAGTTAAACTTGTATCCAAAACGGTAAAGATCCAGGCTGAAGCCATGCTGGGAAAAACGTGGCTACCACGTGGAGATGAGATGGCTGGAAGCCGCGCGGGGCCGGGGGGCCGAGCCCGAGCGGAGCCAAGGCCGCGCTGGGTCCCCCCCCGGGCCCATCCCGGGTCCGGGCCCTCCCCACCCCATGCCGGGACCGGGCCCCAGACCTGCTCCCCTCCGCGACCGGAAAGCCAAAAGACCCAAACTAACTTATTTTCCTGTGATTCGTAAAAGCAAAACAGCGTTTTAATTGGTTTCCTGTGCTGTCAATCACTAGCCCAGGTCTCTGATTGGTCCCCACAGCCTCAAGGGAGGTTCCCAGAGAAGCCACTGCTCCCTTTGTCTCAGGACCATGTGCGTTCCATGGGGCTTCCATGGGGGATGGGCCACCCCCCCCCCCCTTTCCATGTGTCTCCAGCACACTCTGTAGCGAGGCTTTCTCTACTCCAAGTCCCACAAGAGATACTGATACTTGGTTACAATCAGGGAAGCCACATTACGACAATCTGCAGGAGTGAGATCATAAAAAATAAAATCCTTTTTATCATGTTCTCAAAATAAGGAGCAGCCAGGTTATTCTTCTTTATAGCTTGTCTGAGTTCTTTGATTCCATGATGAGAGAGGGCCTCCTATTGTGGATTGAGATAATTTCTACTATATCTCACAGGCATAGCAAGAAATTGCCCCTTGGAGGAATCAAAACCTTTACCTGGTTCAAGATTCCATCTAATTCCTGAGCAATTAGGTAAATGTAATGGAATGTTGTCACTTTGGCTTTTAAAATCAGTTTTAGGCAAGACAGCATTTCCATTTGCTCTCACTCCCTGATCTACTGTTGAACAATGACCCCAGGTTGTGTCCCAAGTCTGGCATTCTCTGGCACACGTGCTAGTGATTTTATTCCCTCTGGTAGAAGAGAAGCAGCAGCACCAGCATGAGCAGGAGCAGGGAAGGAAGCAGAGGGTGCCCCAGGAGCTGGGGGAATGCAAGCTGTGGTGGATGTCAATGGGCTGACAGCATGACTGGAGCCTGGCAAAGCCTGCCAGACGAGAATAGTACCCATTTCTAATCCAAAAGGACCATTTGACACATGTCTCTTTTAACTATCTGGAGATTCCCTAGATGTGCCTTTTAACAATCTGGGGATTCCAACAGTTCTTTCATTAACCAAAATGGCACCACACGGGGCACCATCAGTGTTGGGTTTCTCTGGGATATTTTTTCTCTTACCTTATATTTACCTGTATCTATGTACACAAACAACAGGGCAGGAATGCTGGAGGAGCTCTCTTGGAGCTTTATTACATCACAGTCATCAGCCTCATTTTACAGAACCAAGCAAGGGAGATGGAACAGCTCCAGCTGCCTGCACAGAAGATGAAGTTCTCTTTGTGCCAACGTCTTTTAACAACTTTCTAGTCAATAACATAAAATTAAAAGCTGACAATTGTTCGCTGTGGCCAATTCATAAAGTTACATGTACATCTTGCTTTTAACAATGCTTGTCTGTAATAGCTTAAAGAAATGGATAAACCTTCATTATTAAGCTTAACGTATTTTCCTGAGGCCTGTGTCTACACAGCTCACAGCCCTATTGTTCCCTCTCCGTTCATCTTCAGCATTCTTGCATTTCTCCATCCTGAAATTTGCTTTCACACAGATTTTTGAGAGTTCTATACCTTTTCCATTTCCCACAGTGCCCCGCAGGGTTTTGCTGTCAGTGGGAGTGCTGGAAGAGATACTGGGAGCACTGGGAGAGAACTGGCAGCACAGGGAATGCTATGAGGGAACTGGGAGGGCGAGTGGAAGCAGCGGGAGTGAAGAAGAAGGAGCGCTGGGAGGGGGATTAGGAGCACTGGGAAGGTGCAGTGCTCGCAGTTCCTTGGCAGTGCTCTCCCATCCGTGCCGGTGCTTGCCAGGCAGAGGGACACTGCGAGGGGACTGGGAGGAAACTCCCCAGCACTCGGCACCGTGCAGCAGCCCCAGGTGTGACCAGGGAGGAGGGAGAAGGGGCCACAGTCACTACCAAATGACCCTCCCCCCCTCCAAAAAAAGAAGACGGGGGTTACAAGAAGAAAAGAGATATAAAATGGAAAAGAAAAACTTCGGTGAGTGTGATTGAACTGGGGACGACCCTCCTTCACTTACGATTTGAAGGGTCTCGGTTGAAGGAAAACACATCCTTTGCATGACTTTTGTTTTCTCGCTAGGCGGGAGATCACGGTTTTCCATTCATATTGTGTTTAAATGGAAGGAGAGTGCCTTTATGGTGCTGCTCTATGGGTTTGAATTGAGGGGAAGCGCTCCATTTTACTGACCTTAAGAGTCAAAGGCGGGCAGGCTCCGAGCTGGTCTCCAGCCAGCGATGCGGGACTTCCCGGCCCGTCCCGTGACTCAGCCAGGCTGGCGAGAACCGCGGGGACTGAGCTGCACCTGCTGTTCCATCCATCAGGCACTGGGCGCTTTTCCCTATTGCTTCCTTCGGGACAGGACCGAACATCTCCCCGCCCCGCCGGTCCATCCCAATCGCTGATTGGTCAGAAGTTCCATAAAATGCTGCTCCTGCTGTCCGGCCCTAGCGACACCTTGCCGCAGCTTCCGTCCGCCGCTCTTTCTCCCGGCGGGACCGGACCGATTCTCTCTCCCGGTGCTTTCATGCCGGTCCGTGCAGGCGGTCCCGGAGCTGGGAGCGGCTCCAGCACAGGTACGACCCCGCTCGGTTGTGCCCCAGCCCGGGCTCGCTGCGGCCGGAGGGGCCGCGCTGAGGGGAACGGGGCGGTTCTGGCGAGTTCCTTGGGCCGGGTTCCCCCGTGTGCCCCTGGCCTGAGCTGGCGGAGGGAGCGGCTGCCCGCGGTCTCCTCCTCCCCGCGGATCGCTGGGGACTGTTTGAGTCGGTGAGTCGGGGGTCTCTCTGAATTTTTCAGACAGAAATCAGAGTTTAGGGATTGAATCAAAACATTTGGATAGTTTGAAGTTAAGCTACTTGCACATAAAGTTGAAGTTTTTAGGATAAGTAAGTTTTAAAATGAGCTTAGGTGCTTTTAGTGAATAAAAGGTTTTAGTGAAAAAAATGTTAAAGTAGCAGTGCGAGTTTTAGTGAAGGTTAAAAAATAAATACTGTTGTTTTCTGTGCGGCATGGTTTGAAAGACAGGTATTTGCCAAGAAAGGCAGGAGCCCCTCCCTGAGACGGAGGGTGCAAATCCACTTTTCTCTAATGTATTACAGTTTTGAAATTAAGAGGCTTTCAATAAAGATACGGGGTTAGGAATTACAGTTCTTCAGTGGTGGTGGAGACCCTTCTCCTGTTACCATCCCAGTTTGCAGGCAGCGCCAAGAATGGGGCGGAGCGATGATTTTCTTTCCTGCAGGGAATGATGATGGCAGCTTTGTCCCGGGTGGGAAGGTGCGGGAGAGACTCTGCTCACGGATCTCGGGGCAGTGCCGGTCCCGGTGCTCCAGCAGGATCCGTGCAGGTGCAGGTGCAGGTGTTCGGTAGTCCGGGCAGGGGGTTGCGGGGTCCCCCAGCCGAGGAAAGCAGCTCCCGGTGTCGCTGTGGCAGAGCGAGGGTTTCCAGCCGCCGTTCTCCCGAACAAGCGGAAGGGCAAGCGCCTCCCACTGTCCCGTTACCCGCCCCTGGTGTCGCGGTGTTCCACTCGCCCTCCCCTTAAAGGGACAGGGAGTGTTCCCCTCCCCTATCGCCAGCCGTTTTAACACGTCAGTGGGAAAATATTCCAGACGGGGAGGACAGGGGAAAAGGAAAGAAAAAACCAACGGCCAACACTGTGGAAGCTCCAGGAACAGAGTTTTAAAAATGATAACCCAACAAAGTTAGTGCCTAAAGCATCAAAAAGTTAATCCCATGAAAGTTAACCAAACCCACGAGCTGGTGCCACAGCAGCGATGGCTCATCCCGGTTCCCTTCCTGATCCTCGGTGTCTTGCAGGGCCAGCAGCAGCCGTGAGCTGACATCATGTCCCTTTCAAAGGGCCATCCCCATGTGTGTACAGCTGTTCTCAAGGCCGATCTCCCAAAGGCTTTTATCTTGATGTGTCTGGAGCAAGGGGCTCATTCTTCTGAGCAGAGAAATTCTGCCTGTGAGCAGGAGCAGAGTGAATTCTGCTCGATTCATGGGCCTATGAAGAAGCCTCAGCATCTCCAGGGGGAATCAGCAGTGGGGCTGAAACACTTGCCAGGGGCACAAGAAGCCACTTGTCATAAGCAGGGGGACGCCCCTTGTGAGCATGCAGAGAGTGAAGATGTGGAGAATGGAATCTGCAGCAGCGATGGCAGCGTGAGGGAGCCCCTGGGTCCCCAGGGCACATCAGCAACCGGCCATGGGCACAGAAGCATCCTCAGGAGATTCCCGGGTGAGTGCAGGGCCAAGCCTGTGACCTCCAGGGAGGGGCCAGTGTGACTGGCAAGGCCAGGGCTGGCAGGTGTGTGGCTGTTTCCCGATGTGTGGAAGAGGCCTCGTGCTCCACTCGGCCCCAGCAGGGGCTGGAAGCGGCAGCCGCAGCTGCCCCCAAGGCTGTGCAGCTCTCCTGCTGCAGCCTGTCCCCAGCCCGCTGTCCCTGGCTGTCCCCACAGCTGTGTCCCTGCCTGTGTCCAGGCTCTTGGCTCTGTGGCTGCAGCTGAGGGAGGAGCAAACAGGCTGAGAGCTCCCTCCTGTGCTCCCCGGCCATTGGGGGAGCAGCTTCGAGGGCTGGCTGTGGTTCTGGCAGCCAGCAGCTCTTTCCTGCTCCAGGCCAGTGGTTCAGCTGCCATCCCGTGCTCATCTTGGTGCTGATCCTGCTCCTGTTGCTGCTGCTGGCGTTGGCGGTGGCCTTGGCTGTGCAGTCAGGTAAGGGAGGGGCAGCAGGCTGGGCCCAGCCCCTCGGGGCAGAGCGGGGTCCCTGCTCCCTGCACAGGGCAATCCTCACACCTTCTCCTCTTCCCCCTGCAGCAACACAGGTTCCAGAGGTTCCAGTTCCA
Organism: Muscicapa striata striata; assembly: GCA_030060385.1. Classification (NCBI taxonomy): domain Eukaryota; kingdom Metazoa; phylum Chordata; class Aves; order Passeriformes; family Muscicapidae; genus Muscicapa; species Muscicapa striata. The sequence goes on along the minus strand of JAREIS010000549.1, from coordinate 71,001 downwards.
CCTGTGACTTCGCAGTTGGTTCTGGGCTGTCCCCCTCGCTGGGTTGGATACAATGGAGACTGCTACTACTTCTCAAGGGATTACAGAACCTGGGATCAGGGTCAAGAGCGATGCTCCGAGCTCGGGGCCTCCCTGGCCATTGTCAAGGATGAGGCAATGGTGAGTGAGGGGCTTTGGGCACTGTGGGGTGTCTGAGGGGAGCCTGGGGGTGCTCCTGGGCCGGGCTGGGTGCTGGTGGGGCTGGGGCTGCAGCCCTGTGCCGGGGCCTTGCAGGGAAGGAGCCCCGGGGCCGTGTCCCCCCGAGGGGCCGGGGCAGCTCCCACTGCTCTCTCCTTGGCAGGATTTGCTCTTCCGCCTCCGCGGGAACGGCGATTACTGGGTCGGGCTGCGCAGACGGGGCGAGCACCTGCAGTGGGGGGACGGCAGCAGCTTCAGCTCCTCGTGAGTGCCGGGGAGCCGGGCAGGGCATGGGGGGACAGGGGCACAACGTGTTCCCCTGGGAACCAGCGCTGGCTCTGCTCCTCCCTGCAGGGTTCCTGTCCTTGGCAATTCCGAGTGTGTGTACATGGCTGAGGAGAAATTCAGGAGTTTCAGCTGCTCGAATCCGCAGCCGTATCTCTGCAGCAAGGCCCAAGCTCCCCTGTAACAGGGGCTGGAGAAAGGAGCTTCTGAATCCACGGTCGCTCCTAGTCTGGATATGAGGATAGGTGGCTGCACAGAACTCTGCGGCTGTGTGCAGGAAGTATACCTGATCTATTCTTTCTAATTCTATTCTTTGTAGTGTGGGAGTCCAGGGCGTTCCCCTGACTTCCCTGGGGATCCAAAATTCCCCCTGGCAGGCCTCTCAGAGACCCCGGAATGAGACCCAGGTGTCTCAGAGGCTGAATTTAACCCTTGGGAAAATCTGCCAACATTGCAAGAAGAATTACAGGTCACAAAAATAAGCAGGGTATAAGTTAGACTGTTAAAATGTAGATAAATAGATTTCTGAGATGTCTGTGATAAGAAACGTGGCCAGCATGGAGGATTTGGGGCGTGGTGTGCCCCTTCCTCCTTCTTCTCTGTGCCATCCATGTTGGATGGCGTGCTGGCAGCCACAGATTGGATGGGGACAAAACTGGACAGTGTAATAAGGTTGTACTGTATTGGAAAGTGACTGTAAATAATAAAGATGTAGATTAGAGTATAAAAAATAGGGTTCTTCCTCTCCCAGGCAGGCATTTGGTCATGGTCGCCTTGCTGAGGGACGTTTGTCAGCCTGTCGGGACACTCTATAGATAAAATATAATAAACAACCTTGAAACAGCAGAAGATCATCCCGAGCAGTTTCTCACCGGCAGCTTCAGGAAAACCCTGAATCACAAACCACCTACATGTCCATCCGAAGAGGTCTCATGCCTAAAGAGAGCCTCGGACAGTGACATGAAGTACCTTTTGGGATGACGTGGGGAGAAAGTTATGTGCTGTCCAGGCAAGTGGGGATCTTTTTGGTGAAGTTTTTCCTTTTATTTCACACTATTGTGAAAGCTTTTGAGTTTTCAGGGAACGGTTCAAGTCAGGTTTCGGGTGCCCCATTTAAAACCCCTTCCCCTCTTTCCTCTCCCCGTGTTCCTAAACCCTCTTGCTCGTCTGAGGGGTGATCAGCAGGTGGTAGCTATCAGAGAGTACAGGGCTGCTTTTGACTCTCTGACACCTCCCGATCCCCTCTCTCCCCTTTCTGGGGCAGCACTGGCCATGCTGCTCTGGAACTTCCCCCGAACCTTCCACCTATGCCCACCTACCTAATTCTGCCTCCTGTTAATGTTTCACAAAATGCGCCAGCAACGTGGCCAGCCCCGCCATTTTGCCTCCTTCATACTCCAGTTTTCCCACCCTTCTACCTTAAAATGGCCGCTTTCCCACCTCTTCTCCACCTTTTCCCCTGCTTTCCATCGCACCTGGCCCCTCCTCCCCCCACGTGTCGATGGGTGTAACTGCGTCAGGACCCTCTCCCCCCATTGGGAAGCCCCTGCTCGTTGCAGACCCCAACCACTCCCCCTCCATGGTTGGCTTGTCCCCTGGCCAGCCCCCTCCCGGCTCCCACACCACAGGAACCGGAAGTGACCCAGACCGGAACGAAGCCATCTTGACTTACACTGCCATACGCCTGCCTGACAAAGAAACCTCGCCCTGGGCCCAGACACCCTCCATACCCCTCGGAGGGTGAGAGTGAAAGTTCCTCAGACTCCAACTCCAGCCCTGAGTACAAGGATCCTTGGGCAAACATTCAGAGGGAAGCTACCTGGGAGGTAGACTGGGAACTGGCAAATAAAATCATAGTCTTCCCAGTTATTTATAAGCGAGGGAGTAGGAAGAGTGCCACAGCACCATGGGAGTCCCTCCCATATGGGGAACTTAAGGAATCATGTAAAGCAGCAAAGGAGCATGGTTGGACATCCCACGATTTCAAAAACCTCCTAGAAGCCACCTTCTCTGCCCATGTTCTAGTGCCCCATGATATAAAAAACATTATCAATTGCCTGCTCACCCCAGCAGAAGCTATGTTGTGGAACCAGCACTTGAAAAGGCATCTCAGAATTCTAGCTGATGCTTATTTGAAAGATACAGACAGACCAAATTTAACACTAGAACAGTTGGCTGGAGAAGGTGATCTTCAAAAACCTATCGATCAAGTTGACACACTACCAGAAGCCACTGTGCTTGACATCGCAAATGCAACAAAGACAGCCTTGCTCTTAACCCGTGATGACTCTGTCCCAACCCAAAGCTTCACAAACATCAAACAGGGGGTGGGTGAATCTTTTATAAAATTTGTGGACAGACTAAAGCTAGCACTTGAAAAACAAATTGAGAGCTGGAAAGCTAGAAAAGAAATGCTAGCTAAAATAGCCATGGCAAATGCAAACCAAGAGTACCGAGCCATCCTGAGATTCCTGCCTCTAGATACTGATCCCACCATTGATCAGATGGTGGAAGCCTGCACAAAACACACATCCACTGAAAATTCTGTATCATAGGCTGTAGCTAAAGCAGGAGCATTTGCTGCCAGGAAAAATCAAAAATGTTTTAATTGTGATAAACCAGGACATTTCCTAAAAGACTGCCCTGACAGAGCAACCATACATGATCATTGAAAATGTCACCCGTGGCCCCAATCCCAATTCCCTTGCTGTTGGGAAGGTTGATTCAGGAAAACCTTGCAAATATGAATGCTTAGTGAAGGATTCTGAGAATATAGAAACCATAAGCAAGATTGAAATTAAAGCCAACTTTGAGATACCAGAGCTCAGTTACTAAATAGCCAAAAGACAATAGGATGGCCGGCAGAGGATAATCCCCTCGTGATTAACAATGCCTGCTGCTAGAGGGAAAGTCCAAAGATCAGAGAAGACCATGCTAGGGTCCAAAGAGTAGTTTTTAGGGTTTAAAGTGTAACACAGTATGGTAATGCAATGATTCTTATAGGCTGTATGTAAATGCTATAGGATTTGTATCTTGTGTTAGATTGGTTAGTGGAAATTAGAATATTCAACATGGAAGAAGATTTATTGTATTGTAAATGGGAAAATTGCTCTCTTACCCTCTTACTCTCTTACCTCTCACCCCTTACCCTCCCTCCCTCTCTTACTGCTACCATCCATCTCTCACTTCTCTCTCATACCCCCACTCTCTTTCCATCCTGCTCCGAGCTGTGACTGGCAGCTCCCAACAGGACTCTGTACACCCAGGCCATTACAATAAACTGCAACATCAAGACCAGCTTATAGAGAGTGCCTGAGTTTGTCCCTGACAACCGTCCACCCCAGACCACAAAGACTCCTACACCTTGCCAACTGCATTCGGGAAACTTCCAGTGGAGCGCAGAACGGCCCCACACTATGACAAGAAATCAGAAGCTGTTTCACCCCACCTTGCCTTATATCACTGAGCAACAGGAGGCTCAGCCAGCAGCCTCGACAGCTCCAAAAGCCTGCACCCAGCACTGCGGGCTGCCTGCCCACTGCCGGCTCACACCACACCACAAACACAGCACCGCCCGCGCCCCTCAAGCTCTGCCACTTCCTGCCCTCAACAAAAACAGCCCTGCCAACACCAGCATGTCCAGCAACACAGCCATGAACACAAACTCACTGGCAAAATTAAAAAGGTTATTGCTACAAAAGTCTTGGGAACTGTGAAATGGTTCAATGTGAAAAATAGATATGGATTCATCACCCGGAATGATACCCAAGAAGATGTGTTTGTCCATCAAACTACAATCAAGAAAAATAACCCTAGAAATGTCTTCGCAGTATAGGAGATGGAGAATTGGTGGAATTTGATATAGTACAAGAAAGAAAAGGCCCCCAAGCAGACAATGTTACAGGCCCCGGTGGATTCCCGGTGCAAGGAAGCATTTATGCACCAAACTGCAACTACTGTCCACATCCTAAAAAACGTTGTCCCTCACACAACAGCCAAAGAAATAAAGCCCAAAGCCAGCAGCCATCAAGTCAGAGCAGCAACCCAAAAGCAAATACAGCACAAAACACCACTCAGCTGTCCTGCAACCAAAAGTCCATTCCTGTATTTACAAAACCTGCCAAACAGACAAGTGCCTTCTTCCAATCCCTATTGCCTCCCTACTTCCCTCCCACTTTCCCCTTTTTTCATTCACAAAATAAGTCCTTTCAAAATTTCCCCAAATCTCATTACCCTTTCTTTATGTTCCCTCAAATTCCTACCCCCCTTTGCCCACCATGGTCTCCCTCCCACAGCCATGCTTCTCCCTACCTTTACTACCCAGCTGTCAATCTGTTTTTCCAAAGTTCCTTTCTAAAACAAAGGGGGGGATGATATGGGGAGAAAGAAAAATCTCCCAAAGTAACAACCTCTGTTTTTTCTTCAAAATAAATTATTTCTATTTAGAGTTCCAACAGGTACAGCACCCTCATTCTGCCAACTACATTGCTAATAGCCACAAGAGTGCCAGTCCACACTGAAGAATCCCTTTCCTGACTCAGTTTCCTGACAAGCCATGCTGAGAAAACTTCACCTCTCTTCTTACCAGTTCCAAGATGCTTCAAAAATCCCTTCTTACATTGAGGACTCAAAAAATTGCTTGCATTTTGAAAATGGTTTTATGAATGCTCTTAATTATTTTTGTTATTTTGTGTTCTTTAGTTGCCTCAACCATTTGATTTTAAAATCCTTTAAAGAAGCCTTCTTAATTAAAAAACGAAAGGGGAGTTGTGGAGGCTGGTGAGCCTACAGGAATGGAGTTAGCCACTCTCCCTTGGAGAGAAGGCTCTTAGGCACCTACTTTTCTGATATTATAGAAGAATATTTCTCCCATAATGCCTCCCTGCTCTAAGCAAATTGTTTGTATCCCGCTGGCTCTTCCTCCCTTGTTCCTCCCCTGCACCCTCAACGAATTGGTCTGATGCTCTACCCTCCCCTAAGCTGTCCTATATAAACACCTCTCCTCCAACTCTGTTTGGAGTTTCTCATCCCTGGACCCCCTCAAGGAGAAGACCAATAAATCTGCTCTTTGGAACCCCCACAGGAGGCTCCCATCCCTTTTCTTCACTGTCGCTGAATCACAAAAGAGCTAAATCACTTTCGCCCGGGAGCGAGGACGTTGCCTGTGCCACTAGGACATCTTCTAGAGACGCTTCTCTGGAAGATTGCAGCACTCCACCATCACATCACTGCAACAGGTGGTCCTTGCCTCGGTGGCCCTTGTCTACACCTCCCTTTTTCTTCTTCTTCCCTTACTCCTGCTACCAATTTTCTCATCCTTACTTTGCACCCTTCTTTCCAGTTGCTAAAAAATTTTCATGCCTCCACTAGCAAAGTCTCTAAGTCTTGTGCTGTCAGACCCCGTATCTGCTGAATTTTGTGTTCCATGTCTCCTGTAGATTGTCCTAGAAATAAACCTACTGTTTCTTGTACCTCTTCCTCAGACTCAGGATTTAAAGGTACATGGTGATGCATTGCATCTCACAAATGTTTTAAAATTTCAGAAGGTGTTTAAGAGGGACCTTGCTTGACTGCATACAGGGTCGGCAAGTTTACAGTTTTAGGAATTGCTCTTCCTAACCCCTTCACTATAAAGTCTTGAAAATAATTTATAAATTATAATATTATAGTTTTTCTGTATTTTCATTATTATTGTGATTCTAATGTGGATTTTGAAGTAGAAAGAGACTTCTCCTTTTCCTCTGTGTTATTTTACAAACATTTTCTGCTGAACTCTCAGCTACTTTCAAAACCAATTGCTTTTCTGTCTCCATTAAGGCATCAAAAACCAGCTGGAGATCTGACTAGTTATGTGGATATTGTTTTACCAGAAACGCTAACTGCTTTGCCACACCTATTGGGTGACTTTAATAACATTTTGCAATCTTTTCCTAAGCCTCTAAATCCATTGTTAAAATGAAATTTTAACTAATATTTTTTTCCCTTCAGGACTTACAGCTTCTGTCAAAGGTGTTTGAATAATTTTCTTAATTTGTATCCAGGTCTAGGATGCTGCAGGTCCCTTTGGAGAGGGCTCCTCTTCCTCATGGTCACTGTTGGGCAGTGGGAGAGATTCAAGAGTAAGTTGGATATTGAAGGGGGATAGAACAGAACCAGAAGCTGAAGTTGAAATAGAAACTGGAGTTGATTCAGCTGAGCTTAGAGCTGGAGTTGAAATAGAAATGGCTTTAACTGGAGTGGGGATGGAATATGAGCTGGAGTTGAGATAGAAATCCCAGGAGGTGGAATAACAGATGGAGTTGAGATAGACATTGGAGTTGGCTTTTTTACAGAAGTAGAGGGTAAAATGGGAGTTAGGGTTAAAAACAGTCTCAAATTTGATTCTCCTTTCAGCTTTTCTTGCCACCTAGGAGGTGGTTTAAACAAATTCCCCAAGTTTTGCTCCAGTGACTTAGCTGGATACACCTTGTCAGGGTGTGTGCAGCACTGATTTATGGAGCATGAACTACAACATGGTTTTAGCCTTCCTCTACTGGTTTTATTGTCTTTTTCCAGGGCCAATACCAAGGGGTCAGAGGGGGCTCCAATGCCCCAGTCCCTCTGCCACTCAGGGTGGTTCCAGAGGGAGAAAAACATGTCAGCATACATGTCACTTCTTCCCACTTCTGCTCCTGTCTCAAAACAAACATAAGCTGTAACAAAATCTCATAATCTAAAGCTCCACCTGGAGGCCATCTGACCCCTTTTCAAGCCTGTAAAAAGTGGCCACCACCGTGTACAAAACTTAACAAGAGCATTTTTCTTCCCTGTATTACCATACTCTGCTAGTTCCTTCCAATGTGCCAAACACGTCCTAAAGGACTAGTTTGAGGGATCTCTTTACTTTGGTTAATTCCCATCACTCCTCCTCCCCTCAACAAAACCAGCACTCTAATTCTTATTATCTCCTCCTTTGCTTCTTGTCTCCCTCCCACCCAAACCGAGCTTCACAGCTCCTTACAGCCCTTTCCCAGCCTTCCTCTCACACAGCCACAGCTCAGGTACTGAGTGTGACTTTCCACACACCAGCTTTAAAATCTTTGGTTCTAAATCAGCTCCATCAGGGAGCTGTTGGCCCTGAGCACACTCTCTGTACCGGTTAGCAGAAGAACAATAATAGCATCCCGTGCAAATCTTACACTGCAATAGCACCCACACACCATGCCAGCCTCTAGATGCACCAAAAACTGCAGGAAACTTCCCACAAATACAAGCTATTCCATTCACCTCTTCTTGACTTTCTAAATTCTCTACAGCCTCTTGTTCCCAATCCAAAGCCACCAGTTTTCATAACAGACATTTGATATAAACCTTCAAATATATTCTTGCATTTCCCCTGTCCATCCACCAGTTTACTGAATTCACAAACTCCCACGAGTCCAGCCCAAACCACTGAGGGAAGGGAACTCCCTCTGTCTGCCTAGGTTGGATTCTCAGACAGAACTTACCCTTATTATTTACAAACACAACCTCCTTGTCTAGAATTACAACTAAGCCATTATTAAAAGCTTTTACTCTTCTCTGCTAAACCGGTCCTGTCTTTTGTCTGCACTAATTTTCTTCCAAAACGCACATGTCTCAGATGCCCTCCCCCCACCCCTCAAAAAAAACCTTTCAACTTTCGACAGAAGATGGCAGTGTTACTTTAAAAAATACACGACAGCTTTAGCATGACTCTCCGCCACTCACTGACGCGCAAACACCTCTTCCACGAAAATAACATCACAGCCTTATTATTCCCGCGGGAAACACCCACAAACACACTGTACTAAAGCACTCACCCTCAGTATTCCAGATCAACTAAAGCACACACACACACCACAACCACAGCGGGGAGGAGGCTTTTTGTTTTTTCTCACAACCCCTCTCACAGTCAGGACATATTCACAGCAGCATAATGACCGTAGACAAGGGTTTGTCCTTTAAACTGCTAGTCCCAAATTGCCAGCAAAATGAGACCTTTACGGCACAGCAAATGGCAAAATCCCGCTCTGGCGGCAACCAAAGCCCGAGCCCGGCACAGCAGCTCCACAGCTCTCTGCCGGACACCAAATCCAGCGGACAGCTCTCAGGCACACGGCACAGGCACAGCTTGTGCTGGGACGTGTCCCACGGCTTCCCAATGGCCTTTCCTGACCACGCGTACGCCTTACAGCTCCCTGTGTAAAACTGTTTCCATTTTTAAACACGCGGTTTTGTCCGGAGTTTTACAGGTCAGGAGTCCTTGTCTGCTGCTGGATGAACAGTCCGGGTGGTGGAGCCCTCGCTTCAGGAATATCCCGGGGGCGACCGGAGGGTTTCACCCACCCAAGCTGTCTCTCTCTCAGCCGAGCAGAATCTCAACCTGCCGTGGTCGCCAAATTGAATCGTAAAAGCCGATACGTTCACGGACAAACACTCTCTAATAGTTAAAGTTACAAACTGGTTTTTTTATTAAGACGCCGGCAGGCTGCACGGGGGTGATTCCCCAGAGACGTGGCAGCCCTGTACAAGGTTCCTTGCCCTCTAATTATTTCCCAAAGTTGTACATTCTATACATATGCATAACCCCAGCACCTCCCATTCCCACTCTGTACTAAAATGAGGCCAATAGTCCATCACAGGTGTGCAATTCTTCTCTTGAATTGGGTCGGCGGTCTCGAATTGGGTCTTGAAAGATGGAGCAAGACAAGTCTTTATCAGATCTCCATGACTCCCTGGCACAATCCGGAATATCCCCTGCTTGGTGATTGATTGTTATTAAGCCCAGGTGTTAGCCAGTGTTCTATTGGTTTCTAAGTTCACTTACTCCGCCTCTCTCTATAAAGAAAACTGAAACAAGCTCATAATGGCAAACAATATCTCTAGTAGCACTAGCTTAAACATCGAATCAACATTAACCTATCGTTTGTTTCTCTAACTTATACCCTGATCAATATGAATTGCTTCTAACCCTTAACTACAACCTTAACCATTTAAACCACGATTCAGTCCCCGCTGCCCGGACGCTGCGGCAGCACCTGCGGAGACAAGCGCAGCCTGCGGGAGCCGGGCAGGGACACCTCCCGCCTGAGCAGCGGCGCCAGGGCCGAAACTGTGCCGGGCACGGAGCAGCCACCTCCGGGCTACCGAGAGCCACCGGGATGAGCCATCGCTGCTGCGGCACCGGCTCGTCCCCAGCGATCCGCGGGGAGGAGGAGACCGCGGGCAGCCGCTCCCTCCGCCAGCTCAGGCCAGGGGCACACGGGGGAACCCGGCGCAAGGAACTCGCCAGAACCGCCCCGTTCCCCTCAGCGCGGCCCCTCCGGCCGCAGCGAGCCCGGGCTGGGGCACAACCGAGCGGGGTCGTACCTGTGCTGGAGCCGCTCCCAGCTCCGGGGCTGCCGCCCTGCAGCGACGCTCTGCTCGCGGAAATACCCACCGGGTGTGACGGCCGCTGTTTATACCCGGGACACAGCAGAGCTTCCCGTTTAATCTTTTGAGCGTGCGGCTCAGATATCGAGTGAATAGCCTAATACAGTAATGGAGTAATAAAACGCCAAACTAATTAAAGCACCCCAGCCCCAGGGAAGCTGTTTCTGGGCCGTGCCGACAGGCGGGTGCAGCCAGAGCAGGGCAAGTGACAGCGCAGCGCTGGCAGTGGCGGTGTCCAGCGGCGCTCGGATTCTGCCAGGCTTTGACCCTTAAGATTAGTAGAATGAAGCGCTTTCCCTCAATTCAAACCCATAGAACAACACCATAAAGACATTCTCCTTCCATTTAAATATTAAATTAATGGGAAATCGTGATTTCCCGCCTAGTGAGACAACTAAAATAATGAAAAAGGTGTTTTCCTTCAACTGAGACCCTTCAAATCGTAGGTGAACGGGGGTCCTCCTCATTTCAAACACAATTACTGAAGTTTTTCTCCATTTTAAATCCATTTTCTTCTCGTAACCCCCCTTTTTTTTTTTTTTTTTTTTTTTTTTTTTTGCGGGGTGTGGTGGTTTCTGAGGAGTGACTGGGGGCACTTCTCCCTCCTCACTGCTCACACCTGGGCTGCTGCACGCTGCCGAGTGCTGGGGAGTTTCCTCCCAGCTCCCTCCCTGGTAACTCAGACTGATAAGCACTGTAGATTTAATTAGCATACACAGCTTTATAACCAAGATAGCTTTGCAAGAGCAAACAGAGGGCCGAAGATTACAAGAAGATTGGATCAAGTCTGGCTCATGGGAAAGAGAAACTAAATAGAAGTGTAAAGTTTGTCTGTGTGATGTTTATCTAAATGAATGTAATAAAAATTTACTAGCCTTCCCAAAATGGTCTATAAACACATGTAGCTCCCAGTACATTTGCATTCTGATCTCCAGTCAGTGTCCCCGTCTCTCTCTCCATCGTCCATAATCGATGCTCCCGTGTCAGGGAAGGACCGGCCCCCCTGGGGCGATGGGCGAGCCCCCAGAACTGATCCTGACGGTGACAGAAAAGCGTCTGGGCCACAACCACCTGTCCTGCTGTGCCGTGACAGGAGAGCCGGGGAACTGAACTGTGGGACAGGACATGTCCCAGGAGAGAGATGAGAATAAAACCATGGCTGCTCTTCTGGGCGAGCATGGCTCCCCCATCCTAAAGCACGACCTGAAGTCACTTTTACCATGGGTGTCACACATGTTTCCTGACACCAGCCCTTCTTCTGTTTTCACCACCTGCTTCTGGGACAAAGTCCACATTCGGCTCTACGACCTGGCCATGAGCCACAGATTCAAATGCTTTCTGCATGGAGGGTGCTCATGAACACAATCAAAAAACAGGGGGGAAATGAGGCTGCCTGTGAAACCACCTCTGAAATGGTTGTAACAGTCAATGAAATTAATGGCAAACTGATTTCCCGCCTAGTGAGACACCATAAAATCATTAAAAAAGCTGTGTTTTCCTTCAATTGAGACCCTTCAAATCGTAGGTGAAGGGGGGTCTGCTGCAGTCTGGGTGTTGCTTGGGGTGATAGCAGGTAAAGAAACAGGAAAGGCCTTTGCAGGGGTTTCACAGAGATGTTTATTATTGTCACGTGGGTGTACAGTCTATTGCTCAGACAACAAAGGCAAAAGGCCTTTTGAGAGAGTCCAGGTTAAGTACATGGGATAAGCAGGCGGGGAAGAGGCATCAGAGACCAATTACCAGGGGACATGGGGGTGTCACAAAGGTGGGGTTAGGGCAAAGGGCCAACAGGGAAACAGGGTGGGAGTGACCGAAAGGCTGACGGACAGGGAGAGGGCACAGGGCTGGAGGCCTCTTATTTTCCCTAGTTGGGAATGCCTTTCTGGGTCTCCACAAGTGAGCATGTTATTATGGATCAATTCCACACTGGAAAACAGTCTTCATCCCCTACTGCTCTTTGCATCACGCAAAGACTTCGGGGGCTGCTGCCCAACGAGCTCCTGAGTTGTGTCTTCTTTGTCAACCTTATCAGCCCCTTGTTCAGTTGTAACAACGTCAGTAAAATGTAGCGAGCATTGGCCCAGCGCCTCAGGATTTGCATGTCTCTTCCAAAGAAAGGGGAAAAAAAAAAAAAAAAAGAGTGTTTCTCCCAAAGCACAGAGTTTAAAAGTTCATGTTACCGACATATATTTTTAAAAGGAAAAGAGGAACAGAAAAATATCAATTACTGTGCAAGTGATGCTCCAGTCTACTTCTGTTCTCTTCTTTTACTTTTAGCATCTCTCAGAATGCTTAAGAGTACTGGCAGTGTCCCCACCAAAAGGGTCTGTCTAGAAGGATTTGAGGCTGGATCGTCACAAAAATCTCCATCAACACTTTGCAGGGCACCAAGGGCACAGAGAAGTCTAAGGTCCATCCAGAATCAGGAGAAACAGATCACAAACCAAGACTGTAACACAGCCTAAAAAGCCCACCCAAACTCAAGGCTGAGCTTCAATAGGCTCCCAGCCCATGGGTGTGGGTGGAGAGCACAGGGGAGGCTCATTAGGGTCATTGGGATTCCTTTCTCTGCCTGAGCTGCCAAGGCCGGCAGACTCCGAGCACCGCCGACCGCCTGCCTTTGGCTGCGCTGTGCCTTGCCTTGCCTTGCCTTGCCTTGCCCCTTGCCCCTGCCCCTGCCCCTGCCCCTGCCCCTGCCCTGCCCCTGCCCTGGCTGCAGCCCCACAACACCCACAAGCACTTTCCGCGGCCCAGCTTCTCTGGCGCGGGAAAACTTTTCCTCGCGGTGCTTCCATTATGGGAGGGACATCGTCATCTCTAGACCGCGGAATCCCCCCCCTGTGCTTAGTCTACGAAGAACCGCTCCTCCCCCCACATTCTTTGTTTCTGGCAACGTCTGCCACCTGTTACTGGTCTGGCACAGGCTGGCTCTCGCTCCCGGTGCTTTCGGGCTGGTCCGGGCAGGCGGTCCCGGAGCTGGGAGCGGCTCCAGCACAGGTACGACCCCGCTCGGTTGTGCCCCAGCCCGGGCTCGCTGCGGCCGGAGGGGCCGCGCTGAGGGGAACGGGGCGGTTCTGGCGAGTTCCTTGGGCCGGGTTCCCCCGTGTGCCCCTGGCCTGAGCTGGCGGAGGGAGCGGCTGCCCGCGGTCTCCTCCTCCCCGCGGATCGCTGGGGACGAGCCGGTGCCGCAGCAGCGATGGCTCATCCCGGTGGCTCTCGGTAGCCCGGAGGTGGCTGCTCCGTGCCCGGCACAGTTTCGGCCCTGGCGCCCCGGGCTCGGCGCCGCTGCTCAGGCGGGAGGTGTCCCTGCCCGGCTCAGGGCTGGCACGGGATGAACTCGAACGTGCCTCAGAGCCCAAAGCACTGCAGGCGCCGAGCGGAGGCAGAAAGCGCCGCATCCTGCCTGCTTCGGGCTCTGGAGGCTCCTTGGCGCTGCCTTCTCGGCGAGGAGCCGCTTCCCGTTCCCAGGCAGGGACCCAAAGCGGCTGTGGCAGCGCTCGGTGTCGCCGGGCTCCGAGCCGGCGGGGCAGGGAATGCGGGGACAATGCTGAGCAGCCCGGCGCTGCTGGTTCTTTCTCCTGGGCAGGCGGACTCCGAGCCGCAGCTGTGCTGTCCCCGCAGGCGGCAGCTCCCAGGCGGTGTCAGCGCCTGTCCCGGCACGGAGCTGGGCTGCAGCGGCTGCAGAGCCCGAGGGGCCGCGGCTGCGGGCACCGGAGAGCTCCCGCAGGCTGCGCTTGTGTCCGCAGGTGCTGCCGCAGCGTCCGGGCAGCGGGGACAGCGCGGGACTGAGCTGGCAGCGCCTTCCTGAGCCTCGGTGTCCCGCAGGGCGGGGACCAGCCGGGACCTGTCATCATGTCCCTTCCAATGGGCCATCTCCGTAGGCGTAAAGCTGTTTCCATGGCCGATATTCGAAAGGGTTTTCCATCACTCCTGATTTGTCGGGAGCACGGGGCGGAATGTTCCGAGCAGTGGGATTCCGGCTGTGAGCTGGAAAAGAGTGAATTCTGCTCCATTCATGGGCGTCTGAAGGAGCTCCTGCATATCCTGGAGGGACGAGCAGTCAGGCTGATACACTTGCCAGGGGCAAAAGAAGCCACTTGTCATAAGCAGGGGGACACCACTTGTGAGCGTGCAGGGAGTGAAGATGTGGAGAATGGAAGCGGCAGCAGCGATGGCAGCGTGAGGGAGCCCTTGTGTCTCCGGTGCACACCAGCAACCGGCCATGGGCACAGAAGGATCCTCAGGAGATTCCCGAGTGAGTGCAGGGCCACGCCTGTGGCATCTAAGGAGGGGCCAGTGTCCCTGGCAAGGCCAGGGCTGGCAGGTGTGTGGCTGTTTCCCGATGTGTGGAAGAGGCCTCGTGCTCCGCTCGGCCCCAGCAGGGGCTGGAAGCGGCAGCCGCAGCTGCCCCCAAGGCTGTGCAGCTCTCCTGCTGCAGCCTGTCCCCAGCCCGCTGTCCCTGGCTGTCCCCACAGCTGTGTCCCTGCCTGTGTCCAGGCTCTTGGCTCTCTGGCTGCAGCTGAGGGAGGAGCAAACAGGCTGAGAGCTCCTCCTGTGCTCACCGGCCATTGCGGGAGCAGCTTCGAGGGCCGGCTGTGGTTCTGGCAGCCAGCAGCTCTTTCCTGCTCCAGGCCAGTGGTTCAGCTGCCATCCCGTGCACATCTTGGTGCTGATCCTGCTCCTGTTGCTGCTGCTGGCGTTGGCGGTGGCCTTGGCTGTGCAGTCAGGTAAGGGAGGGGCAGCAGGCTGGGCCCAGCCCCTCGGGGCAGAGCGGGTCCCTGCTCCCTGCACAGGGCAATCCTCACACCTTCTCCTCTTCCCTGCAGCAACAAGGTTCACAGGTTCCAGTTCCTCCTGCACCTCCGCTGTTGATTCTGGGCTGTCCCTCTGGCTGGGTTGGATACAATGGAGACTGCTACTACTTCTCAAGGGATCAGGGCACCTGGGATCAGGGTCAGGAGCGGTGCTCCGAGCTCGGGGCCTCCCTGGCCATTGTCAAGGATGAGGCAATGGTGAGTGAGGGGCTTTGGGCGCTGTGGGGTGTCTGAGGGGAGCCTGGGGGTGCTGGTGGGGCCGGGCTGGGTGCTGGTGGGGCTGGGGCTGCAGCCCTGTGCCGGGGCCTTGCAGGGAAGGAGCCCCGGGGCCGTGTCCCCCCGAGGGGCCGGGGCAGCTCCCACTGCTCTCTCCTTGGCAGGATTTGCTCTTCCGCCTCCGCGGGAACGGCGATTACTGGGTCGGGCTGCGCAGATGGGGCGAGCACCTGCAGTGGGGGGACGGCAGCAGCTTCAGCTCCTCGTGAGTGCCGGGGAGCCGGGCAGGGCATGGGGGGACAGGGGCACAACGTGTTCCCCTGGGAACCAGCGCTGGCTCTGCTCCTCCCTGCAGGGTTCCTGTCCTTGGCAATTCCGAGTGTGTGTACCTGGCTGAGGAGAAATTCAGGAGTTTCAGCTGCTCGAATCCGCATTGTTATCTGTGCAGCAAGGCCCGAGCTCCCCTGTAACAGGGGCTGGAGAAAGGAGCTTCTCCACACGGGGCAGTCCCAGCTTCACATCTCAGCCCAGCACAGGGCTGTCCTTTCTCAGCTGCATCCTGTGCCTTGCACTTGCTCTCAGGGTCACCTGTGTTGGGTTGATGTGGCCAGAAATGTGTATTCTATCTCTGTGTGTTAAAACCAGGTGGGGTAGTGATTTCTTATCTCCGTGACACGTACCATCTGCTAATGGTCCATCTTTAAGATAAGATGGGGCAATCTTTATCTTTTCCACAACTCATCCTCCCTCCAGGAAGACATCATTTGCTGCTGGGCCGTTAAGTCCCACTGTATGACTGATAAAATTACATCTTTGTGGACACTGCTGCTGGCCTAGGCAGATTTCGGCCAGGCCTTTCTCACAGGGTGTGCTGGGACACATGGAAAGGCGGGGAGGGGTGGTGGCCCATCCCCCATGGAAGCCCCGTGTAACGCACATGGTCCTGAGACAAAGGGAGCAAGGGGTCTTCTCTGGGAGCCTCCCCTGGGGCTGCGGGGACCAATCAGAGACCTGGGTTGGTAATTGACAGCCCAGGAAACCAATTAGAATGCTGTTTCGCTTTTACGAATCACAGGAAAGAAGTTAGTTTTGGTTCATTTGCTTTCGGTGGGGCAGGAGAGAGGAGCTGGCAGGGGCTCCGGGTCCCAGCGGGCCCGGCCCGGGCTGAGCCCCGGGAGGAGGAAGGGCCCAGCCCCGGGATGACTCCCGGCCTGGGAAGGCCCCGGGGTGGACTCGGCTCTGGCCCCGGCAGGCCCGGCCCCGGCCCCGGCACGCGGTGAGGAGAGCTTGGACTCGGGAATGCCCCGGAGCGGCTTCGGACCCGTGGGGGAGCCCGGCCCGGCCCGGCTCGGCTCGGCCCTTTGGCCCTACGTGGCTTGGCTTGGCTCGGTCCTGCCCGGCCCGGCTCCAGGCCTCGCACAGCGGCAGAAAGAAGTCCAGCCATTTCATCATCTCGTGTGGCTGCGTCTTTTCCAGCATGGCTTCAGCCTGAATCTTTACCGTTTTGGATACAAGTTTCACTTTTAGTGCCTGAATGAGACTTTGGATTTCCTGAGCTCCCCAGAGCGGAAAGCATGAAGCAGGAGGAATTGCAGAGGTCAGCAGAAGGAAGACAAGTTCTTATAGAAGGAGAGATGGAGGAGTCGCCACTGATAAGTAGCTTAAAACCTTCTTCTTGTGGGCTTTAGAGGATCGTGACTTTACTTAAAATTCCTTTAAACTGTAGAGTATCCTTGGGGAGGTTAAAAGTGCCTGAGATGAAGACCTTTTTTGCCCTGAGAAATGGGCCTCGGGAAGTGAAGCTCTCTGTCTTTGGGACTGGAATTGGACAGAGATATTTGAGTGGAGAGTGAGATGAAGAGTCTTTTTGTGTTCTCAGCAGCCTGCCTTTAAAATAACACCCCATGTGATTCAGCAACCCATATACAGCTCTGGAAGGACTGTGAAAATGGGAGGAAAAATCATAATTTGTAGTTTCCGGGCGGATGCAGATTATGAAAGTGAGGCACCCTCTAGGCCTAAACAAAAAGAAGGGGCTTCTCTCTCTTAAGTGAACTGAAATGATTATTTAAGTGAAAAACTGACCGAAGTTTTTTCTGTATGTTGCTAGTATGAGGAAAGGGGGAAGAGGAAATAATCTGGAAATCTCATTCTGAATTGTTTTGTGTTGTTAATAAATTTCTAGTTCCTTTTTTAAGCTTTGAGCCTGCTTTGTCTTTACTCCTAAATGTGATCCCCAAGAGAAATTAAATATATTAAGATTGGCAAACCCCAGTCACACCGTGACACAGGGTCTGAGTCTTTCTCTCATGACGTGAAGCTTTCTCAGGCCTAGCTGGAACCTTTCCCAAGCTAAGGCCTCTGTCTCTACTGCAAACAGGAGAGAAAGAATCATAACAATAGATAAACACCTGCTGGATCCGTGAGAAAGCCTGGGACAAGAGGTGTCTCTTTCTCTGCCCAATGAATTGTCTGCATTTTGTTTTGCATGTACTGTAGCCAGCTGGGCTGGCTGTTCACAGGAAGAGTCTCTGCAATCCATCCTGCCAGCCATGCTAGCTGGAGTGAGGGGATTGCCCTCACTGCACAACAAGCTCACATGAGGAATCCAAATAGCCCTGGGCTGTTGGAAATCCCAACATTCCCCAAGTGGCCTGAAGGTGAGACTTTTGGACTGTCCTTGGAAGAGGAAGAACAGCTGACACGTGATGAGGAATCCCGGTTTTGGCATCAGGCACCTGAGTGTGAAGAATGGTCTCTCTGTCTGTCTGTCTCTCTCTGTCTGTTTGTCTGTTGCAATGGATCTGACTGCTCTGCTGTGGGAGGAAAGCCAGCCTGGAGCAGGACAAGGATTTGTGTCCCTGAGGCAGAAGCAATGACAATGTGTGACTGTAACCCCCATCCCTCTGTGCTGGAGTGTGTGAAACAGAGGCCTCTCTAAATTCTTCAGAGAGAGATATCAGGTTGCAGGGATTGAATGAAAAGTATATTAAGCTGCTCATACATGAAACAGAGGTGTAAGCTTAAGCCTAAAGGAAGTAAGTAAGAATATATTTTAAGTGCCTTAAGAAGTAAAAGCCTTAGAATTTAATGTGAAAATGACTTTTAGTGAGAGCTCAGAAATAAAAAAAAACCTCAAAAACAAGACTCTGTGACAGCTCAAAAAGCATCATTTTAGACTTAACAAAAGTTTAGTAAGAATATTGCTTACATTTTTCATATGGAGCAGGTAGTCTCTAAGTGCAGATTATGTGTAAGCCTTCATATTAAAAACCTGGAATTCTATAAGTTTTAGAAGAAATGTTTCTGATGTGTGTTTTTAACCCATTGGATAATTTGTAAATAGGAATCAATATGCTGGGGAGAGACTCTCTCTCTTCTTTCTCCTCAGCACTGTCATCATCGTCCAGAAGAAAACAGGAGCTGTGGCGAGAACTTTGGTCTTCCCGGGTCCTTGCACCACAGAACTGCTTCTAATGGGGGCTTTACTTCTATTTGGGACTCTGTGCTGAAAGCTTTTAGCACAGACTTGAACACTTGGGACTCTGTGCCTTTTGAGACTGCTGTGCCTTTACAATAAACAACTTTATAGCAACTTCTGATGTTGAAGGTTGGGATTGTGTTCCTTCAATGTATGAGTGGGGAGAATTTTTCCCATTGTAATGCTAACAGAACCCGCCGGCTGTGCCCAGGGTTTTTGATGGCCCTGGATGGGCGGGTGGGTGGGACCGGAGCTACCCGGAGGGGGATGCGGATTTCGGGGGAGCGGGGAGGCGGGAGCTACTCAGGGGAGCACGAGGCTTCTGGAGGGCCCGGCTGTTTCTGGGGAGAGAGAGGAGAACTTCTCCAGTCTGCTCGGCGGGGTGAGGAGGGAGGAGACCCGGGAGCCGGCTGCATTTCAGCTGCCCAGCATCTGCCCTGCTACCTCGGAGGCACTGCTGACCACCAAAGACCAAATACTTCCTACCTCTGGGAATACACTGCTCATCTGGACACAGGATCGGAGTGAAGAGCTCCCACCTGAGCCAGCCCGGCCGCGGCTGTTCCACCCACCTCCCTGGCTCCCGCCTGCGCCTGCAGCTGTGCCCAGCCCTGCTACAGTTACACCCCAGGAACGGACACAGACCGAGTGTGCCCGCGTCTAAGAAAGGACTACAACTGACTTTTCTTCTGTTTTTCGTCGGTAATTTTAATAATTACTGTTGTTTTCTACTTGTGCTGTGAGTTAGAGTAGTAAAGAGCTGTTACTTTTACCTCCTTATCTCCGCCTTGAGTCCTTGATTTGAAACAATTATAACACTCGGAGGGGGGTGACATTGATTTCTCTATTTCAAAGGGGAACTTCTGCCGTTTTTTGGCAGAACTCTGTCCTAAAACCAGGACAGATTTTGGCGCCCAACGTGGGGCTGAGGGCATTAAAAGGCGAGTTAAGAGAGGAGTAGCAGCTCTTAAGCAGCAACATGTTGTCTAGTTTAATCTGGTTTGGGCTCCACGTGGTCACAGATATTTCTCTCCCATTTGCAAGCCCTTTTTTTGAATATGGGCCCCCTCACCAAATTTATTGTAGCTATGATCCGATTTGTGTTTTGGATTGATTTTGTCAGGAATTCATGGGTTTTTAGTTTTTTCTGGAAATTTGCCACATGGATCCTGAGCTATCGTACTCTAACTGCGTGTTTCTGGGATTATTTCAACAATGGTACTTACTGTGACAAAGCCACAGAAACATAGAATGTTAGTTGATACTGGTTCAGAATGCACCCTGATACCATCAGAACATGTGGGGAAGGTACCTGTTTCCATTGTTGGGGTGACAGGGGGATCACAGGAATTTACTTTGCTGGAAGCTGAGATTAGCCTGACAGGGAAGGGGTGGCAGAAACATCCGATTGTAACTGGCCCAGGGGCACCGTGCATTCTAGGCATAGACTTCCTCAGGAATGGCTACTACAAAGATCCAAGGGGATTCAGGTGGGCTTTTGGAATAGCTGCTGTATCGGCAGAGAGTATTAAGCAGTTGAACACCTTGCCTGGACTGTCAGAAAATCCATCTGCAGTGGGACTCCTGAAAGTGACAGAGCAACAGGTACCAATTGCCACCATGACAGTGCACCGCCAGCAGTACCGGACAAATCGAGATGCTGTGATCCCCATCCACAAGATGATCCGTGAGCTGGAGAGCCAAGGGGTGGTGAGCAAACCCACTCACCCTTCAACAGCCCCATCTGGCCCGTGCGCAAGTCTGAGGGGGATGGAGATTGACTGTGGACTATCGTGCCTTGAATGAAGTGACTCCACCGCTGAGCGCAGCCGTGCCGGACATGCTGGAGCTGCAGTACGAGCTGGAGTCCAAGGCAGCGAAGTGGTATGCTACCATTGACATTGCCAATGCATTTTCTCCATTCCTTTGGCAGCAGAGTGCAGGCCTCAGTTTGCTTTCACCTGGAGGGTGTGCAGTACACCTGGAACCGACTGCCCCAGGGTGGAAACACAGCCCCACCATCTGCCACGGGCTGATCCAGGCTGCACTGGAAAGGGTGAGGCCCCAGAACATTTGCAATACATTGATGACATCATTGTGTGGGGGAACACGGCAACAGAGGTCTTTGAGAAGGAGAGAAAATCATCCAGATTTTGCTGGAAGCTGGCTTTGCCATCAAGAAAAGCAAAGTCAAAGGACCTGCTCGAGAGATCCAGTTCCTGGGAGTGAAGTGGCAAGACGGACGGCGCCAGGTCCCCACTGAGGTCATCAATAAGATCACTGCAATGTCAGCACCAACAAGCAAGAAGGAAACACAAGCTTTCCTAGGTGCCATAGGCTTTTGGAGAATGCATATCCTGAATACAGCCAGATTGTGAGCCCTCTCTACCTGGTCACCCGCAAGAAGAATGATTTCCACTGGGGCCCTGAACAGCAGCAAGCCTTCGCCCAGATCAAGCAGGAGATCGCTCATGCTGTAGCCCTTGGCCCAGTCAGGACAGGACCAGAGGTAAAGAATGTTCTCTACTCTGCAGCCAGGAACCATGGTCTGTCCTGGAGCCTTTGGCAGAAGGTGCCTGGTGAAACTCGAGGCCGACCCCTGGGATTCTGGAGCAGAGGTTACAGAGGTTCTGAAGCCAATTACACTCCGGCGGAGAAGGAAATCTTGGCTGCCTATGAAGGAGTTCAAGCTGCCTCAGAGGTAATTGGCACAGAAGCACAACTTCTGGCACCCCGACTGCCAGTGCTGGGGTGGTTGTTCAAAGGAAAGGTTCCTTCTACCTACCATGCCACCGACGCCACATGGAGCAAGTGGATTGCCCTCATCACGCAGCGCGCCCGCATTGGTAACCCAAATCGCCCTGGGATTTTGGAGATAATTACAAACTGGCCAGAAGGTGAAGATTTTGGTCTCGCCGAGGAGGAGGAGCAGAAGCAAGTGACCCGAGCTGAAGAAGCCCCACCGTACAACCAGCTGCCAGCAGATGAAACGTGCTACGCTCTTTTCACCGAGGGTTCCTGTCGCATCGTGGGAATGAATCAGAAGTGGAAAGCAGCCGTATGGAGCCCCACACGACAGGTTGCACAAGCTACCGAAGGAGAAGGTGGATCAAGCCAACTTGCTGAACTCAAAGCTGTTCAGCTGGCCTTGGACATTGCTGAGAGAGAAATGGCCAAAGCTCTACCTCTACACTGATTCATGGATGGTAGCCAATGCTCTGTGGGGCTGGCTGGAAAGGTGGAAAAAGGCTGACTGGCAACGTAGAGGAAAGCCAATCTGGGCTGCTGATGAGTGGAAAGACATTGCCACTCGGATAGAGAAGCTACCTGTGAAAGTCCGCCATGTGGATGCCCATGTTCCCAAGAGTCGGGCTAGTGAAGAACACCGGCACAACGAGCGGGTAGATCAGGCTGCACAGATAGAGGTGTCAAAGATAGACTTAGATTGGGAACACAAGGGAGAATTGTTCCTGGCTCGATGGGCCCATGATGCCTCAGGTCATCAGGGCAGAGACGCCACCTATAAGTGGGCACGAGACCGAGGGGTGGATCTAACTATGGACAGTATTTCCCAGGTTATCCATGACTGTGAGACGTGTGCTGCCATCAAGCAAGCAAAGGGAGTGAAGCCCCTCTGGTATGGTGGGCGATGGTCCAAATACAAGTACGGAGAGGCCTGGCAGATTGACTACATCACACTGCCTCAGACCCGCCAAGGCAAGCGCTATGTCCTGACCATGGTGGAAGCCACCACCGGGTGGTTGGAGACCTACCCTGTGCCCCACGCTACTGCTAGGAACACCATCCTAGGCCTGGAAAAACAAGTCCTTTGGAGACATGGTACCCCTGAGAGAATTGAGTCAGACAATGGGACTCATTTCAAAAATAGCCTTGTTAGCACCTGGGCTAAAGAACATGGCATTGAGTGAGTGTACCATATTCCCTACCATGCACCAGCGGCTGGGAAAGTCGAACGGTGCAATGGCCTGCTTAAAACCACCTTAAAAGCACTTGGTGGGGGACTTTTAAGAACTGGGAGATTAATTTACCAAAGGCCACATGGTTAGTGAATACCCGAGGTTCCACTAACCGAGCAGGTCCTGCCCAATCTGAGCCTTTGGGAACACCAGATGGAGATAAGGTCCCAGTGGTACACCTGAGAGGCATGTTAGGGAAAAACTGTTTGGGTGAACTCTGCCTCCAGCAAAGACAATCCTGTTCGTGGGGTGGTTTTCGCTCAAGGACCAGGTTGCACTTGGTGGGTGATGCAAAGGATGGAGAGACCCGATGCATTCCCCAAGGAGACCTTGTTCTAGGGTGAATTATCTATGATACTGTGCCTGTAACTGCCTGTATGTATATGATTGAAAGGTTTTAATTTGCTGTAGCATGTTGGCATGGGAAAAAATTCGGGGTGGATAATGTTGAAGGTTGGGATTGTGTTCCTTCAATGTATGAGTGGGAGAATTTTTTCCCATTGTAATGCTAACAGAACCCGCCGGCTGTGCCCAGGGTTTTTGATGGCCCTGGATGGGCGGGTGGGTGGGACCGGAGCTACCCGGAGGGGGATGGATTTCCGGGAGCGGGGAGGGCGGGGGAGCTACTCAGGGGGAGCACGAGGCTTCTGGAGGGGCCCGGCTGTTTCGGGGAGAGAGAGGGAGAACTTCTCCAGTCTGCTCGGCGGGGTGAGGAGGGAGGAGACCCGGGAGCCGGCTGCATTTCAGCTGCCCAGCATCTGCCCTGCTACCTCGGAGCGCTGCTGACCACCAAAGACCAAATACTTCCTACCTCTGGGAATACACTGCTCATCTGGACACAGGATCGGAGTGAAGAGCTCCCACCTGAGCCAGCCCGGCCGCGGCTGTTCCTCCACCTCCCTGGCTCCCCGCCTCGCCTGCAGCTGTGCCAGCCCTGCTACAGTTACACCCCCAGGAACGGACACAGACCGAGTGTGTCCGCGTCTAAGAAAGGACTACAACTGACTTTTTCTTCTGTTTTTCGTCGGTAATTTTAATAATTACTGTTGTTTTCTACTTGTGCTGTGAGTTAGAGTAGTAAAGAGCTGTTACTTTTACCTCCTTATCTCCGCCTTCAGTCCTTGATTTGAAACAATTATAACACTCGGAGGGGGGTGACATTGATTTCTCTATTTCAAAGGGGAACTTCTGCCGTTTTTTGGCAGAACTCTGTCCTAAAACCAGGACATCTGAAGGAGAGGGACAGAGTGGTTTTGCTGGCACCGGGCACCTGGCCAGGCCCAGCCCACCCCAATCATCCCTGCAATAATTCACTCCTATCCCACCATTACCCGGTCCCAGGGCGGGTCCGGCTTCATGGGCAGGTGCCTGGAGTGAGAGGAGGCAGCTGGTGCCAGGGGGTGAAATGTCTTTGCTGCGAGCTGGAGGGAGAGGAGGAGGAGAAAGTGGTGCAGAGTAAAGGGGAGAGAAAGAGGGACAAGGCTGGAGCAGTGGAAAGGGGCGGGGATGGGCATGGGGCAGGCGGGCATTTTGCTTTCCAGCTCTGTGGGAGGAAATGGAAAACTGTCAAATGCATCCAGGAAAAGAGGGGAGAAATAGCAGGTGCTGGATATCACCCACAATTGGGATTCATTTTAATTGCCTGAACTGCCAAGGCCAGCAGATTCTGAGCCCTGCCAAGAACCCCCAGAAGCAGCTTCCCTGGGGCTGCCATTCCTTATCAGCTTCTCCAGTGTCTGGTACTTTTTCTTACCGTGGTTTTTTTGGGACAGGTGTGACCTAATAATCTATGTCACCCTCCCTCTCTCCTTCTTCTTATGCCCCTTCCCCAGCGCTCCCTCTCCCTCTCCTGCAGCCCCTGGCAGAGTGGCGGTGGCGTGGGGCCCGTTCCTGTCACACGGTAACGCCGGCAGCACCTGCAGCCCTTCCATGCGGTGGCACCTGGAGCTCTGAGGCTCCTTCAGCACAGGTGTGACCCACGGTCGGTTCTGCCCTGCCCGGGGCTCACAGTCAGGGACCTGAGTGAGGAACATTCTCTGTGTCTGTCTGACTGTCTGTCTGTCTGTCTGCTGCAAAGGATCTGACTTTTCCTCTCTGTTGGAGCCCTGGAGCCTGCCCCAGAGGCAGTAGATTCTATGCCCTAGATTAAAATCTAAGTTTTTCTCTTCTCTAAGTTGTGAGAGGATCACTAAGGCCATGGAGAAGAATGACTTCCTCCCCACAGTCCTTTGCAGTTTTCTGTCTATGCACCCCAGTTCTGTTTCCCTGGTGACCACTTTCCTCCCCAACTCTTTTCCCTTTATGTGTATGTTCCCTTGAATGTTCCCCCTTCCCTGTTTACCCATTGCCCCCATTTTGCTGCACTCTTCCACCCCATTTTACCCTATTGGTTCTCACCCTTTGCCCTGCCCTCACACTGCCCCTGATCCCTCAACCCACTGGCCCTGATGCTCTGCTCTGTCCCCCTTGTTCCCCATATTTAAACCTGGACCCTGGATTGATTCCAGTCTTTGGCCCTGGGCCCTTTGCTTGTGCTTGGAATAAACCTGCCATGTGGAACCCTATACAAAGACCCTTCTTGTCTCTCCTTTGTTCCTTACCAGAGTTATCCTGAGCATGTGTTTTCTTCCCTGTGAGTGACCCTGTGCCACCAAAGTGACTCTTTCCTACTGGAGACGCTTTCTGGGGGTTGTGGCACCTCACCATCACACTGCCAGCAGCAACAATGTACAGCCAGGAAGGAAATGATAACCAGGGCTAGAGAGGTCCTGCCTCTAGCCAGGGAGAGGCACAGGAAAATTGGGTCTTTTGGACAGTGTGGATCCAATGGTCTGGCACATCAAAGCCACAGAAATATGAGGCCTTAGCTGATATTGCTGCACAGTGTACCCTAATGGCATCGGGACATGTGGGGGCAGAACCTGTCTCCATTGCTGGGGTGATGGGGGATCACAGGAATTGACTGTGCTGGAAGCTCAGGTGAGCCTGAAAGGGAATGAGTGTCAGAAACATCCAATTGTGACTGGCCCAGAGGCTCCATGTATTCTAGGCATGGACTTCCTCAGGAATGGCTACTACAAAGACCCAAAGGGGTTCAGGTGGGTTTCTGGAACAGCTGCTGTTGTGACAGAGAGCATTAAGCAGTTGAACACTTTGCCTGGACTGTCAGAAAACCCATCTGCAGTGGGACTCCTGAAAGTGACAGAGCAACAGGTACCAATTGCCACCATGACAGTGCACCGCCGGCAGTACCGGACAGATGGAGATGCTGTGATCCCCATCCACAAGATGATCCGTGAGCTGGAGAGCCAAGGGGTGGTCAGCAAAACCCACTCACCCTTCAACAGCCCCATCTGGCCTGTGCACAAGTCTGATGGAGAATGGAGATTGACTGTGGACTATCGTGCATTGAATGAAGTGACTCCACCGCTGAGCGCAGCCGTGCCGGACATGCTGGAGCTGCAGTACGAGCTGGAGTCCAAGGCAGCAAGGTGGTACCATTGACATTGCCAATGCATTTTTCTCCATTCCTTTGGCAGCAGAGTGCAGGCCACACTGCCTCACACCCACCAAGGCAAGTGCTACATGCTGACCATGGTGGAAGCCACCAGCAGATGGTTGGAGACCTACCCTGTGCCCCTGCCACTGCTCAGAACACCCTGCTGGGCCTGGAAAAGCAAGTCCTCTGCAGGCATGGCACCCCTGAGAGAATCAAATGAGAAAATGGGACTCATTTCCAGAATAACCTTATAAACACCCTGGCTAGGGAACACAGCCTTGAGTGGCTGTACCACATTCCCTACCATGCACCAGCGGCTGGGGAAAGTCAAACAGTGCAATGGCCTGCTTAAAACCATCTTGAAGGCTTTGGGTCAGGGGGCTTTTCAAGAACTGGGAGACTAATTTGCCAAAGGCCACATGCTGAGTGAACACCCGAGGTTCCACTGACTGAGCAGGCCCTGCCCAATCCAAACCCTTGGGAACACCAGCTGGAGATAAAGTTCCAGTGGTAGACATGGGAGGTATGTCAGGAAAAACTGGGTGAATTCTGCCTCCAGCAAAGAAAATCCCATCTGTGGGGTTGTCATCCCTCAGGGACCAGGTTGTACGTTGTGCGAGATGCAAAAGGATGGAGAGACCCGATGCATACCTCAAGGAGACCTTGTTTTGGGGTGACCTACCTATGATGCTGTGCCTCTATCAGTAACTGCATGTATGTACATAATGTAAAGGTTTTGATTTTATGTAGCATGTTGGTATGGGAAAAAGTTCGAGGTGGATAATGTTGGGGGTTGGGTTTTTTCCCTTTGCTTTCTGTCTGTGGAATTTTTTCCCATTGACCTGCTAAGGAGCACTGATGGCTAGTGACAGGGAGGAGGAGACTGCCTGTTTCTTTTTCAGAGTTTCTGTTGGGAGTTGCTGGGACTCACTTTTTGTTTGCTCTGGGAGGAGGAAGGCCACTGGAAAAGCTCAACCTGTCATCCCAGTGCTGGGGGCTGCCTCTTCTGGTGTTGGACCCTGCACCCTGCCAGGACACTCTCCTGCTCCAGCCTGCCATCTCCAACCATCCTGTTGGAGCACCGGGCCCAACACTCTGAGGATCCATGAGCAGAGTCTCTCCTGCACCCTTCCCATCCAGGACAGAGCCACCATCACCCCCAGCATCCCTGCAGCCATGTGGGATCACCACATCTGCCCCTGCCCACGGGGAGCCGGCTGGCACTCACTGCCAGCTGTGACGGTGACTGCACCACGGGGGAAAGTGCCCACAGCCAAAATAACTGTTACTGGGTTCCTCTCCTGTTTGTTGTGAATTCCATACTTGTTGGTGTGTTGTTTCCCTTGTTATATATTTTTATATAAAAACATATATATACTGTAAAGAACTGTTATTTCTATCCCCATATTTTTGCCTGAGAGCCCCTTAATTCCAAAATTGTACTAATTCAGAGGGAGGGATTTATTAGCCCCATTTTGAGGGAAGGCCCTGCTCTTCCATGGCACACACTTGTCTTTTCAAACCAGGACACTGCCCTTCCCTGCATTTCCCCTCATCCTGTTTCCCACAATCACACACCCTCCCTGTTACCCTCTTCCCTAATAACAATGTTTCTTATCCCATCCCTGTACCCTTTAAGATACAGTTGCAGATTGCTACTTCATACCTCTTGATTTTAAGTATTCTTTAATCCCAACAGAGTAACCCATCTACAGCACCTCCCTCCATGAACCAATGAACCGAATGCTGCTGCTGCCTCCAGCCAACACCGCTCAGCTTTGGATGCTCCTGGTCCTGACAAGGGCATTGAGATGGATCGTCCCTCAGCCCAAACAAAATGTGTGGGTGACCCTGGAAAAAACTCTACAACAGGACAATCTGTGCCTGGCCATGGGTGACCTCAGTGACCCTCTAGCCACGGGCCTGGTGGAAATTCCACTGATGCCAAGAGACCATCCCTTTACAGGTAAAAACCCAACCCTGTGGATACCTGGGATGGGGGACAAGGATTTTGCCACATGCACCAGAGGAACCCCAAGAGCTGGACCTATTGGGGTCCTCCCTGGCCCCTTTCTGTATTCAGTTTTACTGTTCAATTTTACATCAGCCTCTCCCACAGTCTGAATACATTCAATCTCTCCTTAGAATCACCTGGGCCAGAGAACATGGCATGGAATGGATATATCATATCCCTTATCCTGCACCAGCTGCCAGGAAAGTTGAATGGTGCAACAGGGTACTTAGGACTACCCTGAAGGCACTTGGTGGAGGGACATTCAAGAATTGGGAAATGAACTTAGCAAAGGCCCCCTGGATGGTCAATACCCCAGGGTCCATCAATGGAGCTGGTCCTGCCCAGTCTGAACCCTTGCACACAGTGGGTGGAGATAAAGTCCCTGTGGTGCACATGAAAGGAATTTTAGGAAGGACTGTTTGGATTAGTCCACGTCAGGGAATGACAAACCCATCTGTGGGATTTTCTTTGCTCAAGGACCTGGTTAGACTCGGTGGGTAATGCAGAAAGATGGAGGAATCCATTGTGTACCAAAGGGAAACCTAATTTTAAGTGAGGACTGAGTGTAAGGTTTCACTGTAGAGTCTAAAGAGGATATTGATTTGGATATTATACAGGTGGTGATAGAATAAGGGGTGGATAATGTCTTAGGTTACGATACAGGATGTGATCAGAAGTGTGTATTCTATCCCCATCTTTTAAAAACCAGGTTGGGGTAGAGTTCTTTATCTTTTCCCATCCCATCTTTCCTCCAGGAAGATATCTCCTGTTAATGGGCCATTGAGTCCCAGTGCATGACTGATAAAATTACATCATCCCATTGAGAGATGCTCCAGCCAGGGGGAGGAGCCAAGCATTTCCTATCTAGGTAAAATCTGAGATTTGGAACATCAGAGCAGCCTTTTTCCACTGGATTCCAGAGGAAAACCAGACCCTTCTACATCATCTCTGGACCTTCAGAGGAAAACTGCACCTTTCTACAGGAGCACTGCTTCAACTGAACCACATCTGTCACTGCAGGAGGATGCAGCCACCATTTAATGGGACTGCTACCAACACCTGACTGATGGGGTGTCAGGTTGCATTCTGACTCTGTCAGTGTTTTGGGTTTATTTTTTGTAATTCTGTATTTCTATTCTAATTTTTCCTAGTAAAGAACTCTCATTCCTGTTCCCATATCTTTCGCTGAGATCCCCTTAATTTCAAATTTATAATAATTTGGAGAGAGGGGGTTTACATTTTCCATTTCAAAAGAGGCTCCTGCGTTTCTTAGCAGACACCTGTCTTTTACATCAAGACAACTGGAAGTAACACACAAGGTATCTCTGCTTTTAATTTTGAGAGTATTTGTAGCGAAGGAAGCCTGACAGAATTAAGTAGTGAAGACAAGTGCGGTGTTGTTCCCTTTTAACGGATTTCTATCAAAGCGTATTCTGAAGTTAAGTGGTTAATTTTCCCTTATTTTCCATGTTTAAACTGGGCCAATCCCCATTCACTTGCTGTATTAAGGGTATCAATTGAAAGAAACCTACCTCGGGCATTTATTCAGGGATATCAATTAATTTAGAATGCCGATGTTCTTGTTTAAATAGAACAGGGAACACCTTGTATGATGCAATTTTATCAGTTCGAAATGAGAGCAAATCCTCTATTTTCATCATCTTTAAGTTCAAATTGACAGGCAACCTCTGTTGGACCTTATTTTTTAGGGTTTAAGTTCATAGATGCCCCCACTAATTCCATCATTTGAGGGATTGACATTGAGGAAAAAAATGTGGCAAAATCGGTAGGAAGAAAATGGTAGAAAAAAAAAAAATCAGGGGGCAAAAAGGTGGGGAAAAGGGCAGCAAATAAGGTGGTAAAAAAAGGGCAGGGTAAGAAAAGGGCAGATTAAAAAAAAAAGGATAAAGAAGTGTGGAGAAGGCTGAAAAAAGTGGGAGAGGAAAAAGAGGGTGAAAAAGGGCACAGAAAAAAGGGAAAAAATGGGGCAAAAAATGGGAAAAGAAAGACAGTGGGACAAGGTGGGGAAGAGTGAAAAAATGGAGATGGCATAGTGCTGAAAAGGTGATGTTCTACAAGTAGTAAAGCAATGGAAAGGTGAGGATAAAAGGGTGTGAAACATGAGTAGAAAAAGAAGAGGAAATATGAGGGGAATAAACAGGAATCCCAGAGACACCCACACACACCTCAGGCCCCCCACCCAAATCCCACAGACCACACCCACACACCCCCCAAGAGAGCCCCTCCAAATCCCACACACACCTGGGTCTGGATTCTTACAGTGACACACGGGAACAGCTTCTGGAAACGGGATGGAAACAAGGGGCAGGTGTAGGAATGTGTGCCCGCTGTGCTGCCAGCCTGGGAATCAGCCTGGCTGGGGCCATGCCATGGCAAAGTGTGTCCTTAACACCTGCCAGGGCTCTGGGCTCCAGCTGGAGCTGAGGAGCAAAGGGATTAGTCCAGGCAGGAGAACATCCCATGGTGTGTTACTCCTGTCAGGGGTGGATCTCTGTTGGGAACAGAGCCTCTCCTTCAGCAGGCCAACGCTCCCAGATGGAAATTCACAAGGGTTCCAGGCTGGGAAGTGAAGAGCAAAGCTGCTGTGAAGGGAAAGCTCAGTTCCTTCAGAGAAATCACCTAGGGCACTGCAACACTGGTACAGGTAGGAAGCAGAAAAGGAGAGATTTCCATTAAAGTCTTTGTAGTTTGGTGGGGAAAAGGAGTACAGATTGCCAATGGCTGCAGGGATGGTAATCTAAATTAGTTCAGAGCAGATTTCCCTTTTTTGACTTGGTGAGGATTATTAATCTTACCTGCAGCTATAATGCCAAATGGTTACAGTTTTGGAATCTATTCTGGTTTATTCTATCTGTCCTCCATGCTGAATAATCACAGCAGCCATATTTAACTCTCATATGATGTGTGAATTTGCGTCTGTCCCTATTCCAAACCTGATCTTTCATGGTTTGTTTGATTCT
Source organism: Muscicapa striata striata (assembly GCA_030060385.1). Lineage (NCBI taxonomy): Eukaryota > Metazoa > Chordata > Aves > Passeriformes > Muscicapidae > Muscicapa > Muscicapa striata. Next base: position 40,125 of record JAREIS010000549.1, on the reverse strand, counting down.
TTTTAATGTGCTAGTAAATCTTCTGTGTCCCTCGACAATATTTCCATGGATAAAACCACTGAAGAACACTACCTGAAGCTGAGCAGGGGGACTAGTGTGAAAATGTGGAGACCCAGAAAGGCATTCCCAGTTAGGGAACATGAGAGGCCTCTCTCACTGTCTTCTCTTGATAACAATCCTGTTTTATCCGGCCAAAGCAACTCCTCTTCTGTTCCCAAAGTCAACCCTGTTTCCTCTGTCTGCCTGTCAGCCCTTTAGTTACTCCCACCTGGTTTCCCTATCCCTTAGTAACTGGTCTCAAGGGCTCTCCCCACCCTCTTTCCCATGTATCAAACCTAAACCCTCCCTCAAGGTTTTGCCCTTGTTCCTGAACGCTGCATGATGCAGAAGCGTGACTGAAATAAACGTCTCTGTAAATCCCTGCAAAGGCCTGTTCTGTTCCTTTACTTGCTATTACCCCAAGCAACAACTAAAATCAACAAATGGCGCTTCGAACAGGAACATCTGCATCTGCACCACCCCGAGACTGTTTTTTGACCACACTGTGTTGAGTTTGAAACTTTCGGACACTCTTCGTTTTTTTTCCTTTTACTCTCGAGTGTTGAGAAAAAAAACTTGGGGTGAAATGCCAGTGAGATACATCTGCCCATCTGAAGAGCGAGAAATCTATCTCCAATTTAAAAACATTCTTCGTCGCAGCAATTCTAAGTTTTTAAAGGGATTTTGAAGGTTTTAGTACGCTGGCTGTGTGAACATTATCCTGACGTTTCTGAAAAGTCATTTTTAAATGATGATTTCTTAAATGAAGTAGTTGGAAAATTGCAACAGGAAGAATTTCCAGTCATAAAAAAAAACTCCTTGCTTGTTTATTTTAATTAGTGTAAGTGTTCAGTGTTTTAATGACTATTCAGAAAATGCTGAACTCCAGCCAAATACCTCTCCTCCTCGTTCCTCTTCTCCTACAGCTCCTTTCCTGTCTCAAGAAAAGGTTTTTTTTCCACGTTTTCCCCTCACCGCTGCTGCACAAAATGGCGTTGACCGCACGGCTGGACACACGGACCCCCCCTCGCTCCCCTGAGTCGGGTCCCTCCCCTCCTGTTCGGGACCCTGCCCCCAGAAACACTCCGCCCCCCGCACAGCCCTGCCAAGCAGCGGCTGCAACTGAGGGCCCGCGGCCACCCCGCCGCAATCGGCGGCCGCACCGAAGCCGCCCCAAAGCCAGGAGCAGCGGCCCAGCCTCAAAAGTCCCGCACCAAAAGCCACGCCCGCAGCAGCAGCAGCGCGCCGTGCTGCCCGCACACCTGCCGCCCTGCCCTCTCTCCGGCGCCGCCGGAAAAGAGAGCGAGAGTAGGAGACCGCCGCGGGCTGCCCGCCCGCCGCCCGCGCACCCCGCGCCGCTGGCGCGCACCGCACCCCCAGCGCAGAGCTGCTCGTGCATCTCAAGCTCTGCCGCTGCCCACCCGCAACAAAAACAACCTTGCCAACACCAGAACATCCAGCAACACAGCCACAAACACAAACTCACTAATAAAATGAAAAATATCTTTGCTACAAAAGTTTTAGGAACTGTAAAGTGGTTCAATGTGAAAAATAGATGTGGATTCATCACTCGAAATGATACCAAAGAAGATGTGATTGTCCATCAAACTGCAATCAAGAAAAATAACCCCAAAAATGTCTCCGCAGTGTAGGAGATGGAGAATTGGTGGAATTTGATATAGGACAAGGAAGAAACGGCCCCCAAGCAGACAATGTTACCAGCCCTGGTGGATTCCCGGTGCAAGGAAGCATCTATGCACCAACCTGCAACTACTACTCACATTTCAACAACCAAAAAAATGAAGCTAAAAGCCAGCAGCCATCAAGTCACTACAGCAACCCAGAAGCAGATACAGCACAAAACACCACTTAGCTGTCCTGCAACTATAAGTCCATTCCTGTATTTACAAAACCTGCCAAACAAATAAATGCCTTCCCCCAATCCCTATTACCTCCCTACTTCCCTCCCACTTTCCCCTTTTTTCATCCACAAAATAAGTCCTTTCAAAATTTCCCCAAATCCCATCACCTTTTTTTATGTTCCCTCAAATTCCTATGCCCGTTTCCCCTCCCTTGTCCCCATCCCACAGCCAAGTTTCTCCCTACCTTTGTCACCCAGCTGCCAGTCTGTTTTCCCAAAGTTCCTTTTTAATACAAAAGGGGGATGATATGGGGAGGGGGGGGGAAAGAAAAATTTCCTAAAGTAACAATCTTTGTTTTTTTTTTAAAATTCATGATTTTTATTTAGAGTTTCAACAGGTACAGCACCCCCATTTTGCTAACTACGTTGCTAACAGCCATCAGAGTGCCAGTCCACGCTGAAGAATCCCTTTCCTGACTCAGTTTCCTGACAAGCCATGCCGAAAAAATTTCACCTTTTTTCTTGCCAGTTCCAAGATGCTTCAAAAATTTGTTTAAATATTAGAGACTTAAAAAATTGCTTGCATTTTGAAAATTGTGTTATGAATGTTTTTGACTGTTTTTGTTATTTTGTGTTGTTTAGTTGCCTCAACCATTTAATTTTAAAATCCTTAAAAGAAGCCTTTTTTAATTAATAAAAAAATGGGGAATTGTGGAGACCCAGAAAGGCATTCCCAATTAGGGAACATGAGAGGCCTCTCTCACTGTCTTCTCTTGATAACAGTCCTGTTTTATCCGGCCAAAGCAACTCCTCTTCTGTTCCCAAAGTCAACCCTGTTTCCTCTGTCTGCCTGTCAGCCCTTTAGTTACTCCCACCTGGTTTCCCTATCCCTTAGTAATTGGTCCCAAGGGCTCTCCCCACCCTCTTTCCCATGTATCAAACCTAAACCCTCCCTCAACGCTTTTGCCTTTGTTCCCTGAACGCTGGACGATGCAGAAGCGTGGATGAAATAAACATCTCTGTAAATACCTGCAAAGGTCTGTCCTGCTCCTTTACTTGCTATCACTCCAAGCAACAACTAAAATCAACAGGAAAGAATGTTATATGAGCATTTTCTGTCCCTATCTGATACTGCTCTCTCTGAATCTCTGAATATACCCACTGGCCTTGAAACTAACACTGATGGTTATTTAGAAAGGAAAAGGCAAGGCACATCATTTCCAGGTAGGCTGCCCGGCTGTCCCTCGGTGCACCTCTTATAGTGACAGATGTCGATGGCTATTTCTGGTGCGGTTCTCTCTTTAGTTTATCTTTTACCATTCTCTCTATTTTATTCCCTTCACACTTCCCAGCCCTTCCTGTGCCTCTCTTTTCAACCAGCACTGCCACCCCATGGTCTCTTGTTGCAGCTCTTTCAGCCGTTTGACAGCGACCTTTTCTGATGCAGCACTTTAAGAACATTTCACACCAGTCTCTCTCTATTCTATTCCCGTGACTCCTCCCAGTCTTTCTCGCTGCTCTTTCAGCACCTCTGCTGCCCTGACGGTCCCTTGGTGCAGCTCTTTTTAGTGACACTTTGGCAGCAGCCACTGCTGGTGCAGTATTTTTAGACTATTTTATACCCTTCTCTGACTTTTATTCCCTTCACATTTCCCAGCCCTTCCCGTGGCTCTTTTTAACAGGCACAGCACGTTGGCTCAGCACTGCTCCATTAGTGATAGTGGGCAGAGGAGACCCGGCAGTGCAGCTTTTTATTCTGGTTATTTTATTCTCCCAATCCTATTGCAGCAGCACCCAGCTGTCCCTCGGTGCAGCTCTTTCAGTGACAAGGGGCCGTCTCGCCAGGCGGGCTGAGCCAGGGCAGGGCAGGGCAAGGCACAGCGCAGCGCTGGCGGCTCCGGCGGGGCTCGGAGTCTGCCGGCCTTGGCAGCTCAGGCACAGAAATGAATCCCAATTGTGGGCGATATCCAGCACCTGCTGTGTCTCCCCTCTTTTCCTGGATGCATTTGACAGTTTTCCGTTTCCTCCCACAGAGCTGGAAAGCAAAATGCCCGCCTGCCCCATGCCCATCCCCGCCGCTTTCCACCGCTCCAGCCTTGTCCCTCTTTCTCTCCCCTTTACTCTGCACCACTTTCTCCTCCTCCTCTCCCTCCCAGCTCGCAGCAAAGACATTTCACCCACTGGCACCAGCTGCCTCCTCTCACTCCAGGCACCTGCCCGTGAAGCCGGACCCGCCCTGGGACCGGGTAATGGTGGGATAGGAGTGAATTATTGCAGGGATGATTGGGGTGGGCTGGGCCTGGCCAGGTGCCCGGTGCCAGCAAAACCACTCTGTCCCTCTCCTCCTCACCCTGGGCAGGCAACAGAACACATCAGGAAAGGCTCAAGGTGTTGTGTTTTTTGTGGATTTATATCTAAAAAAGAGCACAGCAGTTGTTTGCTGCTATAAAGTTGTTTATTGTTAAGGCACAGCAGTCTCAAAAGGCACAGAGTCCCAAGTGTTCAGGTCATTACCCAGTGAACTAAAAACACGACTGTGAAGCACTTCTTCTAAAACTACCAGAATTCCAGTTTTTTAAAGCAAAAGTTTACAAATAATCAGCAGATATAACCTATTTTGTCTGAAAAATGTAAGCAATATTCTTACTGTATTTTTACAATGTCTAAAATTATGTTTTAGACCTGTCATAAAGACTTGTCTTTGAGACTTGTTTTTGTTTTTGAGCTCTCACTAAAAATTCTTTTAACACTGAATTCTAAGGCCTTTTCTTCTTAAAGCACTTGAAAATACATGTAATATATAATATTAATATATCTAATATTAATGAATATAATAATAATAGAAACTTAAACGTACATATTTACTTAAAACTGAATATTATATTTCTATTTCTAGTATGAGTGGCTTAATATACATTAAAGCATCAAAGGTTTTAATTCAATCAATGCACCCTGATTTCCCAAAGCCCAGAGACATTTGGATTTCACATTCAAGCTTTTTGTGCAGAGAGGGCAATCCCCTCACTCCAGCTAGCATGGCTGGCAGGATGGACTGCAGAGACTTTTCCTGTGAACAGCCAGCCCAGCGCTGGCAGTGGGGATGAACAGGCACCGAGGTGAGCCTGAGAGCAAGTGCAAGGCACAGGGTGCAGCTGAGAAAGGACAGCCCTGTGCTGGGCTGAGAGGTGAAGCTGGGACTGCCCAGTGTGGAGAAGCTCCTTTCTCCAGCCCCTGTTACAGGGGAGCTCTGGCCTTGCTGCAGAGATACGGCTGCGGATTCGAGCAGCTGAAACTCCTGAATTTCTCCTCAGCCAGGTAAACACACTCGGAATTGCCAAGGACAGGAACCCTGCAGGGAGCAGCAGAGCCAGTGCTGGTTCCCAGGGGAACACGTTGTGCCCCTGTCCCCCCATGCCCTGCCCGGCTCCCCGGCACTCACGAGGAGCTGAAGCTGCTGCCGTCCCCCCACTGCAGGTGCTCGCCCCGTCTGCGCAGCCCGACCCAGTAATCGCCGTTCCCGCGGAGGCGAAGAGCAAATCCTGCCAAGGAGAGAGCAGTGGGAGCTGCCCCGGCCCTCGGGGGACACGGCCCCGGGCTCCTTCCCTGCAAGGCCCGGCACAGGGCTGCAGCCCCAGCCCCACCAGCACCCAGCCCGGCCCAGGAGCACCCCCAGGCTCCCCTCAGACACCCCACAGTGCCCAAAGCCCCTCACTCACCATTTCCGCATCCTTGACAATGGCCAGGGAGGCCCCGAGCTCGGAGCACCGCTCTTCAGCCCCATCCCAGGTTCTGTAATCCCTTGAGAAGTAGTAGCAGACTCTATGGTATCCAACCCAGCCAGAGGGACAGCCCAGAACACACTGCAGAGTCGCAGGTGGAACTGGAATCTGTGTTCCTGCAGGGGAAGAGGAGAAGGTGTGAGGATTGCCCTGTGCAGGAGCAGGGACCCCGCTCTGCCCCGAGGGGCTGGGCCCAGCCTGCTGCCCTCCCCTTACCTGACTGCACAGCCAAGGCCACCGCCAACGCCAGCAGCAGCAACAGGAGCAGGATCAGCACCAAGATGTGCACGGGATGGCAGCTGAACCACTCGCCTGGAGCAGGAAAGAGCTGCTGGCTGCCAGAACCACAGCCGGCCCTCGAAGCTGCTCCCGCAATGGCCGGGGAGCACAGGAGGAGCTCTCAGCCTGTTTGCTCCTCCCTCAGCTGCAGCCACAGAGCCAAGAGCCTGGACACAGGCAGGGACACAGCTGTGGGGACAGCCAGGGACAGCGGGCTGGGGACAGGCTGCAGCAGGAGAGCTGCACAGCCTTGGGGGCAGCTGCGGCTGCCGCTTCCAGCCCCTGCTGGGGCCGAGCAGACCACGAGGCCTCTTCCACACATCGGGAAACAGCCACACACCTGCCAGCCCTGGCCTTGCCAGGGACACTGGCCCCTCCCTAGAGGCCACAGGCGTGGCCCTGCACTCACCCGGGAATCTCCTGAGGATGCTTCTGTGCCCATGGCCGGTTGCTGATGTGCCCTGGGCACCCAGGGGCTCCCTCACGCTGCCATCGCTGCTGCAGATTCCATTCTCCACATCTTCACTCTCTGCACGCTCACAAGGGGGGTCTCCCTGCTTATGACAAGTGGCTTCTTGTGCCCCAGGCAAGGGTGTCAGCCCCGCTGCTGGTCCCTCCTGGAGATGCAGGAGCTCCTTCACAGGCCCAGGGATGCAGCAGGATTCACTCTGCTCCAGCTCACAGCCAGAATCTCTTTGCTCAGAACAATCAGCCACGTGCTCCCGATACATCAGGCGTGCTGGAAAAGCCTTTCGGAGATCGGCCTCAGGAGCAGCTGCACACCCACGGGGATGGCCCTTTGAAAGGGACATGATTTCAGGTCATCGCTGGTCCTGGCCCTGTGGGACACTGAGGCACAGGAATGGAACCAGGATGAGCCATCGCTGGTGCGGCACCGGCTCGCGGGTTAACTTTTATGGGATTAACGTTTTGATGTTTTAGTCACTAACTTTGTTGGGTTATCTTTTTCAATGAGCAAGCAGGTAGTAGTTGTTATAAAGTTATAAAGTTGTTTATTACAAAGGCACATCACTCTTGAAAGCAAAGTTACAGGCATTAAAGTTGATGCTAAGTTTTGGTATAAAGTTTCATATAGAAAGAGAAGATGCTCTTGTTAAGTTCTGGGCAGCTGATGTTGCTGTGGCAGCTTTTATCTTTTTCTGGGTGTGGATGATTATCCTGAGTAAAGTAAAGCAGAAGTAAATGGAAAAGTAAAAGGCAAAAGCAATACCAAAAGTACTAGCTTTTTCTAATGTATATTTTTATAATGAATTGTTTTTCAAGCTGAGACACAAACTTGGAGTGCCACTCCTTAAGTTATTAGAGTTTACTTTTTCTAACACATCCGGTTATGAATAAACTACATGTATGCTCTGTATTTTTCTATTTGAAAAATGTAACTCCCACTCCAGGACCCCTGGGACCGGCACAGCACCGGAAGAAGCGCTCCGGTCGCTCGGACACTGAGCGCAGCGATGCGAACGAGGTTAGATGTGAACCGGAGGGCTTTTGGTAATTTGACAATCAGCGGCGGGATTTCGAATCCCAGGCTGCCGCGCACTGTAGGATAGAAAGGTGTCTTAAGAATTCAACTCAAGCACGGGCTTGCTGAGTCGGAAGCTCTTTGGGCATTTCCAGCACTCAGCGGGAGGGCGTAACGCTCGAATTCAAACCCAGAGCGCACCATAGGCATTCTCCTTCCATTTAATAAAACGATGATTGAAATCATGATCGCCTAGTGAGACCAAAAAATCATAAAATCTGTTTTCCTTATGAGAAACCTATTTCGTAGGGGTACCCAAGTTACAAGCTTACTTCAACGTTCTCCTTCATTTTATATTATTTCTTCCCAGTTCAAACACAATCCCGATGATTTTTCTTTTTTAAACCTTGTCTGGAATTAATAATGAAGGTTTATCAATTGTTAGAAGCTATTACAGGCAAGCATTGTTCAAAGCAAGATGTACATGTAACTTCATGAATTGCCCGGAGCAAACACTTCTCAGCTTTTAGTTTTATGTTATTGACTAGAAAGTTGTTAAAAGACTTTGTCACAAAGAGAACTTCATCTGCTGTGCAGGCAGCTGGAGCTGTTCCATCTCCCTTGCTTGGTTCTGTAAAATGAGGCTGATGACTGTGATGGAATGAAGCTCTGAGACAGCTGCTCCAGAATTCCTGTCCTGCTGTTTTTGTACATAGATACAGGTAAATATAAGGTAAGAGAAAAAATATCCCAGAAAAATCCAGCCATGTTGGTGCCCCATGTGGTGCCGTTTCCTTTCATGAAACCACTGTTCGAATCTCCAGATGGTTGGAAGGGACATGTGTCAAATGAACCTTTTGGATTATAAATGGATACTATTCTTATCTCCTCCTGGCTGTTGTCCTTGGCAGGCTCCAGCTCCTGCTGGCAGCCCCTTGGCATCCACCACAGCTTGCCTTCCCCCCAGCTCCAGGGGCACCCTCTGCTTCCTTCCCTGCTCCTGCTCCTGCTGGTGCTGCTGCTTCTCTTCTGAGAGGGGGGGAACAGCAGTGCCACATGTGCCAGACAGTGCCAAACCTGGGACACAGCCTGGGATCATTGTTCAAACAATAGATCCGGGAGTGAGAGCAAATGGAAATGCTGCCTTGCCTAAAACTGATTTTAAAAGTGAAAGTGACAATATTCCATTACATTTGCCTAAATGCTCAGGAATTAGATGGAATCTTGAGCCAGATAAAGGTTTTGATTCCTCCAAGGGGCAATTTCTTGCTATGCCTGTGAGATATAGTAGAAATTATCTCAATCCACAATAGGAGGCCCTCTCCCATCATGGAATCAAAGAACTCAGACAAGCTATAAAGGAGAATGGCCTGGCTGCTCCTTATTTTGAGAACACGATAAAAAGGATTTTTAATTTTTATGGTCTCACTCCCACAGATTGTCGTAATGTGGCTTCCCTGATTTTAACCAATTCTCAATATCTCTTGTGGGACTTGGAGTGGAGAAAGCCTCTCTACAGACTCAGAGAAAGTTGTGCTGGCAGTGCCAATGCTCAGCTCACAGTTGCTCAGTTCAATCATACAGAATTCACCGTATGACAAGTGCCAGGGTCAGGCTGTGCTGCCCAGAGCTGCCTTAGGAGATGTCAATGACACTGTGAGAAAGGCTTTACGTGCTGTAGAGCCAGCTGGTAGCTGTGCTTTTTCCACAGTAATGCAAGGTGAGACTGAAGCTTAGAGTGCATTTTTAGATGGATTGACACAAGCTGTTGAAAGGCAGTGCCCAGATGAGGTAGCTCACCCCTATGGCATTAAAAGCCTTGCTTTTACTAATGCAAATGAAAAATGTAAGAAAGTGGTTTTAGCTTTACCTGATGGACATCCAACAGCTCCTCAGATGCTTTCTGCTTGCAATGAACTTAACACTCCCCAGCCTGTTGCTAAGGTCCAAGCCAATGCTATGGGAGATGAACTCAGAAAGGTCCTCAATACACACATGGCAGCTCTTGATAAAACTGTTGCCACTTTACAGCAGAAGTCCAAAGGGGCTTGTTTTCATTGTGGGCACTCTGGCCATCTTACGAAAGATTGCCCTGAGGCCACAAGGAAGGCCAAAGCACCTGGTATTTGCCCTGATGCAGAAAAGGAAAACATTGCACAAATCAGTGTCCTTCTCAATCTGACATCGAACCAAAGAGTGGCACCTCAGTCACCAGAAAATTCAAACACCCTGTTATCACCAGGGTGGAACCCAAACTAAATGCCAGTTGTGCTTTCTCCACTCATCCCTTGAGTGATCCCACTTTATTACCCCCAGGGGCACATCACAAACTGTCAACCTCCAAATTAATTTACCTTTTAAAGGACTCTTTTCATGAGTGTATTCCTACAGGAGTTACCAGCAGTTCACAACATAGACAAGATTTTGTAATTATAGGCAAGGACAATAACAAAATGTTTGGGCTTTCAGTTCTTCCAGCTGTTGTCTCAGTATATTGTAATGAAGAGCTACTAATTTCAGCTCTTGGATAAAATGTCCCTCTTTTAATTCAACCAAACCCAACAATTGCTCTTTCCTTTACTTTATCAGGGACTGCAACCAACCAGGATAATAACCAACCTGGGGACTCCATCTTTAACTGAGCAAGCTGTGTGCCAACAGGTGCTGTTTGGGAATCCTACCACAATGTCTGATGTTTTTGGATGGAATCTGTTGGCAGTCAATGACCAGAGCTGACTTGCAGCCTGACTCGTTGTGGTAAAACCGTTTGCATCAAAGGTTTGCCAGACACAGGTGCAGATGTCACTGTGATCTCTCACAGCTCTTGGCCCAGTGATTGGAAGTTGGTGTCACCTATGGGTGCTCTCCCAGGAATTGGTGGGGCCACTGTGTGTTTGCAAAGTGAATCCATGATTACCATTGCAGGTCCTGAAGGGAAGACAGCTGCCATTCATCCCTTCATGGTGCAGAGACCCATCACAGTGTGGGGGAGAGACGTTCTGTCCCAGTGGGGAACCAAATTAGAAGTGGGCCTTTGATGGGGATTTCATCTATGCCCACCTCTCTGAAGCTGATGTGGAAAACAGATACCCCTGTCTGGATTGACCAATGGCCTATATCAGAGAAAAAAATAAAGATTCTTAAAAAATTAGTAGAAGAGCAATTACAAAAATTGCTCTTCTGGGCAAGCATGGCTCCCCCATCCCAAAGCATGACCTGAATTCACTTTTAAAATTGGTGTCACACATGTTGTCCCTTCTCCTATTTTTCCCCTCCACCTCTGGGACAAGGTCAGTGTTGAGCTCTCTGATCTGGCTCCTACGGGACACGAGCAGACAATGCGTGTGCTCCCGGCCTGGAGGGGGATTTTTGGAACGCTGACAAAGCAAGAGCAGCCTCAGGCTGTATCCTCTGCGGGTGCCGCCGGCCCCTGCCCTGCTCTGACTCTCCCTGCCCGCTTGAACCTGGCGCTGCTGATCCTGGAGAGCGGCCGCAGCATCGCCCTCTGTGCCCAGCCAGAGGAGGGGAAGGCATTCTGTCTCACGGTCCTGAGCAGCCCATCCATCACATCTGACTGCGGCTCCAGCACTGAGCAGGAGGGGCTCCCCTTTGATGCAGTACCAAGATACAATACAGTTGTTCACTTGCATGTTTAGCTGCTGTATGACAAATTTTCAGCAACTTTTTGTAATGATAGAGTCAAAATGGATTAAGATTCTGTTTATGTTAAGTACTGTTAAGTTAATTGCTGATAAGATTAAGTATTAAAGCAAGAAAATTAAATTTAAGTGTTATCCCATTTAAATTCAGTTTTTTTACATTATGTTAATTCCTATTATGATCAATTTAGCAATGTTAACTTGAAGTTCTCTCAGGTGGACCTTACATTAAGTTTCAATTAAATTAATTTTAAGTTCTGTTAAAATATGTTTGTTTGAATTATAAGATGCAATTCTTTTGATATGGAGATGAGGAATGGGAAGTTTCCATGGTGCTAATATCTGTTAAAATCTGTTCCTTTAAACTACAAGATGCAATTATTCAATTGTAGAGGTAAGAGGAAACCAATTAGTTCAGCTTTTCAGTACTTTCTTTTAACTTGTTTTTGCTTTAATGCCATCTATGCATAAATGTCTAAGAAAATATTACCTCAATTCCTTAAGACACTTATTACTGATATGTTAATGTCCTGGTTTAGGGCAAATTCGGGAGTAAACTTTCAAAGGCCCCCTCCAGGAAACTCATATAGCCCCTCCCCGAACCAGTTCAGGAAGAAATTTCCTCAAAGAGAAGTGGGAAAACCCAGTTTATTCAATGGGCAAAGCACTACCCAGCACCAAAAACTGAACAATACTGAACAAAAACAACCTGTTGCCCCTCTGAAGAGATGACAAATTCAGAAAGTCTCTCTCCTCTAGGTGGCAGCTCGGCTCAGTCTGTTCTCGGTTCCTCCGACCCTGGAAAATGCCGCTGCCCAGGCCCGGCCCCGCTGCCAACAGCTCCAAGCTCCTGGTGCTCCCCCCGGGTTCCCAGACACGATTCACATAATTCCAGGAAAAAAACGAAGCGGGGGGGGACGACGACAAACAAACAAACAAGCAAGCAAACAAACAAAAACAAAAACAAAAGAAAAAAACCAAAACAAAACAAAAAACAGAAACAAACAAAAAAACCCCCAACTAAAACCAACAACAACAAAAAGAAACAAAACTGTCCGGGGAACTTCTCTGCTTCACTTAGTCAAAAACTAACTAAAGCAAAGGAGAGCTCTCTCTCTCGCCGTCCACCACAGCGACACAGTCCAGGAGAGGAAGCGATGGAACCCCCAACTCCTGTTTTGAAAACATCTACCTCAGACACAGCACCGCTTCTCCCTGCTCCTCTGGTGGAGCAGTCGGGACCGCGGGCTGCCCCGGGCGCGGAGGAGGACACGGGCCGGGCGGGCGGGACGATGCGGCGGCGAGGGACAGCGGAGCAGCGGCGCTGCCACCCCCGGTGAGCTCAGGCTGGTGTCCCGCTGCTGCGCCCGTGGCTTTTCCGGATCGCCTCGGTCCGCGCGGCCGTCCTGCAACAGCTTAAGTGTTGTTAAAGGCTTTTTCTGTCTCTATCCCGCGGTGCAATCCCCAGTTTGGGATTGGGAAAGCCGGCTCGGCTGCGCCTAGCTGGGGGAAAAGGCTCACAATCGGCCAAAACCCCTGTTCTCTGCCGCGGCAAGCTGCCAGGAGCCGGGCAGGGCGATGCTGCTGGAGCCGGGCAGGGCGATGCCGCTGGAGCCGAGCAGGGTGATGCTGCTGGAGCCGGGCAGGGCGATGCTGCTGGAGCCGAGCAGGGCGATGCTCTCTGGAGCCGGGCAGGGCGATGCTGCTGGAGCCGGGCAGGGCGATGCTGCTGGAGCCGGGCAGGACGATGCTCTCTGGAGCCGGGCAGGGCGATGCTGCTGGAGCCGGGCAGGGCGATGCTGCTGGAGCCGGGCAGGGCGATGCTGGTGGAGCCGAGCAGGGCGATGCTCTCTGGAGCCGGGCAGGGCGATGCTGCTGGAGCCGGGCAGGGCGATGCTCTCTGGAGCCGGGCAGAGCGATGCTGCTGGAGCCGAGCAGGGTGATGCTGCTGGAGCCGAGCAGGGCGATGCTCTCTGGAGCCGGGCAGGGCGATGCTGCTGGAGCCGGGCAGGGCGATGCTGCTGGAGCCGGGCAGGGCGATGTTGCCGGCGTTGCAGCGCTCGGCTGGCGGTGCGGGCCGGCCGTGGCCGCTTGGAAGCCGCTCGGCGCAGAGAGAGCCGCCAGTGCCGGCCAGAGCGATGCCGCAGGGACCGGCGCTGCGGCTGCGGAGCGGGGGGATCGCGGTGGGGAACCCGGGGCCCCTACGCTGGACAAACACGGCTGGAGCAGCATCGATGACGATGCTGCCGGCCGGTCCCCGGAGCAGTTCTACCACGCTACAGGGGACGGCGATGGTGGGATCCCCGCGGGTTTGTACCTGAAAATAATCGCGGTAATTCACAAGAAATTGCTACAGCAATAGAGAAGGCAGAGAGGGAGTCTCTTCCTTGGCAAAATTGGTAAGTGGCTTATTTAAAGATTCTGTGAATTATCTCCAAGGCGGTAATAACAAATAGGCTTTTTTTATCTCCCAGAGTAGTGTCATCAAGAAGCTTTAGACTGATTTGATCCCAAAGAGAACAACTTAAAGCAGAACCGGGATCTGTATCAGGAAAATTATTTTGAGCATATATTAGAAGTTCTCTTAAATCTTTATCTTTATCATTAAAGTCATTTATGTCAATAAAAATTGTAAGAAGTTAAATACATGTTTTTTGCTCTTTAGATATATTTTCCCCAGTATTAATGGATTACCTCAAAGCTTGTTTACAATAAAATCGGTGATTATAGGTTCAGGTCCTTGTCGCGTTCATCCACCATTCCGATTGGTGCTGCTGGCGTTGGTGGTGGCCTTGGCTGTGTAGTCAGGTAAGGGAGGGGCAGCAGGCTGGGCCCAGCCCCTCGGGGCAGAGCGGGGTCCCTGCTCCCTGCACAGGGCAATCCTCACACCTTCTCCTCTTCCCCCTGCAGCACCACAGGTTCCAGTTCCACCTGGGACTCTTCAGTTGATTCTGGGCTGTCCCTCTGGCTGGGTTGGATACAATGGAGACTGCTACTACTTCTCAAGGGATCAGGGCACTTGGCATGAGGGTCAGGAGCGGTGCTCCGAGCTCGGGGCCTCCCTGGCCATTGTCAAGGATGAGGCAATGGTGAGTGAGGGGCTGTGGGGGCTGTGGGGTGTCTGAGGGGAGCCTGGGGGTGCTCCTGGGCCGGGCTGGGTGCTGGTGGGGCTGGGGCTGCAGCCCTGTGCCGGGGCCTTGCAGGGAAGGAGCCCCGGGGCCGTGTCCCCCCGAGGGGCCGGGGCAGCTCCCACTGCTCTCTCCTTGGCAGGATTTGCTCTTCCGCCTCCGCGGGAACGGCGATTACTGGGTCGGGCTGCGCAGACGGGGCGAGCACCTGCAGTGGGGGGACGGCAGCAGCTTCAGCTCCTCGTGAGTGCCGGGGAGCCGGGCAGGGCATGGGGGGACAGGGGCACAACGTGTTCCCCTGGGAACCAGCGCTGGCTCTGCTCCTCCCTGCAGGGTTCCTGTCCTTGGCAATTCCGAGTGTGTGTACCTGGCTGAGGAGAAATTCAGGAGTTTCAGCTGCTCGAATCCGCAGCCGTATCTCTGCAGCAAGGCCCGAGCTCCCCTGTAACAGGGGCTGGAGAAAGGAGCTTCTCCACACTGGGCAGTCCCAGCTTCACCTCTCAGCCCAGCACAGGGCTGTCCTTTCTCAGCTGCACCCTGTGCCTTGCACTTGCTCTCAGGGTCACCTCAGTGCCTGTTCATCCCCACTGCCAGCACTGGGCTGGCTGTTCAGAGGAAAAGTCTGTGCAATCCATCCTGCCAGCCATGCTAGCTGGAGTGAGGGCATTGCCCTCATTGCACAACAAGCTCAAATGGGAAATCGAAATCACCCTGGGCTGTTGGAAATCATCCCCAAGTGGCCTGAAGGTGAGATTTTTGGACTGTGCTTGGAAGAGGAAGAAGAACAGCTGACACTCACTGAGGAGGAATCCCACTTTTGGCATCAGGCCCCTGAGTGTGAAGGATGGTCTCTGTGTCTGTCTGTCTATCTTTCTGTTTGTCCGTCTTTTGCAAAGGATCTGACTGCTCAGCTCTAGGAGGAATCCCAGGCTGGAGCAGGAGAAGGATTTCTGTCCCTGAGGGAAAAGCAGTGACATGATGTGACTGTAATCCCTATTCCTCTGTATTGGCGGGCGTTGGAACAGAGGCCTCTCTGAATTCTTCAGAGAGACGTCAGAGTGCAGGGATTGAATTAAAACGTTTGGATGGACTCAAGTATATTAAGCCACTCCTACATGAAATAGAGGTGTAAGTTTAAGTTTTAAATAAGTAAGTTTAAGTAAGAATATATTTTAAGTGCCTTAAGAAGTAAAAGCCTTAGGATTTAATGTGAAAAATGAGTTTTAGTGAGAGTTGAAAAATAAAAACAGGTCTCAAAAACAAAACTCATTGACAGCTCTAAAAACTTGGCTTTAGACAGAACAAAAAATATTAAGAATATTGCTTACACTTTCCAGAAAGAACAGATAGGCTCTATGCGCAGATTATACGTAAGCTTTCATATTTAAAAACTGTAATTCTAATACTTTTAGAAGAAATAGTTCATATTTGTGTTTTTAGCTCACTGGGTAATTTGGAAATAAGAATCTGTGCATTGGGGAGAGACTTTGTCTCTTCTTTCTCCTCATACTATCATCATCGCCCAGCAGAAGACAGGAGCTGAGGCTGCAACTTCAGCTCTCTCGGGGCCTTTCACCACAGAACTGCTTCTGCTTCTGATGGAGACTTTACTTCTATTTGGGACTCTGTGCTGAAAGCTTTTAGCACAGACTTGAACACTTGGAACTCTTTGCCTTTTGAGACTGCTGTGCCTTTACAATAAACAACTTTATAGCAACTAGCAATGCTGAGCTCTTTTGAAGATTCAAATCCACAGAAATCCCAACACCTCGAGCCTTTCCTGATGTGTTCTATTGCCTGCCCAGGGTGAGGAGGAGAGGGACAGAGCGGTTTTGCTGGCACTGGGCACCTGGCCAGGCCCAGCCCACCCCAATCATCCCTGCAATAATTCACTCCTATCCCACCATTACCCGGTCCCAGGGTGGGTCTGGATTCACGGGCAGGTGCCTGGAGTGAGAGGAGGCAGCTGGTGCCAGGGGGTGAAATGTCTTTGCTGCAAGCTGGAGGGAGAGGAGGAGGAGAAAGTGGTGCAGAGTAAAGGGGAGAGAAAGAGGGAAAGGCTGGAGCGGTGGAAAGCGGCGTGGATGGGCATGGGGCAGGCGGGCATTTTGCTTTCCATCTTTGTGTGAGGAAATGGAAAACTGTCAAATGCATCCAGGAGAAGAGGGGAGAAATAGCAGGTGCTGGATATCACCCACAATTGGGATTCATTTCTGTGCCTGAGCTGCCAAGGCCGGCAGACTCCCAGCCCCGCCGGAGCCGCCAGCGCTGCGCTGTGCCTTGCCCTGCCCTGCCCTGGCTCAGCCCGCCTGGCGAGACGGCCCCTTGTCACTGAAAGAGCTGCACCGAGGGACAGCTGGGTGCTGCTGGAATAGGATCGGGAGAATAAAATAACCAGAATAAAAAGCTGCACTGCCAGGTCTCCTCTGCCCTCTATCACTAATGGAGCAGGGCCGAGCCACCGTCGGAGCAGCGGTGCTGGTTAAAAATAGTCACGGGAACAACTGGGAAATGTGAAGGGAATTCAGAGAATGGTATGAAATCTAAAAATACTGCACCAGTAGTGGCTGCTGCCAAAGTGTCACTAAAAAGAGCTGCAGCACGGGACCATGAGTGCAGTGGGGATGGTGAAAGAGGAGCTGGAAAGGCTGGGGGGAGTGACAGGAATAGAATTGAGAGAGACAGGTTTGAAATGTTCTGCAAGTACTACAGCAGCAGTGGTCGCTGCCAAAGTGTCACCAAAAAGAGCTGCACCAAGGGACCGTTGGGTTGAAGGAGGTGCTGAAAGAGTAGCTGGAAAGGCTGGGAGGAGTGACAGGAATAGAATAGACTGGTGTGAAATGTTCTCCAAGTGCTGCACCAGCAGTGGTCTCTTTTCAGCATCAAGAGACCATGTGACTGCTGTCACTAGAAGAGGTGCACCGAGGGACAGCCGGGTTGCCAACCTGGAAATGGTGTGACTTGCCTTTTCCTTTCTTAATAAACATCAGTGGTGTTTTCAAGGCCAGTGGTTATACTCAGAGACGTTCAGAATCATCATTACACTGGGAAAAATGAGGGTTGGCATTAGGTGTGACAATCATTAGAAAGATCACAGGAGAGGAAATATAGCATGTATGTATATAATTTAAAAGTTTTAAAGGTTTTAATTTGATGTAGCATGTTGGTATGGAAAAAAACCGGGGTGGATAATGTTGGGGGTTGTTTTTTCTTTTTGCTCTCTGTGGAATTTTCCCACTGACATGCTAAGAAGCACTGGTGGCTAGGGACAGGGGAAAGGGAGGGAACACTGCGAGATCAGAAGCAGGTAAAGGAGGTTGGGAGGGAGTTGCTTGCGCTCATTCTTGGAGTCGGAGCAGGGAGGCCACTGCTGCTACACCCCTCCCCTTCATCCCAATGCCAGGAGCTGCCTCTGCTGTTGTTGGACCCTACACTGCTGCTGTGCTTGGACTCCTTCTTGCTTCACCTTGCTATCTCCAAGAATCCTGTTGGAGCACAGGGACTGATGCTGTGAGCAAAGTCTCTCCTCCAACCCTTTCCCATCTGGGACACTGCCACCATCACTCCCAGTGCCCCTGCAGCTGTGTGGGACCTGCCCTAGCTCTGGTACCTGCAGGACAGGGAAGGGTGTGCCATGGTGTGACTGGGGTTTGCCAATTTTAATATATTTAATTTCTCTTGGGGATAGGATTTAGGAGTAAAGACAAAGCAGGCTTAAAACTTAAAAGGGTATAAGAAGAAATTTATTAATAACACAAAGTAATTCAAAATGAGATTTCTAGATTGTTCCCTCTTCCCCCTTTCCTCATAACAGCAACTTACAGAAAATCACTTCAATCCGTCATCTACTTAAATAATCATTTCAGTTCACTCTAGAGAGAAAAGTCCTTTTTTTAAGTTTAGGCTTAGGGAGTGTCTCACTCTCATAACTTGCATCCGCCCGGAAAATACAAATTATGATTTTTCCTCCCATTCTCACAGTCCTTCCAGAGCTGTGTTATGGGTTGCTGCACACATGGGGTACCATTTTAAAGGCAGGCTGCTGAAAACACAAGTCTCTCTATCACATTCTTCATCAAATGTCTCTGTTCAATATTCCAGTCCCAAAACAGAGAGAGCTTCATTTCCCCAAGGCAAAAAAGTCTTCATCTCAAGCACCTAACCTCCCCAAGTATATTCCACAGTTTAAAGGAATTTTAGTAAAGTCACAATCCCCTAGAACCCAAAAAAAAAGTTTTCAGCTACTTATCAGTGGTGTCTTTTCAATCTCTTCTATCAGGGATCCTGTCTTCATTCCGCTGACTTCTGTAATTCTTCTTGCTTTATTCCTTTCTGTGGGAGTCCAGGACGTTTTCCTGACTCCTCTGGGGATGGAAAAACCCCTCTGGCAGGCCTCTCAGGGACCCCCAAGTGAGGCCAGGGGGGTCAGGGGGCTGGACCCTATCCCAAGGGATGATTTGCCAACATTGCAGGAAGAATTACAAGTCACAAAAATAAGTAAAATGTAAATTAGAGTATTAGAATGCAGAATAAGTAGATTTTTGGATTGTTTATGATAAGGGCCATGTGGTCAGCATGGAGGATTTGGGGCATGGTGTGCCCCTTCCTCCTTCTTCTCTGTGCCATCCATGTTGGATGACATGCTGGTAGCCACAGATTGGATGGGGACAAAACTGGACATGTAATAAGGTTGTGCTGTATTGGAAGGTAATTGTAAATATTGAAGACGTAGTTTAGAGTATAAAAGATAGGTCCTGCCTCTCCCAGGGGGGCATTTGATCATGGTCACCTAGCAGAGCGGACCTCTGTCAGCCTGGCTGGGACACTTTGTAGATAAGATACAATAAACAGCCATGAAAAGAAAAACAACAACAGAAGATCGTCTCGTGCAGTGTCTCTTTCTCCAGCGGCCTCAGGAAAAACCTCAAATCCCGAACCATCACCTACATGTCAGTGCGAGGAGGTCTCACGCCCCTTTAAAGAGCCCCTCGGGCAGACACTGACACCTTCAAATCATAGGGGAAATGGATACTTCCCCAGTTCAAATACAATTACTGAAAATAAGTTTTTCTCCTTAATTTTGAATCCCTTTTCTTCTAGTAACCCCCTTTTCTCTATCATTTCTTTTTTTTTTTTTTTTTTTTTTTTACTGGGGGGTTGGGGAAGGGTCACTGGGGAGCGACTGGGACACTTCCCCCTCCTCTCTCGTCACACCTGGGGCTGCTGCACGGTGCCGAGTGCTGGGGAGTTTCCTCCCAGTCCCCTCGCAGTGTCCCTCTGCCTGGCAAGCACCGGCACGGATGGGAGAGCACTGCCAAGGAACTGCGAGCACTGCACCTTCCCAGTGCTCCTAATCCCCCTCCCAGCGCTCCTTCTTCTTCACTCCCGCTGCTTCCACTCGCCCTCCCAGTTCCCTCATAGCATTCCCTCTGCTCCCAGTTCCCTCCCAGGATCTCTTCCAGCACTCCCACCGACAAAAGGTATAGAACTCTCAGAAAGCTGAGTGAAAGCAAATTTCAGGATGGAGAAATGCAAGAATGCTGAAGATGCAAGGACGAGAAACAATAGGGCTGTGAGCTGTGTAGACACAGGCCTCAGGAAAATATGTTAAGCAAGACAGTAGAAATATGTAAGCTTAATAGTGAGGGTTTATCTGTTGTTTGAAGCTATTACAGGCAAGCATTGTTCAAAGCAAGATGTACGTGTGGCTTTATTAACTGCCCTGAGCAAATGCTTGTCAGCTTTTAATATGGTGTTGGCTAGAAAGTTGTTAAAATGTTTTGTCACTAAGCAAACTTCGTCTGCTGTGCAGGCAGCTGGAGCTGTTCCATCTCTCTTGCTTGGTTCTGTAAAATGAGGCTGATGATTGTGATGGAATAAAGCTCTGAGACAGCTGCTCCAGCATTGCCCTCCTGTTGTTTGTGTATATAGATATATGCAAATATAAGGTAAGAAGAAAAAAATCCCAGAAAAACCCCACAGTGATGGTGCCCCATGTGGTGCCCTGTTTCATTTCATGAAACAACTGTTGGAATCTCCAGATAGTTAAAGGGACACTTGTGGAATAATCCTTTTGGATTATAAATGGATACTATTCTCATCTCCTCATGGCTTGGCCCAAGCTGCAGCCCGGGATGTCACACTGCTGCACTCGGGTCTTCTCAGGTTCCCAGTGGGCACCCTGCAATTCCTTAAGAGTTGTTAAAAGTTATTTTTGGAGTGAAAAAACTAACTCAGGAGCACACGGTTGGAAGAAAAGCTCAGAAGCTAAATCAAAATCTTTTTCTTGTGACTTTGCAAAACATTAATATCTCTCCCCATCTGAATCTGCCAGCTCTAATGTTGATATCTCAGATTTCCCTGAAACTGGGCAATCATCTCCTCCCCCAGCATCCCAACAGCTGGAGACAGACCTGTCTCTGCCCTCTCTCTCTCTCCTCCCCTGCACTGCTCTGTCCTATTCCCCCCATTTCCCCCTCCTCTTTACAAACACTATCTCACTCATGGGTTGTGGGGGGCGAGGGAATTCCCTGAGCAGGTAAAGAAGCCGAGGCTGCCGTGTGGGGGCGGGAAGGGGGGCTCTGCTCTAGGGATTAATTTGAACACATGGCGTGGGGGGCGGACGGGCTGTGCAGGCTCAGCAGCCACGGCCAGGCTGCCGCGCAGGGCTGGAAGCGGGGGCTCTGCTCCAGGGATTACTTTGAGTACACGCCGTGCAGCGGGCACGGGCGGCACCGCAAGCTCAGCAGCCTCAGCCAGGCTGCAGCGCAGGGCAGGTGCGGAGGCGCAGACGCCGCTGCCCCATCCAAGCCGGTGTGAGCGGGGGTCGGTGCCCCCGGTACCGCAGGGAGCGGCACTGTGGAGCGGGGAGCTGCCGAACGGGGGCTGGGGACGGGAAAAGCGGGGCCCTGCGCCCGCAAAACACGGCCCGAGAGGCATCAAAGGCGGCGCTGCCGGCCGGTCCCCGGAGCCGCTCTCCGCCTACGGGGGACGGCAGTGGCGGGTCCCCAGGGCTTGTGCTTGAAAAAAATCACGGCAATTAGCAATATACTGCGGCACCAATCGAGAAGACAGCGAAGAAGTCTCTGTCTTTTCAGGATTAATAAGTGGCTCACTTAAAGATTCTCTGATCAATTCCCAAGACGGTAATAACAAAGGAGCTTTTCTGTCTCCCAAACAAACATCATCAAAAAGTTTAAGACCAACTCGGTCCCAGAAAGTTTCACTTAAAACACAATCACCATCTACATTTAGAAAATTCTTTCTAACATATATTAACAGTTCTCTTAACTTTTTATCTAGAACACTAAAATAATTTTTCCTTAATAATGATTCTAAATAATGATACATACATTTTTGCTCCTCAAACACACTTTCCCCCATTTCTGAAGACTCACCACAACACTTAGCTTTTTTTAATATGTTGTTATAAATTCCATATCCTTTCCCACACTCTTATTTCTGTTCTTAAAATATATTTTCTCCCATCTCTGTAGATTCACCTTAACACTCAGCTTATCTTAAATATATCATTATAAGTTCTAGATTTTTTTTCTCATTTCTGCTCTTTTGGCATAATATTTCCCATGCTCCTAGGTTACCCCAAAGTTGCTCACCTCATTAAAAGACAGACAATGAGAAGTCTCAGTCCTCTGCTTTTGTAGCAGTCAGCAGGGGCTTTCTTCAGGCTTTCTCCTTACCACACTTATTTGAGGCCTTTGAGGAGGCCCAGCAGTAATTTAAAATTATTAGTAAAGTGAGCAAAGCAAGGTACCACTCACAGGGCACCAAGATGTGAAGGTTCTCGAACCTCCAGTGCTCTAAGGCACCAACTCTGGAGCTCTTAGGCTCCTACTTTGTTGGGTTATCTTAAATAATCAAAGCAGCTAATAGTTAAAAAGGTTATTTATTACAAAGCACATCTTATTACAAACCACATCAGTCTCAACAGGCAATAGCAAAAAGCAATGGCAAATGTAGTGGCAATAGGCAAATGGCTAAAAGCCAGAATGGCTAAAAGCAACAACTCTCCCCAATACATACTCTTACATAGGATTTTTCCAACCAGCTAAGATGAAAACTCAGACCACCACTCCTCAACCTATTAGAATTCTAGTTTCTTAGCTCACCAGGTTACGTATACAACTATCAACTAGGTTACTATACAACCCATCTAGGTTACAATACAACGTGCCTAGGTTACTAGGCACACTAGGTTACTATACAACCTGTCTTGTTCTATGTGAAGAATGTAAGCAATATTCTTACTATAGCTCTATTATGTCTAAGTCCTGTCTACAACTGTGGGCCTGGAGCCTCTTGCTGAAGATATCAGTATGTTTCAAACTTCACTAGAACTCATACTACTACTGTGGCATTTGAAACCTTTCACTTACTAAAACATTAGAGCTCACCCTAAAACTTACTAACTTACTTCTACTTAAACATCTATTTTATGTGTGAGTGGCTAAATATACTTCAATCCATCCAAATGCTTTAATTCAATCCATGCACCTTGATTCCTCCCTGAAGGATTCAGAGAATCCCCTAACTCACTGACTCCAACAGGACTTGACATTTTTTTGTTTGACCTTGGTGTTGTTTTACTGTTTCAATGCTTATCATTGTCTTGGTTTTCTTTTTTTATTTAGGAGAAAGATCAAAGTATCTGCAAAGTTTCATTCTCCACATTGAAAGTGTGAATAATTTGCCATTTGCCAGGGCAGCGGATGTTTGTGTGAGGTCACCCAGGCCAAGGCTGGGAGTTATATTAACATACAGACTTTTTTATAGCTTGGCTGGGCTAGGATTGTAAGGGTTCAGCCAGCATGCAGTCATGAATTTCTTGGCTGCATTCCATCCAGGACAAAAGCTCTGCTCAGCCTCGCCCTCCCTGGCCCAGGGGTCATGGCAGGCAGGACTGGCCCGGCCCCCCCTGCCCCAGCCCCAGCCAGGCGAGTTCTCTTTTAGGGAGGCTGGAAATGAAAGAGCTTTTCTGGTTTTTTTTTTTTTTTTTAACAGATGTGTTTCACAAAGATGCATAAACTTTCTTCTTGGTATAACAATGTGTCAGTCTTAAAAATCTCACACTGATTGCTCCTTGTCAGATACAAGGGAGACTGCCCAGATCTCTGTAGGTAAAAATTTCAGGGCAGCAGAATAGGCCCTCTCTCATCATGGAATCAAAGAATGAGACAAGCTATAAAGGAGAATGACCTGGCTTCTCCTTACTTTGAGAACATGGTAAAAAGTATTTTTAATTCCTGTGATCTCACTCCTGCAGATTGTCAAAATGTGGCTTCCCTGATTTTAACCAATTCTCAATATCTCTTGTGGGACTTGGAGTGGAGAAAGCCTCTCTACAGACTCAGAGAAAGTTGTGCTGGCAGTGCCAATGCTCAGCTCACAGTTGCTCAGTTCGCTG
Source organism: Muscicapa striata striata (assembly GCA_030060385.1). Lineage (NCBI taxonomy): Eukaryota > Metazoa > Chordata > Aves > Passeriformes > Muscicapidae > Muscicapa > Muscicapa striata. The sequence goes on along the minus strand of JAREIS010000549.1, from coordinate 16,473 downwards.
GGGATTCACCGTATGACAAGGGCCAGGATCAGGCTGTGCTGCCCAGAGCTGCCTTAGGAGATGTCAAGGACACTGTGAGAAAGGCTTTACGTGCTGTAGAGCCAGCTGGTAGCTGTGCTTTTCCCACAGTAATGCAAGGCGAGAATGAAGCTTATAGTGCAGTCTTGGGGTGACTTTGTGCTGTTGAATTGAATCCCCATTTGTGTGTTTAGCTCAGAAATAAGTTTTGTACCTTTAAGGCTGGATTTGAGAATGAAGAGGGCGAGGAGAAGCAGTGGAATGTCTGAGGGGATGGTTTCAAAACCTAGAGACAGGAGTTTCGTTACACCCTCTCCTGGACTTTTTCATTGTGGTGGAGAGCAGGAGAGAGCTCTCCTTTGGTTTTATGTAGTTTTTGACTAACTGAAGCAGAGAAGTTCCCTGGACAGTTTTATTCTGTTTTTTTTCCTGGATTTATTTCAATCTGCTCTGCACTGGGAACCCAGGGGAAGCACCAGGAGCTGTGGCCACTGGGCCTGGCCTGGGCAATGGCATTTTCCAGTGCTGGAGGGACTGGGAACAGACTGAGCCGAGCTGCCACTGACAGCAGAGAGACTTTCTGAATTTGTCATCTCTTCAGAGCAGTGAGAGGTTTGGCTCTCTAATATTGTTCATTGTTTTGTGCTGGGCAGTGCTTTTCCTGTTGAAGAAACAAGTTTTTTCCACTTCTCTGACGAAATTCCTTCCTGAACTGGGTGGGCTGTTTGGGTTTCCTTCCTGGTAGTTAGTGGGGGAGGTGAGGCAGGGGGGGAGGGGAGGCACCTCTTGGAGGTTTTCTCCCAAATATGCTCTAAACCAGGACATTAATATATCAGTAGTAACTCTCTTAAGAAATGGAGATAATATTTTCTTAGACATTTATGCGTAGATGACATTAAAGCAAGAACAAGTAAAAAAGAAAGCAATAAAGCACTGAACTAATTGGTCCCATCTTATCTCTACAGTAAAATAACTGCATCTTGTATTTTAATGGAACAGATTTTATCAGAAGTTAGCACCATGCAAACTTCACATTCCTCATCTCTATATCAAAAGAATTGCATCTTATAATTTAAATATAATTTCACTGAAACCTAACATTACTTGGAGGCACAAGTACACCTAACGGGCACGCCTAAGTGAACTTCAAGTTAACGTTACTGAAATGATTTTAATAGCTCTTAACAGAACTTAAAAGAATAGAACTTAAATTGAATAACACCTAAATTCAACTCTGCTTCGTGTAATAATTAATCTTAAGAGAAATTAACAGTACTTAACCATAACAGAATCTTAATTCATTTTGAATCTATCATTGCAAAAGTTACTGAAAATCTGTCATACAGCAGTTAAGCATGCAAGTAAACAATTGTATTGAGATACCAGCAATATGAATTTACTGTAGGAATTCAACTGCTGCAGCTTTTTAAAGCATGCTTGTACAATAGATTTGAGTTTGGCCTAATAAAAGCAATGAGATATAAATATTGAAGGCTAAACCAATGAGTTTTACACAAGTAACTTGGTGAGGTAAGTGGGTATGTGAGTCTGATCCTTGAATACAAACAACTACAAAGTTAAGAGTTCAGTACATACTAAAGAGTGAGTTAATGTTTATTGCCTTTGTGGTCCTAGGATAAACTTTGCAATTGAACAGGAGTAGCTCAAGGTTGAAAACAGAAGGTGAAAACTTATAATGGTATAAAGGGAAAGTAACTCATAATACAAACAGTGTGATTGAGGCGAGGTCATTCATCTGTATCTGAGCTTTGAGAGGCTGCTTCCCCCAGTGCCTGAAAGCGTCTGGGGCACTTCAGCAAGGGCCCATTGTGAGGGCATTGGGCTTGAGAGAGAACAGGAACTCAGCCCCTGTGTCTGGGAGAATGACAAGTGCTGTCCTTGCTCCTTTCAATGTCAGGGTCCATTGGCGTGTGGGGCGTTGCTCTAATATCGGCTGTCCCAGCAGATTTGGGGTGTCATGCACACGTTGCCCCTGTGCTCCGAAAACTGCAGCGGGAAGCAAATGAGCGGATGGATGAAGGAACGTGGCTGTCCGGAGGGTGCCAGGGCCAGCCCAGCGCTCCCTGGTGCGGCGGGATGTGGATCGGGGGCGCTCCGGCCAAGGCTGCTTGTGGGGGCTGGGCTGGGGCTGGGGCTGGCTGCACTCTGCTCTGCTTTGCAAGCACCACAGATTTCACAAGCGAAGCTTCTCACCCCTTTTCCACTGAGCATCAAAAATGACATACTGAACTGGGGTTAATAGCAAGTTCTCCAGTCCCTTTAAATCATGAGGGGTCATAAGAGGAGTTGACAATGCAGACAGAAAAAGATTAGCAAAGTAGGGAGATCCCAGCCCGTGTTCTGCAACCGTGCGGTGCAGTTCCTTAATTCCCAATAAGCGAAGGGTTCCCACTGCGGGTTGTTTCCCCTGACACTGTGAAGCCAGACTGGCAATTCTATTTTTGCTGAGATACCAAGATCCCCCTCCTTCAGAGACTTTTTCTTTAATCGCACCCAGTTTTCATGGGTGTCAGGAGGGAATAGGTCAGGCTCAGCACCTGGATCTGTTGGTCCCGGGTGGAAGGGGAGCCCCTCCTGCTCAGTGCTGGAGCCGCAGTCAGATCTGATGGATGGGCTGCTCAGGACCGTGAGACAGAATGCCTTCCCCTCCTCTGGCTGGGCACAGGGGGCGATGCTGCGGCCGCTCTCCAGGATCAGCAGCGCCAGGTTCAAGCGGGCAGGGAGAGTCAGAGCGGGGCAGGGGCCGGCGGCATCCGCAGAGGATACAGCCTGAGGCTGCTCTTGCTTTGTCAGTGTCCCAAAAATTCCCCTCCAGGCCAGGAGCATACGCATTGCCTGCTCGTGTCCTTTAGTAGTCGGCTCAACGCCGACCTTGTCCCAGAGGCAGAGGGGAAAAATAGAAGAAGAGACAACATGCATGACACACACCATAAAAATCACTTAAGGTCATGCATGGGGGAGCCATACTTGCCCAGAAGAGCAGGCATGGTTTTATTCTTGTCTCTCTCCTGGGACATGTCCTGTCCCACAGTTCAGTCCCCTGGCTGTCACGATCCGCTCAACCCAAGCAGGAGTCGTGACGGTTCGTTCGACCCCAGGGTGCAAAAAACAAAAGCAGGAGACTCAGGTTTGTTTAGCAGAAAGCAGTAATGCAGTTTATTGCTAGTAACAATTCAGTTTTGCAATGGGGAGGGAGAGAGAGAGAGAGAGAGAGGATGGGGAGGATATAGGGACAACAGAAGGGACGTTGTCCTCCAGTCCGATGACAGACCCATCTTCAATCCATTGGGGAGAAAGAGATCTCAGAAGTCTTCTTTAAGAAAGTCACTTTTTATTGTCCTTTTCCAAAGCGAGTGGCCTCCAACCAAAAGGTGGGAAAATTTATGGGCTATTGTTTGCGGAGATCTGTGGGAATCTTTGTCGGGGATGGACATCAGGACAAACTCAGGCACTCTCTATATTCTGGTCTTGAGGTTTGCAATTTATTGTAAAGGGAGTTGGTATAAAGAGCCCTGCTGAGAGCTGCCAGCCGCGGCTCAGGGCAGGACAGAAAGAGAGTGGGGGATTAGGAGTTTTAAGAGATAAGAGAGGGGAACGATGTAAGAGAGAGGGGTAAGGGAGTAGTGTGATAGGTAAGGGAGTTAAGAGAGAGATTTTACAGTTTACAACACAATAAATCATCTTCTATTTTGAATATTCTAATTTCCACTAACCAATCTAATACAAGATACAATTCTCTAACATTTGCATGCAACCTATAGGAATCGCTATATTATCATGTTTTATTGCTTTCTTATCTCTAAATCTTGTCTCTGATCCTTCCTGTCATACTTGGAGAGGGTCTCTGCTGCTTCTTTGGTATTTGTGGCATTTGGCATTATCTAAACAAAGGAAAAGGCCTTCAAGCATTCACATTGTTGCTCTCAGCCACACAGTCGAAGGCTGCTATAATTTCTATCTCGCTTATGGTTTCAAACTCTAAGCATTCATATTTATAAGGTTTTCCTGATTCATCCTTCCCAACAGAGATCATTGCTCCAAGAAACAACTACAAGGACACTTGTAGTTGGACAAGGACAAGGACACTACAGCCAGTACCCTACAGCCAGTACCCTGCTTGAGTGCAGCACACCATGGCAAGCTCCAAGCACACCTACCAACAGTCCTTGGCAAGCATCCACCTTGGCCAGGCCAGAACTCAGGTCCAAGAGTGAGTGGTGGGGTCCCGGGTCTCAGTCTCTGATGAGGGTCGTGAAGCCAGATCAGAGAAACTTCGGACCGACTCTTACCCCACCCTGTGACTCACGATCATCGTCAAGAGTGCTCCTTCATAGTGTTGTTGTTAAGTCTTCAGGACTTGTCCGAGTTAGTAGCACTATCCCAGAAAAACAGAGGCAGAAGTTTGGACAGAATAGAAAAGCAGGAAAAAAGATAAGGGAAAGGAAAAGGGAGAAAGAAAACAGAACAGATAATCAATTTAATAATCAATTTTCAATTTCAATCTCTGATTACAAAAAGATAATCAAATTTTAAAGTTAAAGTAAAATAAACAATTTTAATCGATGTTAATACATTTTCAATTCAATTTCTGATTACAAAAAGATAATAAAATTTTTTAGTTAAAGTGAAATGGACAATTTCAATAAATGTTTATACATTTTCAATTTCCATTTCTGATTACAAAAAGATAATAAATTTTTTAATTTAAAGTAAAATAAACAATTTTAATCAATGTTAATAAATTTTTTAGTCAAAATATAATGCAATTAAAAAATAGGTAAATTTCAAAATGCAACACAACTAAAATAAGCAATTTTAAAACAAACAATTTTCAAAATTCAATTAAAAATGTAACACAACTAAAATAAGCAATTTTAAAACAAGCAAATTTCAAGATGTAACACAACTGAAACAAGCAATTTTAAACCAAGCAATTTTCAAATTACAAATCAAATAATTAATTTCAGTTAAAAATGCAACACAACTAAAATAAGCAAATTTTAAAACAAAACCATGTTTTATCTTGTTTTAAATTATACACTTTGCCTTGTGTCAATAACCTTAAGAATGTCAACAGTGACTGATTTGTGTACATAATGTAGAGGATTGCTGATCTGTAGGAGGTTATGAGAGGTAAAAATCATACCTTGTGCTTTTAGTAAAGTTAAAGACACGAAGATTTAAATGATTTCTAGTGCTCATTACCAAATCTATGAAAACACTATCACAAGCAGTTCTAAAGCACGCACACCCATTGCCCATATGCACGAGTAGTGTTTCAGGAATCTCGTTTGGATAAATTTCAAAGTTACAGACATTCTGTTCTGTGTCTAAGCAAATATCTTGAGCTCTGATTGCATTACTTGCACAGATAAAACCCTTGTTGTTCCCAGACAATGCAAGTTTCCAAATTAATAGTTTGTTAGTCTCACCAATTTGATGGGCCTATTCTCTATGCTCAAAAGCATAGAGAATAGCTCCATAATGATTAAGCCCTAATGCAATGATAGGGAATATTGAATATACTGAAGCATTACATATGGTCAGTGCAAAGGCTGTGACTGTGTTTATGCTGAGGTCGTAGGTAAAATTTACCAAGTTCCACCAGGATTGGAATTCTCTTTCAAAATCAGTGGCACTATCCCAGATTACTCTCCAAATTTCAGTGGGAAAAGTGCCTTCTCGTATAAGAGGCAGCAACTGACTGCATCCACAATTGAGCCTGGATACAGCAGAGAGCTAAAGAAATGTTAGCCAATTTATTCATTAATACTTCTAAATCAATACTATTCAAAATTCCCAATCTTGTTCCCACAACACCGGTTATGTGTCTTGTTCTTTTCTTGAAAGGATCCTGCTTTTGCAACCAGATTGTCCACCTAGATTGTCACCTAGAAAAGGTGAACAAGCTGGCTGAATTACTGCGACATTGTTTTGCATTGGCAATTTGACTTGCTTAAAAGACCATGCCGAATTAAACAATATATGCTGTTGGCCTGTTTTCCGAATTACCTCCAATTTCAAAAATTTTCAGGCTCAGTATAACCGTTGGTTAGGTAGTAGCTGTTACAACATTAATATCAAGTTCCCCTCAGTGTTTTGTATTGTTTTTACCACACATAAATTCATGGGAAAATTGTAAAGCAGTTCAATTTGATTTTGAATCTCACAAAATAAAACACAGCTGTAAGGTCCTGTGTGAATTTTATTTCATGTATAATTTGCTAGGAGGCAGCTTTGCGAATGTTTTCCAGGAGTTGATGGGGGGTACCAACTAAAGCTACAGGGTCTCCCCTTTCCAAGAGGTTAAGCCTCCCTGCCCAATAAACTGTGCGCTGAGTTAAATTCGTCACCTATTGTTAAGAGAGCTCCATGTCCCCAGTACCCATTGGCTTCTTGTTCTGATAATTCAAGTAGCAGTGTACGGGATTTCTGTAGTGGTTATTTGTGGGTCAAAATCCTCATCATTGACACAATTGTATTCTGTTTCAACCAAAGGTCTCAAGCTAGGGCAGCAATGTTCCCCGCTATTTTTTATCAGAGTTAGTTCCTTTTGAGGATATATTTGATTAGTTTCCTTCTCTGCGATCCCAAGTAGTAAAAAAACAACAACAAAAACAACAACAACAATTGCACTGTGGTTTACAATTATACGCAAGGGGGAAAAAAACACTTCAGGGAGGTCAACACTTAGGCACAGCTTTTGCTGTGCTCAGCCCCTCTCTTCCCTGTGTGGGTGAAGAGACCACCCTGCTTGGGAGGTACTACCTTAGTTACAAAACAACTTGTCTCTTTGCAATCCCAAGCAGTCAAAAACAACAACAAGAACAACAACAAGAACAACAACAAGAACAACAAGAACAACAGCAACAGCAACACAGTTTGCACTGCAATTTTCAGTTCTTTTGTGACGGGAAGTGTAAAACCACTCAGAGAGATCAACACTCAGGCACAGCTTTTCACTGAGCTCAGCCCTCTCTCTTCCCTGGGTGGGTGAGGAGACTAGAGTTACACACGCACCCCTCAGTCTGCACAGTATTCTCCCCTAACTCTAGGGAGGTCAATACACATTCACACACAGCCTACGCAGCATCCTGCGCAGTATTCTCCCCTTAGTTTAGGGGAGGTCAGTACACATTCACACACAATAATAAACAACAAGAACAGCACAGTTTTGCCTTTTAGACCAAGAGATCTTTTGTGAATTTCTGAAGACAGAATCCTCAAATGAGTGTAGGGATGCTTTTCACCTGGGTGTGTGCAGTTTGCGGGAAATCCGAAATGTCCCCTTGCTTTCTAGTTTGGCTCACCCCTGTTGAGGTGGCCGGCTAGGTGCAGCTGAGGCAAGATGTCCTTCCCCTGTTACAGACTACACAGAACCAGCAACCCTTCTGTCTGTCAGAAAATCCTGTCTGTGACGCCAATTTAATGTCACAATCCGCTCAACCCGAGCAGGAGTCGTGATGGTTCGTTTGACCCCAGAGGGTGCAAAAGACAAAAGCAAGAGACTCAGGTTTGTTCAGCAGAAAGCAGCAATGCAGTTTATTGCTAGTAACAATTCAGTTTTATGATAGAAAGAGAGAGTGTGGGGAGGATATAGCTACCAACAGAAGGAACGTCGTCCTCAAATCCAATGACAGATGCGTCTTCAATCCGTTGGGGAGAAAGAGATCTCAGAAGTCTTCTTTAAGAAAGCCACTTTTTTTAGTCCTTTTCCAAAGCGAGTGGCCTCCAGCCAAAAGGTGGGGAAATTTATGGACTATTGTATGTGGAAATCACTGCCCCAAGAAACAGGTGGCACAGCATGCTACAGCCAGTACCCTACAGCCAGTACCCTGCTTGAGCGCAGCGAACCATGGCAAGCTCCAGGCACACCTACAAACAGTCCTTGACAGGCATCCACCCCAGCCAGGCCAGAACTCAGGTCCGAGAGCAAGTGGTGCAGTCCCAGGTCTCAGTCTCTGATGGTGGTCGTGAGGTCAGATCAGAGAAACTTCGGACTGACTCTTACACTGGCTCAGTGTCGTGAGCACAGCAGGACAGGTGATTGTGGCCCAGATGCTTTTCTGTCACCGTCAGGGTCAGCTCTGGGGGCTCGCCCATCGCCCCAGGGGGGCCGGTCCTTCCCTGACACGGGAGCATCGATTATGGACGATAGAGAGAGAGACGGGGACACTGACTGGAGATCAGAATGCAAATGTACTGTGAGCTACGTGTGCTTATAGACTATTTTGGAAAGGTAAGTAATTTTTTATTACATTCACTGGGTTAAACATGATACAGACAAACTTACATATTTTGCAACATCTCTACTTGATCCAGTCTTGCTCCATTTGGTCTTGCCAAGGCAGCTGGGTTATCAAACTGCCCGTGCTAATTAAATCCACAGTACTCTCTGTCTTAGCCCTCACAAAGGGGAATGAGCAGTTCCCACATGATTGTACTGGTGGCACTCAAAAGTCTCCAAAATCCCTGAACAGACCGATTTCCTGGGGCTGTGGGGATCAAGAGTCCCCAGGTGTGTCCAGTGAGCCCAGTATCAGTTACTCTTGCAAAATGCACTTTATTTGTGCAACAATCGATAGAGGAGAGGGAGAAAGAGAGGGAAAAGAAGAGAGAGAGAGAGAGGGTTGAAAAGGGGGAAAGCTACCAACGGTCTGGATGAGCCCTCGGTGGTCCGGCCAATAGGCTGTCCAGTACCGCTGGGGAGATCTCGGGTCTTCAGTCGAAAAGTCACTTTTATAGTCTTTTCAGAGCGAGTGGCCTCTGGCCAAAAGATGGGAAGGCTTAAGGGACCATTGTTTTTCTGTAGAGGCAGGTATAATCTGGGAAGAGTTCCAACAGCAGCTCGGGGGGGCAGAGCATGCGTGATTATCGGGTCACGCCGTGACCCATGCTCGGGGTCTCATTGTTTCTTCCATTGTCGAGTGAACACAGTTCCAATCTCATGACTGGTTGTCATGAGAACACATCCTGGTCACCTGCAAGTAGCCCGTTTCGTGCCCACCTAGGCCAGAGTTCTGGAAACCGTAGTTCAGGGGTCTTCAGATGTCGGTCGTTGGGCAAAACAAACGAGAGGCTTTTAGACGGATTCTCACACAGACATCAAAGTCTGTACTAAGTTTAGTTTAGAGTCCCAAGTTAAAGCAGGAGCTGTTCCCGAAGGTCCCAGTGGGGCCGGTGTTGGTGCAGCAGTTCCTGTCTTCTTCTCGGGTGTTGACACTGTAAAAGCAATGGCAGCAAAGCAGAAGGGCCAGAAAGGCAAAAGGCAAAAGCACTAACTCTCCCCAATATTAACTCTTATATAGGATTTTCCCAACAAGCTGAGATGCAAGCTTGGACCACCACTCCTCAATCTATTAGAATCCTAATTTCTTAGCACGCTAGGTTATGTATAAGCTACGCATACAACCTGTCTTGTTCTATCTAAAAAATATAAGCAATATTCTTACTATAGTTATATTATGTCTAAGTCCTGTCTACAACTGTGGGCCTGGAGCCTCTGCTGAACACATCAGTATGTTTTGACCTTCAATAGAACTCAAGCTACTACTGTGGAATCCAGACCTTTTACTTACTAAAAGCACTACAGCTCCTACTAAAACTTACTGACTTACTTCTACTTTATGTGTAAGTGGCTTAATATACTTCAATCCATCCAAAGGCTTTAATTCAATCCCTGCACCTTGATTCCTCCTTGAGGGATTCAAAGAATCCCCTGACTCGCCAACTCCAACAATAAATATTGTGAGATAAGGGGAGCAATGCTATGCAAATATCCTGGTTTTCCTTGAAGACAAACTCCTTAGGAGATGATTTCTCTTCCAATAAAGCAGCCAACTACCTGCCCTGTGAGCAAGGAAGCTATTTGACTGGTGCTTGTGTTAACCGGTTAAAAAACAGTTAATTTTAAGAAAAAAAGAAAAATACATATTCTTCTCTGTTACTATTGTGGTTTGAAAGACATGGAGCTATATAAACATATATTTACAGGTCGGATTTTGGACCAGACATATGTATATGTGTGTGTTTATATAGATATATATATATATATATATATATATATTTTTTTTTTTTTTTTTTTTTAAGCCAGCTAACTTAAGTCTGTAAGGTAGAAATGCTCACTTCCCCACCGGTTTGATTTAGGCAGTTGCTGAGGAATTTCCTATGCAAGCACATACCTATGGATTTTGTGGAGGAAAGCAGTCCACACCAGGGATGAGGCTGTTGTGGGATACATAAAAGGAGAGGCTTGTGAGCCTCCCCCTGCAAGGCACTGTGTTAATGCACAGGTATTTTTGTGCTATTTTTGGAAAATAGATCAAGCTGCGGAGGTTGTCTGGGCCAATTCTCTGAGCCAGTCTTTGCCATGGGGAATGGATGCCTGACCTCTACACAGAGGGCTGCTGCTGACAGAGATTTCTCTGTTTTTAGAGTGAATTTATCCCAGTACTTTGCTGCTATAAATAAGTCTCCCCTTTTTGCAATTTCTCCCTATTACGTGGTGTAATCCATCATAGCTAGAATTTATTCCCAGCCTTTTCTTTACTCTACACTTCTCCCTTCTCCTCGCTTCTTCTCCCATCTTTTCTTTTTGAATCTGAAGTGGCCTCAGCTGCCTCCCTATTTCCTTCCTCTCTCACCTTCCAGGTCCTGTTTTCCAGATCTTTTTCTTTCCTTAATAACCCCTGATAACCTGTTCCCCACTTAAGGGTTTGTTGTGTCCTTGTTTTTCCACTTTATGGGTGCTGTGGTTAATGGGGTGGCTTTGAGGAGCACACTCTGCTGCCTTTGCTCAAGAAAGCAGCATTGCAGTTATCCCAGCCTCCTGCTGCTGAGGGCTTCCTTAGCCTCTTGCTGAAATGAAAAATATCCAGGAAGCTTTTCCTTTCTGGAGATTACAATGTTTTCTACAAGTCCTTGAGATGTGACCATGATGGTTAAAAACCCACAATGCAAATGAAGATTTCTTCCTTCTTTCCCCCACTCCATGCTCCATCCTCTCCCTTACTTTGTCATCTCAACAACTGCTAAGGAAACCTTTCTCATCTTGTCAATTGACAATGAAACAGCTTTTTAATTCCCTTTTTAGATGGGTTTTAAACTCAGACTCTGCCCATGCTATGGATTGCAAGTTTTGATTAAGTTGTTGGTGCTTGACAAGATCTGTGCTGCTTTAAATCCTTTCTCCAATGGTCAAAGAATAACCCTGGCAGGGAGTGAAGGAGCGTTGTCCACTAGGTGTTTAGAAACTGAGTTTATTAAACCAGGTTTCTCTAAAAGCCTGAGTAAGTGACATTAAGGCATTTGAATTACTTTGGGAGATTTAGGGTGCATTTAGGATAAATGCACACTGACAGAAGCTGTTTATGTGATGCTCAAGACATGCTCTGATCAGTGCAGGGCCATCCCCTCAGGAAATGCAGTAGCCAAAGCCAGGAACTGGAGGAAAAGACACCAGTTGAGCTTAGAGAGCTGTACAGATGAAATCCCATGGATGTGCCTGGAGCATGGCCCTGCCCAGCAGCTTTTCTTACAGTTCAATTGAAAAAGGCTACAAGCTGATGTCCAGGACATTGGAATCTGGCTCATAACTGTGGAGGGGATGAGCTCCCTTACTGGAACTCAGGCAGTGGAAGAAGAGAACAGAAGTAGACTGGAGCACCAATGGCACACTAATTGATATTTTACTGTTCCTCTTTTCCTTTTAAAAATATATGTAGATAACATGAATATTTTAACTCTGTGATTTGGGAGAAACACTCTTTTTCCTTTCTTTGGAAGAAACGTGCAAGTCTTGAGGCACTGGGCCAATGCTCAGTCGCTGCATTTTATTGAGGTTTTTACAATTGAAGATTGACAAAGGAGGACACAATTCATGGGCTCGCTAAGCAGCAGTCTCTAAACTCTTTGAGTGATGCAAAAAGCAGTAGGGTATGAAGACTGTTTTCCAGTGTGAGATTAATCCATAATAACATGCTCACTGACATCAAAGTCACTTCTTATAGGAACTTGTTATTGCCTGAAGTGCACGAGCTGGAGTGTTTGACAAAGCCTAGGCAGAATGATGAAGAATATTCCTGTCAGATTTCTCCTTCTCTTCTTGTGCCAGCAAGAGCAACCCATCCTCATTAAGGACTTTGTTCCTCTGTGGTTGTGTGTAATTTAGAGAGAAAACAGTAGTCAGGAGCATTAATTATTGAATGCGCACTGCCTCCCTCAGACGAGTGAGGTCTGAGTCTTGTGTTGGGAGTGGGGCCAATAACATTTCTGGCAGTGGGACTTGGAGCTTGATCGTTTTGGAGTTAACACTGGAGACTCAGCTCCCTCTGCGGTCAGGAGAGGGGGAGACACCTTCCTCCAGAGCTCTCTGCAGGGAAAGCTTTTCCCAAGTCGAGTTTTGTCTCGGAACAGCTCAAGTGTTGCCTCTTCAAGACCAGAGCACACAGTGCCCCGCAGGGTTTTGCCGTCGGTGGGAGCATTGGAAGACATACTGGGAACACTGGGAGGGAAGTGGGAGCACAGGGAATGCTATGAGGGGAACTGGGAGGGTGAGTGGAAGCAGCGGGAGTGAAGAAGAAGGAGCGCTGGGAGGGGGATTAGGAGCACTGGGAAGGTGCAGTGCTCGCAGTTCCTTCGCAGTGCTCTCCCATCTGTGCCGGTGCTTGCCAGGCAGAGGGACACTGCGAGGGGACTGGGAGGAACTCCCAGCACTCGGCAACGTGCAGCAGCCCCAGGTGTGAGCAGGGAGGAGGGAGAAGGGGCCACAGTCACTACCCAGTGACACCATCTCCCCCAAAAAAAGGGGGAGCGGCTCCAGCACAGGAACGACCCCGCTCAGTTGTGCCCCATTACCGGGCTCGCTGCGGCCGGAGAGGCCCGCTGAGGGACACGGGCCGGTTCTGGCGAGTTCCATGGGCCGGGTTCCCCGTGTGCCCTGGCCTGAGCTGGCGGAGGGCGGCTGCCCGCGGGCTCCTCCTCCCCGCCGGATCGCTGGGACGAGCCAGTGCCGCAGCGGCGATGGCTCATCCCGGTGGCTCTCCAGTAGCCGGAGGTGGCTGCTCCGTGCCCGGCACAGTTTCGGCCCTGGCGCCCCCAGGCTCGGCGCCGCTGCTCAGGCCAAGGTGTCCCTGCCCGGCTCAGGGCTGGCGCAGGATGAACTCGAAGACGTGCCTCAGAGCCCAAAACACTGCAGCCGCCAGGTGCAGACGAAAGCGCCGCATCCCTGCCTGCTTCGGGCTCTGGAGGCTCCTTGGCTGCCTTCTCGGCGAGGCCACTTCCGTTCCAGGCAGGGGACCCAAAGCGGCTGTGGCAGCGCTCGGTGTCGCCGGGCTCCGAACCGGCAGGGCGGGAATGCAGGGGACAATGCTGAGCAGCCCGGCGCTGCTGGTTCTTTCCTCCTGGGCAGGCGGACTCGGGCAGCTGCTGCCGCAGGCGGCAGCTCCAGTGTGGTGGGGGGCCCCCCAATGGGAATCTCCCCAGCACCCAGAACTGGCGCAGCGCCTTGAGCGGTCCCGCGGACACGGGTCTACCAGGTTGGTAGCGTTCGCCATCATCTGTTGAGCAAGGCTGTCCCCAGAAGATTCCTGGGTGAGTGCAGGGCCACGCCTGTGGCCTCTAGGAGGGGCCAGTGTCCTGGCAAGGCCAGGGCTGGCAGGTGTGTGGCTGTTTCCCGATGTGTGGAAGAGGCCTCGTGCTCCGCTCGGCCCCAGCAGGGCTGGAAGCGGCAGCCGCAGCTGCCCCCAAGGCTGTGCAGCTCTCCTGCTGCAGCCTGTCCCCAGCCCGCTGTCCCTGGCTGTCCCCACAGCTGTGTCCCTGCCTGTGTCCAGGCTCTTGGCTCTCTGGCTGCAGCTGAGGGAGGAGCAAACAGGCTGAGAGCTCCCTCCTGTGCTCCCCGGCCATTGGGGGAGCAGCTTCGAGGGCCGGCTGTGGTTCTGGCAGCCAGCAGCTCTTTCCTGCTCCAGGCGAGTGGTTCAGCTGCCATCCCGTGCACATCTTGGTGCTGATCCTGCTCCTGTTGCTGCTGCTGGCGTTGGCGGTGGCCTTGGCTGTGCAGTCAGGTAAGGGAGGGGCAGCAGGCTGGGCCCAGCCCCTCGGGGCAGAGCGGGGTCCCTGCTCCCTGCACAGGGCAATCCTCACACCTTCTCCTCTTCCCCTGCAGCAACACAGGTTCCAGTTCCACCTGCGACTCCGCTGTTGATTCTGGGCTGTCCCTCTCGCTGGGTTGGATACAATGGAGACTGCTACTACTTCTCAAGGGATTACAGAACCTGGGATCAGGGTCAGGAGCGATGCTCCGAGCTCGGGGCCTCCCTGGCCATTGTCAAGGATGAGGCAATGGTGAGTGAGGGGCTTTGGGCGCTGTGGGGTGTCTGAGGGGAGCCTGGGGGTGCTCCTGGGCCGGGCTGGGTGCTGGTGGGGCTGGGGCTGCAGCCCTGTGCCGGGGCCTTGCAGGGAAGGAGCCCCGGGGCCGTGTCCCCCCGAGGGGCCGGGGCAGCTCCCACTGCTCTCTCCTTGGCAGGATTTGCTCTTCCGCCTCCGCGGGAACGGCGATTACTGGGTCGGGCTGCGCAGATGGGGCGAGCACCTGCAGTGGGGGGGACGGCAGCAGCTTCAGCTCCTCGTGAGTGCCGGGGAGCCGGGCAGGGCATGGGGGGACAGGGGCACAACGTGTTCCCCTGGGAACCAGCGCTGGCTCTGCTCCTCCCTGCAGGGTTCCTGTCCTTGGCAATTCCGAGTGTGTGTACCTGGCTGAGGAGAAATTCAGGAGTTTCAGCTGCTCGAATCCGCAGCCGTATCTCTGCAGCAAGGCCCGAGCTCCCCTGTAACAGCGGCTGGAGAAAGGAGCTTCTCCACACTGGGCAGTCCCAGCTTCACCTCTCAGCCCAGCACAGGGCTGTCCTTTCTCAGCTGCACCCTGTGCCTTGCACTTGCTCTCAGGGTCACCTCAGTGCCTGTTCATCCCCACTGCCAGCACTGGGCTGGCTGTTCACAGGAAAAGTCTCTGCAATCCATCCTGCCAGCCATGCTAGCTGGAGTGAGGGGATTTCCCTCATTGTACAACAAACCTGAATCAGAAATCCAAATAGCCCTGGGTTCTTGGAAATCATCATCAAGTGGCCTGAAGGTGAGACTTTTGGAGTGCTCTTGGATGAAGAAGAAGTGCTGACACATACTGGGGAGGAATCTCACTTTTGTCACCAGTCACCTGACTTTGCTGAATGGTCTGTCTCTCTGTCTGTCTGTTGTAAATGCTCTGACTGCTCTGCTGTGAGAGGAAAGCCAGGCTCCTGTAGGACAAGGATTTGTCCCCCTGGGTGGAAGCAGTCACATGACTTGACTGGAACCTCCATCCCTCTTTGGAGTGTGTGAAACAGAGACCTGTCTGAATTCTTCAGAGAGAGATCAGAGTGCAGGGATTCAATTAAAACCTTTGAACAGATTAATGTATATTAAGCCACTCATACATGAAACAGAGATGTAGGCTTCAATTTTAAGCATGTATGTATTTTAAAGTTTTTATTATTATTATTATTATTTATTTTGTTATTACATATTAGATACATTATAAGTGCCTTAAGAAGTAAAAGCCTTAGAACTTTAGTGCTAAAAAGAAGTTTTAGTGCGAGCTCAGAAACAAAAATAAATCTCAAAAACAAGTCTCAGTGAGAGGTCAAAAACATATTTTAGACATAATAAAAATATAGTAAAATAATGCTTATATTTTTCAGATAGAACAGATAAGCTATATATGCAGATTATATGTCACCAATTGTAATAAAAAACTGTAATTCTGATAGTTATAAAAAAAATATTTCAGATTTGTGTTTTTAACTCAGTGGATAATTTGTAAATAAGAACTAATGCATTGGGGAGAGACTCTCTCTCTCTCTCTTTCTCCTCACTGCCCTCACCATCACCCAGCACAAGACAGGAGCTGCAGCTGCAATTTTGGCCCTCCCGGGGCCTTGCACCACAGAACTGCTTCTGCTTCTAAAGGGGGCCTTACTTCTATTTGGGACTCTATGCTGAAAGCTTTTAGCACAGACTTGAACACTTGGGACTCTTTGCCTTTTGAGACTGCTGTGCCTTTACAATAAACAACTTTATAGCAACAAACAACTGCTGAGCTCTTTTGAAGACATTCAAACCCACAAAAACCCTCAACACCTCGAGCCTTTCCTGATGTGTTCTGTTCCCTGCCCAGGGTGAGGAGGAGAGGGACAGAGCGGTTTTGCTGGCACCGGGCACCTGGCCAGGCCCAGCCCACCCCAATCATCCCTGCAATAATTCACTCCTATCCCACCATTACCCGGTCCCAGGGCGGGTCCGGCTTCACGGGCAGGTGCCTGGAGTGAGAGGAGGCAGCTGGTGCCAGTGGGTGAAATGTCTTTGCTGCGAGCTGGAGGGAGAGGAGGAGGAGAAAGTGGTGCA